>CM074076.1:31186280-31666280 GCA_037178815.1 Barbatula barbatula
TCAAAATACAAGCCATGAAACTATCAGAACATTTCAAGCCGAAGCTGAAACACGTGAAGTGTCACAAGAACATAAAGACTGTGGTGTGTGAGCGCAGCGTGTTGTGTTCTTGTAATCCTGTGAGAACAGCACAATAGCAGCGGCGGACAAAGTCTGAAGGCAAATTTTCATTTAACGGCCCGTCAGCTTTCTGATCCGCAGCAAATGAATACGACCACAAACAAATCTATCAAATCCAGCATCAAAACACACCGCTCACAGAGAGAGAGAGAGAGAGAGAGAGAGAGAGAGAGAGAGAGAGAGAGATAATGTCAATACTCGCCCATGACACACACGAGATGTCAGATTCATGTGAAAATAACTCTTCCTGCCAGTGATTTCAAGACTTAAGCATGTTGATGTGCATTTATAATATGTATTTTTCATATTAAACATTATAATTCGTCAGCATTTTATTTAACAATTGAATACAATTTGACCTCTTCGTTTGGCCGTAGAGCCTGCAGGGAAAGCCTCACAGATAAACCACATATCACCACTATGATATGGTTTTACTGGTTTCATGTTTAGCTGAGGACTTTTACTTCCTAAACGATTATTCGAAGAGAAGAGAGAAATATAGCAAGAGGTGGGGACACGTCATCAGGGCCGGCCCAAGCCTTTACTGGGCCCTAAGCAGAATATGATTTGGGGTGCCTTTAAAGCATCTATAAGTTTTATATGAAACAGCTTGATGTGACATCAATTCATTTTGACATGAAAACAAGAAGAGCAATATTCCAAATGTTCAACGGTTAATAAAAAGATTTTGAGTCCAGCAGAATAAGTGTGTGTGTGTAGAATGTTTAGTCAGGTCACAGTTGTCATTAAAAGCACTCTTGGTTTCAGAGCAGTCTGTTGAATGTATTTCTGAAGGCGTCCACCTTCCACATAATAGCTGCTCATTTTTCTAATGTCATGTGCACTTTACCCCAGACCCCTGGTGTGAAGCCACGCCCCCGTCACGCCCCCTCTGTCATCAGCTGCATGACAGCTCATCATAAAGCCACAGAAAATGTCGATTTCACGCAGTCGGGAGCACAATTAAAAGACGTGTAGATACCTGCTGCGGCGTCTGTCTCTGCCGGACCACCGCATCCTTTGTGCCCGTCGACACAAGCTCACAGCCGTCCAATCAGGCGAAACTGAGCCAGAGTGACAGGCGGAATGAGTGAGCTTGATTGGGCGGCTTTGATTGCAGAGTGCGCGAGGTGATGTCTGTCGAGAGATCTGATGGGCGAGTTTCTCAAGACTGAGCAGCCGGATATCTGAAAGATCATACACACGTATACAACATGTATTTCATATGCATTGGTGTTTAATCACTGTTGGTACTTTATACCGTTGTTTATTGTCTATACATGTGTGTAGACTATAACTGAATATAATTACATGTAGAACTTATTTAAAGGGTTAAATTGATTTTAAGTGCAGATATAAAAAAAATTCATCATCATGTTGAGCAATATAACTGTTGACAATATGAAATTACTTTTGAGTTGTTTCAGTGTACTGTACAATGCATGCATGTTTATTATGCAAATATGATGTTCTGATCAAATTCAAACCACATCAATCTTATTAACTGCTATTCATTTTGTATTTACGTAAGGGATAATAATAATCCACAGCTAGCCGTGCGGTAAACGGTTTTCATGCTTGACATGGAGGCCAAGAACGACCCGACACCTTGTCTCAGCCTCAGACGTAACGTCCACGGACCGTTGGCTAAACGTTTGATGCATAAGGCACACTTTTCTGGAAACACTTCAGTACGTTCAAAGTCGTCATCTGATTGGTTGAATTTCACAGGATTTCCAGTAAACGTGCATGTCGTATTCTTTAATGGAGCGCCTGGAAACAACACAAAGCCATCTGATCTAAGAAGTAAGCTGTCTTGTTGCTTTAAGAATTCATCACGATAGACTCAACGCTTCATTCAAAGTATGCAAGGTTCATGGCATAAAGTTATAATCATTGTTGTTTCTGTTAACTTTTGACACGTTTGACACTGGTCGGTTGCTGTGGCAGAAATAATCCATGACTGTGTCATCAGGAGCCGACGTGAATTGTTGGGTCTTGTATCACACTGAAGGGGCGATAACAGCCAGCTGCTGGTACATTATCCCACCTATTACACGGCTACTTGCCACATGAGAAAAAACTGGACATAACATGTGAATTTGAAATATTTTATTAGCTCATTTTTGCCGAACGAAGACCTTCCGTGAGGAAAAGCCATTTAGCTGTGGAGCATTGCAGTTCAGGTAGTAACTGACAGGTCTTATTTGGGGGAAAAACCAAAGAAAATGTCCCATTCAGCTGGGCGGTGGGCACTTAAATCACACTTTGAGATTCCATCACTGGCGTTTGGAATTAGCATTGCTAACATTTCAGTGTTTTGGTGATTCTATGCAAGCTTTGCTTATGTTCTGATTGTAAATTGTGATTCAGGCAGCTCCTGAAACATGTCAAACCATTGATATTACCAGAGCACTAAGTAAGCTGAGGTAGATAGAAAGGAGCTGGGCTCCTAAAGAATGAAGTGGCGAGGGGCTCGTGGTTTAAGCAGCTACTAACAGTGAGCAATGACACTTGGATAACACCACTCAGCCACAACAACCACAGCTCACGGTCACCACTCAGGCAGTACCCTGCACAGTGACATCACATGAGGACTGTGACGAAGACTCAATACATAAGATAACATTCTTCAGCCCCCAGAAACACCAGATTCACAGTCCGTTTCTCTACCTACTCTCTCCGACATCACCTCTTTTGAGCTTCTCAGAGAAAATGAAAAAAACTGTGTTTGCTGGAACCAAGCTCTCCCACTCTATTGCCACAAGTCCACAAGTTTCAACTAAAAAACCACGGGGCCCACAACCGCCAAAGTCTCTGGGTCCAGCTTGCCCACCCTTTAGAGATCCCAACATCCCCAACAGCACAAAACTGGTAACTGATATGAATTGGGTACCTGCTTTGATAGCAGCAACAAACACAAATGCTTTATTTATCATATTTTGCATTAAGTGACTGTTTGGCTAAAGAGATGTGTCTTTAATCTAGATTTAAATTGGGCGAGTGTGTCTGATCCTCCAATAGTGTCGTGAAGGATATTCCAGAGTTTAGGTGCTACGTATGAGAAAGCTCGACCCCCTTTGGTGGATTTAGTTATTCTAGGTGTTATCAAAAGTCCTGAGTTTTGAGATCTTAGAGAGCGTGAAGGGTTGTAGTGCGATAGAAGCTCTGTTATGTTGGTAGGGGCTAAACCATTTAGCTAAGATCTAAACATTTCTTCCACCTCTGTTAGAGATGTGGTGCTGTCTGATCATTCCTGTATTTTCTTTTATACATCGATCTGTCCTGCCACTGAAGATAGACCCGTAAAAAAGAGCTCTGTTAAAAAGAGGTTCATCAATGAGAACACCAGTGAGCTATTTATGAATGCTATGTTTTTGTCAGCAAGTATATCTGCAGACTCTGTTGATGTTTTTCTCGATAGCTTTAATGCAAAACTGCTATTGATGCCATTGCTCCAGTAAATGTCAGACGATAATTGGCTGGCGTAAAGCACCCTGGAGAAACACACCAGCAGTACAAACATAAAAAAGGACATGAAAAGCCTATATGGTGAAAAACACAACTTGAAGTTCACTATAACATCTATAAAGACAGTCTGCATGCCCTCAATGTCGAATTGGGCAAAGCTAGACCGTCTTTTTTCTCTAACATTATTAACTGCAACAGAAACAACAGTCGCACTCATTTTGCTGCTGCAACTTAACAAATCCCCCAAGTCAAGTTCCCAAGAAAATGCTGTCTGTTGGCAAATGTAATGAGCTTGCAACGTATTTCCTTAAAAAGATCAATAATATCAGAATGGCATTCTGAATATTAAATTCTGATTCAGCAAAGATATCAGTTATGGTATGACTTGATCTCAGTGCTGCCTTTGACATGGTAGATCACACCATACTCCTACATTGGCTGGTCCATTATTGGTTCGGGTTAGCTAAAGTGAGCACTAATGGAACATTAAATCCGATGACATTGGGCTTCCACGTGATCAGAAGGTTCGCCAGTTCTTTATATGCTCAGGGCCAGCAGGTCATGAATCTGAAGTGCTTACCTGAGCTATGCTGAAGACACCCAGATCTAACTAGACCCAAATGAAGTATAAAATCTTCGTGTCTTTTTGCTGCTGCTCAGTAATGTGTAGGGGTATCCACAATTGTATACAAGACTTTTACTTGTAGAGAAATTTGTCGCTTTCGGATAAAAGCGTCTGCCAAATGAATAAATGTAAATGTAAGTGAACATTAAATCCGATGACATGTGGTGTTCCGACAGGGATCAATTCTTCCTCCGCTCCTGTTCAATTTGTATATGCTCCCACAGTGTTTCATTTTGTTTTGTCCAGTTTTTGTTTTATTGGTTTAAACGAACTTAAAACACTATGCACGCGCTATAATGTCCGTTAAAGAGAGTGTGAGTCTCCGATGATGCGTTCATCGTTGTGATACGTTCGTCGGAGTAGTGCGGTCTGCGCCAGCTTGGATTGTGGCCTTGTAGGATCGAGGTGACGTCGTCAGGTTCTCGAGGGCAATCGCTGGTGGGGGAAAATTGAGCTAAGACGATACCCTGCCATCTGTGGGACATCATTCAGCGCCTCATCCTGGAATTAAAGTGGTGATGTACACTATTTACATTTTGTGCTACACTTCGGTAAGCAGAATTACACTTTCCTCTCGTGAACTGGACTGAGTAAATCACAATTCATTGGACAGTGGGCAAACTTGTGACAAAAGGATTCAAATACGCTTCGACTCACGCGTGGTGGTGAACTGTCTTTGAGATCCCACGTTGAAAAGAGGAGTATTACTTTTTGTTCCTTATTCTCAATGTTGATGTGAATTGATGTTTGAATTCATTGAACTGATAATTTTTGAACTGTGTTCAAAGAGGTTTATTTCTTTAAGTGCAATTCATCAGTACATTTGAAAGGACATTGACTGTGTGAAATTATTACAGACACAGATCGATATTTCCGTTGTTTATTGTATTGTTTACATTTTGTCATTTTTGTACTGCAAATACTTTTCCTTATCTGTAAGACAGAAAAGCCAAATACTTAAATCTCATTTATCTTAAATTCAATAATTTGTTAGATAAGGTTTGAGCGGGAGCTCTTTCAAATCTAATAATTCTTGTTACATCTTGAAGAATTGTGTCTTAAATTGTTATTAAGCGAGAGTGAAACCTATCCTTAAGTATAGCATAAACAAATATCGTTGTTAAACGTAATGATAAATTATTTGTATCGGATCATTCTGTGTTAGCCCTTAGGCTATTAGCATTACCAGCCTGCATACTGCTTAACTCGCTGTTCTCATTATTACATCACTAATGGCTAATGCTAATGCTTCAGACGTGTTTGTACCTTTGAGTGCAGATGAGGAAACGCTTGCGCTTCAGTCGGAATTGGAGGCTGTGGAGAAGCAGATCCAGGATTTACTTGAGAAGCAAACACGGCTGCGAGAACGTATAACGGCGCTGGAAACACCCCGTGCTGAAGCTCGCAAATCCGCGGTAAGTTTTCATCGCGATTATAATACTTCTTCCACTTCTACTCCGCGTGTTTCTCTGCACAGAGCCCAGGCTACGAGAACCGTCAACACCAACGGCACACCAACGGCGAAAGGCGCTAGCCAGGACCGGTGAGATGACTCAGCTGCCGCCACCGGTCTTCGAGATCCAGACCAGGAACCGCTTTGCCGCCCTCTGCGAGACCGAATGCAACGCTGTGATCATCGGAGACTCGATCGTCCGGAACATACGCGCTACATCTACTAGAGTTAAGGTGCGCACTCACTGTTTTCCCGCCGTTCAGGTTCTTGATGTGTCTGCGCAGGGACCTGCGATCCTGAAGGACAACGCTAACGTCGAAGCTGTCGTGCTGCACGAGGGAGTGAACGACGTCAGAATGCGGCAGTCGGAGATCCTGAAGAGGGACTTCAGGAGTCTGATCGAGACGGTACGCAACGCATCGCCCACAGCTAGGATCATCGTATCAGGACCGCTGCCTACCTACCGACGAGGGAATGATAAGTTCAGTAGACTTTTTTCGCTTAACCAATGGTTGATGTCATGGTGTATTGAACAGAAGCTGCTCTTTGTAAATAATTTTGATCTGTTCTGGGAGCAACCTAGGCTCTTCTGCCCCGACGGCCTGCACCCCAGCAGCAGCGGAGCGGCTCTCCTGTCCGACAACATCTCGAAGGCGCTACTCACCGGTTGACTTTGTCTCCCTTCAGGTAAGTCAAACCTTTAACCATAGTATGTGCGCCTCAACTGCTATAAATGTTACTGCTTCCAAATATATAGAGACTATATGTGTCCCCCGAATAATATTACAAAGTAAAAAATTTGGAAAAAAAAAAAAAATTAAATTAAATTAAAGTCAGAGAAAAAATCTGATCGTGATTAAACCTGAAGACAATGTAATAAACAACCAAAACCAATTTATTAAGTTCGGCCTACTTAATATAAGATCACTAAATTCAAAGGCAGTAATTGTAAATGAAATGATCATGGACAACAGCTTTGATATTCTCTGTCTTACCGAGACCTGGCTTAAACCAAATGATTATTTCGGGCTAAATGAGTGTACCCCACCAAGTTACTGTTATATGCATGAGCCACGTCCGGTTGGTCGGGGTGGTGGCGTCGCTACAATATTTAGAAACTTTCTTACTGTTACTCAGAGAACAGAGCATAAATTTAAATCATTTGAAGTGCTTGCGTTGAACATAATTATTCCTTACAAAAGTAAAAAACCTTTGCTTTCTTTTACATTGGCTACGGTGTATAGACCCCCTGGTCCCTATACTGATTTTCTGAAAGAGTTTGCGGACTTCCTATCGGACCTATTGGTTAACGTTGATAAAATACTAATTGTCGGAGATTTTAATATCCACGTAGATAGCACTAACGATGCATTAGCACTGGCGTTTACAGAACTACTACAATCTTTTGGGGTAATACAACACATTAAAGGACCCACTCATCGATTTAATCATACACTAGACCTGATTATATCTCACGGAGCCGATCTAACCAATATAGATATTATGCCTCAAAGCGATGATGTCACTGATCACTATCTTATAACAGGTACTTTGCGCATGTCAGGAATCAGCCCTCTAACTCGTGATCGACAGGGTAGAACAATCACCTCCGATACTAAAGATAGTTTCCAGATCTGACTCCTTTAATAACCATACCAATAAATAAAGAATCGCTCGATGTCATGACCAGGAAATTGGGTACTATTTTCTCTAATACATTAGAAGCTGTTGCACCTACGAAGTCAAAAAAGATTAATGAGAAAAATATTGCACCATGGTACAATAACACCACTCGCACCCTTAAAAGAGAAACTCGCAAACTAGAGGGCAAATGGATAAAATCGCAATTAGAAGTCTTTAAAATGGCGTGGAAAGAGAGTGCAAATTGTTATAAAAAGGCACTAAAAGCAGCAAAGGCTGAGCACCTTCGTAACCTCATAGAAACCAACAAAAACAATCCAAGGTTTCTATTTAGCACAGTCGCTAAATTAACAAATAAACAGACACTACCTGACCTGGCTATTCCGCCGCACCTCGGTAGCAATGAATTCATGAATTTTTTTACAGAGAAAATCGAAAACATTCGTGACAAAATTGTAAAAACTCAACCTCCAAATCTGTCCTATGAATTGGCACCAACCATCGCTCCAAAACAAAGGCTCCAGCTTTCACCTATAAAACAGGAAGATTTAATTCAACTTATGGCAACTTCTAAACCTACAACTTGCTTACTAGACCCCATACCAACTAAATTATTAAAAGAGTTACTACCTATTGCAACTGAGCCCATTTCATACATTATCAACTCGTCAATTAATCTAGGCCATGTCCCAGGACCCTTTAAGATGGCCGTCATTAAGCCTCTAATCAAGAAACCAAACTTAGATCCAAATGAACTTGGAAACTATAGACCGATTTCAAATCTCCCATACCTGTCTAAAATACTAGAAAAAGTAGTGTGCACTCAGTTGTGCTCTTTCTTACAAAATAACAACATGCACGAAAAATTTCAGTCAGGGTTTAGATCGCATCATAGCACTGAAACTGCGCTCGTTAAAATGACAAACGACCTGCTTATACCATCAGATAAAGGTAACATCTCACTCCTGGTCCTGCTTGACCTTAGTGCTGCGTTCGATACCGTAGACCATAACATACTTCTAGATCGCTTACACAATTATACCGGTATTGAGGGACAGGCACTACAATGGTTTAGATCGTACTTGTCAGACAGACATCAATTTGTCCATTTAAATGGGGAATCATCCAATCTAACGCAAGTAAATTATGGATTACCTCAGGGATCGGTTCTGGGACCCGTTCTGTTCTCCATATACATGCTGCCCCTCGAAAACATTATTAAAAAACATGGAATTAGCTTCCATTGCTATGCAGATGATACTCATCTATATATCTCATCAAGACCAGATGATTCCTCCCAGCTATCCAAATTGGCAGAGTGCATTAAAGATATACAACATTGGATGACCTGTAATTTCCTTCTTTTAAATTCTAATAAAACAGAAATATTACTTATCGGACCAAAGACACGCAAATCAAATATTTCTGATTATAAACTGCAAGTTGAAGGATGTAGTGTTACTCCAACAAATACAGTAAAAGATCTAGGCGTTATATTAGACAGCAACCTGTCATTTCAAAATCACATCTCAAATGTCACAAAAACAGCCTTTTTCCACCTAAGAAATGTTGCCAAGTTAGGAAATATTCTGTGTGTTGCTGACGCGGAGAAGCTTATTCATGCATTTATGACTTCAAGACTTGACTACTGTAATGCTCTACTTAGTGTTTGTCCTGCATCATCAATAAACAACAGTTAGTTCAGAACGCAGCTGCCAGAGTTCTAACCAGGTCCAGAAAATACGATCACTTAACCCCAATTTTATCAACCCTTCACTGGCCACACATTAAGTATCGTATTGAAGCAATGTCTTTCGGTGGCTATTCTGTTTTGATTATAAGGTCATGTGATTGAGGAATGTGTTTTCTTTTTGGACAGTCAATCTACCTTGTTATTCCTGTTCCTTTCGTATCTGCAACATGGGGATTATCAAAGTGACTTTTGAGAGGACATTTCATCCATTACTCAAGGCTTGTCGGTTCCATCGTCAGCTAAGTTTAATGATTCTCTTTTATCAATGCAAATGATACACACGCTTTGATTGTTTGTTTGATGAAATCTGTAATTGATGGGTGTTTTGTCTTATTCTTTCTTTTGTACATTGTAAACATTTGAGGACTTGGGTTGGTGAATATATTACAAACATAAAGCTTGGGTCTGATTCTTCATAAATTTAGCTGGATAAACCAAAGCAAACTAGTTGTATCTATATCTAAGGTAATATCAAGCCTTCCCATCCCTACTCTGATATGTAGCTTAGTCCCAAAAAGGGGTAACAGGAACACAGGTCTTCCCAAAAAGACCATCAGACAGCTGCAGCTCATACAGAACGCTGCTGCCAGGGTTCTGACCAGAACCAAAACATCTGAGCGTATCACTCCAATCCTCAGGTCTCTACACTGGCTCCCAGTTACATGAATAATCAATTTTAAAGTATTATTAATTGTCTACAAATCACCCAATAGACCTCAACACTTTTCATATATGCTTATTGAATATAAACTTAAACAGACTTCTCAGATCATCGGGATCAAGTCAGTTACCCGTAGCTGGAATCTGCTTCCAGAAGACATCAGATGTTCACCAACAGTAGCCATTTTTAAATCCATTAAATCCATGTGCATCTACAACCTGAGCACTGTGCTGGTTTACATCAACTGCACTTTTATTTTTACATTTATGCATTTGGCAGAAACTTTTATCCAAAGCGACTTACATTACAATATACTATTGATTGTATTGGAGTATGTGCAATCCCCTTGTGTTTAACCCATGACCTTGGCATCAATTTTATTTATTTATTTATTGTACTTTAAATTCTAAAGTTTTATTTGTAATTCTAAATAATCTGTTTATATGCATTATGCATTGTGTATTTTAATTTTCCTTTGTCAATAATTTTATGCAAAGCATTTATCTTGTTTATGAAATGTGTTATATAAAACGTGGCTTGCCTTGCCTACACACTTATCCTGCTGCAGGCGACCTGAGTTCAACTGATGGTTGCACAAGAACAGCCAATCAGATTACAGTTTGGCAGGTGAAGACAGTGTGATTCAGTTGTGTGCGTTCAGTGACAGCTTGTGTAATCTAACACTGCTTTCAGTCTCCTACTATTCATCCAAAAGCCACCGGAGTATGTCCCCTAAAATGTATTCCATTAAATAACTTCAACCATTTCAATATCTCTTTGTTAGAAAAACAAGTTTGTGAAAAAGTCTTGTTGTGAAACTAAAAATAAACTCTGACCTGTGCGGATTCTGTAAATTCAGGCTTTAAGAATGAACGTGAAGGAAAGATTTCCACGTGCGAACGAGCTGAAAGTTTTGCCTCTGAGGAGAAGCAAAACTTCAGCGCTTGAAGGCGCACATTCACTTTCAAAGCTTTCAAACAAAGAGCATTTTACATGAATAGGTGAGAAAATTAGCAGCCCACAGAACACCATTAATTTCAACAAAACCAGACGAAAACAAGTGAGGCAGAACACGGTCTGAACGTCCGTCTGAATCCTTCAAAGACAGGCGAAACACACGGATTAACAAAAACAAACTACAATTTCCTATTAATTATCTTCAGAAAAAGAAAGAGAACACATTTCTAGTTTTCTCGGTGGTAAAATTGCGTTCGGGGATTATAAAATTCCAGCCGTCTATTCAGAAGCACAGCCGCTCATTATGTTTCCAAAACAAACAGTGAAAGAAAAATCCCAATCAAGCCTTGAGCCGCTGTGGCATGAAATGACATCAGGAAAATGTCTCGGCATTGACGGACGCCGTCGGCATGACAACCTGTAATCTTGTACATCATCTGGGAAATGTGACGCTGAAATGACACGATATTATCATGCCACGGAAACATATCCGACTGCATTTACATGTCTACTCTCTGAAGGTCTAATCGATCGAGATGAAGAGTTTCCTGCCTGATGTGTGAACTGGAGAAGGTTTCATTCTCTTGAGTTTGTGGGACGGCAGAAAGTGTGTCATCTGCATGTGTTTTGTGTTTACGTTAAATCTCTGAAATGTGTTCTCATTATCAGCGAAACCCTGTATGTGTCATCTCAAGATAGATTATCACAACACAGGGATCTGAAATCACCAGCTTTCATTCTGTATAGTAGATGAAAACCCATCTGTGAAATGAGTAGTATGACGGAAACAGCTGAAATACAGCGGCATGGATTGGATGGACATTGCTCGATCTAAAGAAGTTGTGCGAGCCGCTGGTAAAAGTGTAAGAGAACACTACAGAAATACTCACACTGAGCTCATCATCCCTACGCATGATGATGTCGGCCGGGTGACCTTTGACCCCAGTGATGCTGCTTCTTTCCGTCACCTTGTGAAACTCATTTCCTAAAGAACGCTTGCGCTCCGTCGGGCATGAAGATCCGTTCATTAATTAGCATATGTTTACTAGATGATAGTCATCAGGCCTGGAGTCAGATTGTGTTTAATGAGAAAACACAATAATCGAGGTGTAGTAACGTTCTGCCTAATGTTTGCCAATTTAATCTCAACAAAACATCCGGGTCCAAACGCAAATATGCTAAACGCATAACAGTTTAATAGAACCCTGTCCTACTACTTATCAATTTCAAAGCAGCACGCAGATGTACCAATATAACTAGCCTAACCCTATCACATAACACGTAACTCTGTCTTTTGTTCTGCTGTCTGTACACTTGTCTTAAAAAAAAAGAACGAGAGAGAAACACATTCATCAATCTATCTACAGAAACAGACAGACGAAGAGAAGACACTGGAAGAATCTCTTTTTTTTACAAAGCACTTTTAAACATTTACATTAATGAGTCCCTCTCCAGGACAAGAATATCAAGCTCTTGCTGTATGCAGATGATCACCCGCCCCACAGGGACTACAGAAAGACCTGGATCTGCTCGAGAATTACTGTCAGAACCTCAAAAAGACCAACAAAGCCCAGATGTCAGGAACACAAATATGCAAATCACTTATCTTGGCCTGATCATCACCACTTCATGACGTTTCAGCATGGCAGTAAATGCGCTCAGTTAAAGCTTGACGAGCTATGTATGCCATTAAGAAAAGAATCCAAAATATTGATTTACCTGTTAAAATATGGTGTAAAATCTTTGACAGTATAATACAGCCCATAGCACTGTATGGAAGTGAGGTCTGGAGTCCACTCAGTGATCAGAGCTTACATTTACATTTAGTCATTTGGCAGACACTTTTATCCAAAGCGACTTACAGATGAGGAAACATTGGAAGCAATTATAACAACATATGTATTTTGTTGCCTAAGTGCATCAAGCTACACTAGATGGGAGAAACATCCCACAGAAACCCTACATACAGGCCGATTCCCATTAGCCATTAATATACAAAAAGATCCCTTAAATTTTAGCCCCACAGATTCCCTTCATTTGTAAAGGTTTACAAAAACAAGAACTAAACCCAGAAAAGAGTCCACTGAGCCAACTCATTACAAGACTAACTAACACTGACCAGTCTCAGAACATCACCGCCTCAAACATCAACTAAAACTACATATCTGGAACATTGGGAACAGGAAACAAAAACACAGAGCAAATTAATATTTTACTGAAGTATAAAAACAAATTCTGAATTCAAAGAATATCTCCAAAATATCAAAAACACAAAACAAAAATTTAACAAATGAAAATAATACTAGGAGAGGGATAGACAGCAGCAAAGTTGTTTATTATGTGTATTTCAGTTTTTCTCAATTGCTAAGACACATTTCTTGAAAGATGCTCTCCTTTTCTCTAAACTGTGAACACAAAACCCCATTTTCAAGCTACATTCATAAAACCTCAGTTTTTTCTTGCAAAACCAAACTTTTACCTCAAAACAGTTATATCTGTGCTCAAAACTGAACTATGTTGTCTAATCGTGGCCCGAGTCAAAAAACTACGGAACAGTCACTAAACACTACATAGAAAAATAGAAAACACAATGTTCAGGACATGAAGCTGGAGAAATAAACGTTTATTGTTCACTGCAGGCTAAAAGCATGTTGCAAAACAAAAAAACCTGTGCATTTTGCATTTGTACAAAAAGACAAAACAGAAATCTTCTGCATTTACACGTAGCACTTGTAAAAACAAACATGAATCCTATGCGTTTGCCACTTGTGTACAGTAAGCTCATGAAAAAATAAAGTACACAAATATACAAATTAGTGCATTACTGACCACAGCATCATATCTCTGTACTGGATCAGGCCACAGGACTTCCTCCACATCACAGGCCACATTTTGTCTGGCCAGGCAACGGGGGGAAATACCCCTGGCATACCGTATCCAGGCTTGGCATGCCTCCACACCTATGTCACCACAGGCAAGTCCCATGAGAGAGAGAGAGAGAGAGAGAGAGAGAGAGAGAGAGAGAGAGAGAGAGAGAGAGAGAGAGAGAGAGAGAGAGAGAGAGAGAGAGAGAGAGAGAGAGAGAGAGAGAGAGAGAGAGAGAGAGAGAGAGAGAGAGAGAGAGAGAGAGAGAGAGAGAGAGAGAGAGAGAGAGAGAGAGAGAGAGAGAGAGAGAGAGAGAGAGAGAGAGAGAGAGAGAGAGAGAGAGAGAGAGAGAGAGAGAGAGAGAGAGAGAGAGAGAGAGAGAGAGAGAGAGAGAGAGAGAGAGAGAGAGAGAGAGAGAGAGAGAGAGAGAGAGAGAGAGAGAGAGAGAGAGAGAGAGAGAGAGAGAGAGAGAGAGAGAGAGAGAGAGAGAGAGAGAGAGAGAGAGAGAGAGAGAGAGAGAGAGAGAGAGAGAGAGAGAGAGAGAGAGAGAGAGAGAGAGAGAGAGAGAGAGAGAGAGAGAGAGAGAGAGAGAGAGAGAGAGAGAGAGAGAGAGAGAGAGAGAGAGAGAGAGAGAGAGAGAGAGAGAGAGAGAGAGAGAGAGAGAGAGAGAGAGAGAGAGAGAGAGAGAGAGAGAGAGAGAGAGAGAGAGAGAGAGAGAGAGAGAGAGAGAGAGAGAGAGAGAGAGAGAGAGAGAGAGAGAGAGAGAGAGAGAGAGAGAGAGAGAGAGAGAGAGAGAGAGAGAGAGAGAGAGAGAGAGAGAGAGAGAGAGAGAGAGAGAGAGAGAGAGAGAGAGAGAGAGAGAGAGAGAGAGAGAGAGAGAGAGAGAGAGAGAGAGAGAGAGAGAGAGAGAGAGAGAGAGAGAGAGAGAGAGAGAGAGAGAGAGAGAGAGAGAGAGAGAGAGAGAGAGAGAGAGAGAGAGAGAGAGAGAGAGAGAGAGAGAGAGAGAGAGAGAGAGAGAGAGAGAGAGAGAGAGAGAGAGAGAGAGAGAGAGAGAGAGAGAGAGAGAGAGAGAGAGAGAGAGAGAGAGAGAGAGAGAGAGAGAGACAGACCAAGAGAGAGAGAGAGAGAGAGAGAGAGAGAGAGAGAGAGAGAGAGAGAGAGAGAGAGAGAGAGAGAGAGAGAGAGAGAGAGAGAGAGAGAGAGAGAGAGAGAGAGAGAGAGAGAGAGAGAGGGTCTGTGTGTGTGCTGGAGAAATTAATAAAGAAACTCTTGAAGTTGATAAACAACGGCTAAAATTCATTAGTGGTGTGTGTGCGCTTGCATGTGTGTGTGCGTGCCTGCATGTGTGCGCTTGAAAAAATGGCACCCTCATAAAAAATCTGGTATAATATTCTGCTTTTATCTGTTCTGAGTGCAATAAGTTTGTAAAGTGCATCATTGATGTGCAGCAGTTTTCTGTTGATGTGGATGAGCGGTGTCTATCAGAAACACAATTAGCACGTGAAGCTGACAGATGGACGAGTGATGGAGAGAAAAGTCTGACCAGCGGACAGATGCAACACACACTTCATCAATTAACCAGACCGTCATCTGTTTGTGTGTTTCCATCTGCTGTTTGCAATCTGACATCTTCTAAACTCTAAACAAATGGACGGCACGTCGCCACTTCCTTCCATTATAATGAACTGAGCGTGAAGTGAACTCTCACACACAAACAAACCCTAAACCCGGAACTTCTCATTTGACTGACCTAAACCGAAACACTTGCTAAAATAAGGTAAATACAACAACTAACGACTTAATCATTAGACATTTTAAAGGAATTAATATATTCAATTTTCTCTTGAACCCGCTCAGAGAAGCTGTCAATCGAAACTTTTACAGTATTTCACAATTGCTAAAACACTAAACCCAATGCTCGGTGGCCTAAACCCATTTGTCGAATCAGTCACTTTGTAGGCAAAACCTTAGACAAGTTCAGGTAGTTCAGACACTGTTTGCAAAACTCTAAACACATTCTACTCACTGAAACACACATTAAAAACACACTAAATACTATGGAGCGATTTTAGTCTCATTAATTATTCACGCGTAAAACAAGATACACACATGCATAAACAGTTTCGCATGCATAAAACCTCATTTACGTGCACATAGTATATATTTACATTTACAAAAAGCAATTCACGTACGCAAAACAAAACTATTTTCTCACAAAGTATGTTTCGCAAACATACAACTGCGCACAAAACTTTTGAAAGGTTCAAATGTACACGTTTGTCTTGTTGTGCGAAATGTCACACACGTGTGAATCGCCTTGGATGTGTGTGTGTGTGTTTTGAAACTCTCCTGGCAACTCAACCCCTCCCACTTGGGTTGTCGTACTCTTTAGCCAATCAGATTCAAGCTTACCATTCAACCAATCACAACCCGCTGAGGGCGCAGGAATCAAGGAAAACGGCTCTGCGCACCGTTGGTGCAGGCGGCACATATTTTGTTTTGAAGGCTAACGTCACATAGTTTAAGCGTTCACAGTGAGTCTGTTTTTATGTTTTAAATGTTGCTTACGTTACCATGATTATGATGTGTTTATGTGGTTGCCAATCCAAAATAATAGAGTTGTTACATGTGGTAATATACATGTGGTAAAAGTCAAACACAACTACAACACAGCTGTCATCGTTTACACACAACAACTCAAAATTGTTCACACTTCTTTCTAATGATGTGATCAAATCAGTTGTCTAGAATATAAGCTAGTACAGGTGGCCCAGGTACATTGAGTATTGATACCACAATGGATGGAAACAATGTGAGAGGAAGAGAAGGACGAGTTCGTGTAAGAGGTGGTGGACGAGGAGGAAGAGTTCAAGGACAACGAAGAGCAAGATCAAGAATAGTAATTTCAGATCAAATTCTTGTTCATGGAATGACAATGAGGGAAGCAGGACAAAGAGTACAACCCAATTTGTCCAGATTCTCTGTGGCCACCATAATCAGGACATTCAGAGAAGAGAACAGGTAAATGTATTGTTTTTCTAATTAGTGCGATGTATGTACATACACTTTTGCAGAAATATGTCTTTCTGTAACACTTACAAAACTATTTATTTATCTCTTTTATATATAGAGGGTGTTTGAAATGGATTCCATGAATATATGGAAAGGTCCCATGAATATATTTTTGTAGATGAAGAAGGGTTCAATCTGGCGAAGAGGAGAAGGAGAGGCTGGAACATAATTGGCCAACGTGCCATTGTGGAAGTCCCTGGCCAGCGTGGTGGCAATGTCACCCTATGTGCAGCCATAAGCAATGGGGGGATTCTCCACCGTCATGCAACCCTGGGGCAATATAACACTCACTATCTTCTTACACTTCTGGGTGGTCTTCGGGATGTTTTGTTTGAACGTGAGCAGGATCATCAGCAGGCAGTGCATCCTGTCTATGTTGTGGTTTGGGACAATGTCAGCTTTCACCGTGGTGTCAGAATACGTGAGTTGTTCAACATCAACCAGCGATTCGTGAATGTTTGCCTTCCACCATACAGCCCTTTCCTCAACCCAATAGAAGAGTTTTTCTCTGCATGGCGATGGAAGGTCTATGACCGTGACCCATATACAAGGGTAAATCTTTTACAGGCAATGTGGAGTGTTGTCAAGAGTGGATCCGGCACACGAGAGGGTTCTTCCCCCGTTGCCTAGGAAGGTACAACATTGCATGTGATGTGGAAGAAGTCCTCTGGCCGGACCCAGCACGAAGACAGCATGCTGAGGCAGAATGAGTCTCTCATTGACTTTGATTTTGAAAATACAGAAATTCAACACTGTATTACTTGCAGTACTTACAGTATGCAATATATTTGCTGTACTGAGTTGTTAATTATTTACTTTTATTTATGGCAAAATTATTTTCTATATGCAATAAAAAATAATTCTCTGTAACTACATGCCCTGGACGCTGTGTTGTCAGTTTTTTGATGTAGTGTCTAATGAATGCTGATGAGTGTTTATATATGGACTGGCTGTGTTTATGTTTTGAAAGCATTGTTTGATTTTGAGCACAGATCAAATGGTTTTGAGGCAAGTGTTTGATTTTACCGGAAGAGTCAGGGGTTTTGTGAATGTAGTTTAAAGACTAAGTTTTGTGTTTAAAGTTTTGAGAATATGGTTGAAGCTTTCAAGAAATAAAAAAAAAAACATTTATATAGCATCAAATTACAAGCTAATATCAATTGAACAAATATCAGTGTGATGACAACTACCTTAAATGATCAAAACCATCTTTCAGAATTTTTTCCTGGAAGTGTAATTACATTTTTTATTTTGACTGAAGTCCCATTGGTTTACATGGTGAGGGAGGGGTTTATTACCAGCAGGGGGCGATCAAAGAGACTGTGCTTGACTTTTCAGGACGTGTGAGTTTGCTTTTTGCTTTCTACACAGACAGCTGAGGGGGGACCTCGTGAAAAGCCCCAACTCTCTCTCAATACATGCTTCATATTTCCACATCTTGTATTTGGTTAAAGCAGGGATCAAACACACCGGAAACAGCTAATGAAAATCTTCAGGATTGCTAGAAACGTCAAGGCAGGCGTGTTGGAGTTGGGTAGAGAGACAGTGACCCTGCAGATCCAGAGTTAAACTTCATCATTTCCCTGACGTCTTCTTTCAGCATCACAAAAGGCTTTTGCAACATGACAGTCACCCTTATATAGTTATGCGAGACCATCTTCACCCTCTCTGACTATCGCCACAAAAAGACCTCTGAACATTATTATATCATCAGCACAGTAACTCCAGAATGAATTTGGTTGAACCATTAAACTTCAGTGTCCTGCGGCGTTTACGTCACACACATTGTTCTTACATAAAGGATGTTTGATCTTTACGGATGGGTCGCTGATGTTTTTCACGTCACATTTAACTGAACGAAAAGAAGGACAGTAAACCGCCACATCACACACCAGTTAAACTTCTACTAAACGTCGTCATCATTTTACCTACGATCCCTTTTATAGCCACAAATGTTTGCACCATCTCTCCTTCATTTTACGAGCTTCTCAGACGTATCTTTCCTGAAGGTTCTCGCAGTGATCAATGTCTGCAAAGTGTTTCTCACCAGCGTAACAAACCGAGCAGATTATCATAGTTATAGGTGAAGCTCTCGGCGTGGGGATTAAAGTCTCTGTTAATTAGATTCCTCATAAACTAGTACATATTTTCCACCGAGTTTTGATGTATTGGCTCTTTGAGTCTCTAGTCAGACTGAGGAGAAATGTTCCAGTCGTAATAAAATGTTGAGCACTTTCCATCTTAATGGTCCCTCAGTTTTTTCGTCATCACGTCACAGTGAGATCTCAGCGGGAGCCGAGAGTGAGACATTTTCTTCTGCTATGACTGATTCGTTGATCCTGTGTGTTGTTTAGCGTAGGAATTACATTTGAGTTGTTGTGCTGCTTGCTGAGTTGCAACTAAAACCTGACTGGATGAATGCCCTTACAAAAATACAAGAAGATCAATTTTGTATACTTTAGATGTAGATTTACTTCTATTAAACTTTTAAAACACTAAAAGGCCTGATTTTTCATTAAAACCCCCTGTAAAGACCTAAAATTCGTTTTTGTCTAATTATCACGCTTAAATAAAACACAAATTTTATAAGACACATATTAAAATAGCGTTTTGTTCCCCGATAACATTAGGTTCCTTGGCAAAACTTGCCAATCTCATGTTAATTTTGATTACCTATGGAGTAGTATTGCATACTTCACATCTTCAAAGAGTCTTTAGTTTTATAACATTTAGCTTTCCTGTATCTCAGTGGTAAGAGCATTGTGTTAATAACACAAGGTTGTGTGTTGGATCTCAGGGGATTGCAGATATCTGTGTATAAATGTATAGGATAATGCTATGTGAGTCACTTTGGATAAAAGCATCTGCCAAATGCCTAAATGTAAATGTAAATTTATAAAAGATATATACGGCTGGAGGATTATTTCCGAAAAAAGTCCTGGAGGAGTGCAGTGGGTGGAGCTAAAGCAGGAGCACACAATACATCATCAAATTATCCCCGCACAACTGCTAATACACTTTATGTTTGTATTGTTTAAATTAATCACGGACACGTCAATTGCCAAAAAATCACAGTCGTTTGATACAGTTTCAAGTAATGCATGCGGTTCAAATCACTGCACTGCACACTGAACAAAGAAATAAATGTGTGTAGTTTGGTGTGTTTGTGGCTAGTTGGTTGATGTTTGTGTGTAGAGTTACTACGCGAAAATAATATTTTTGAAAGAGTTTTAGAGTGAAGCAACTGAATGCTTCTAAAGGCACCTCCATACTCGAACAACCTCAGAAAACTACGTTTGTGTTTGTGTGTGCGCACGTGTGTTTATGATGTTTTAAAAGCTGAACTATGGCATTTTGATGACGTTTAAGGCAATGAGGCAGAACTTGAAGCATATTTGTGTTTAGTCAGGCGCTGTTGTGATGAAGTGACTTCATTCTGCTGTATGTGTGTGTTTCATTCTGTCAAACTCCAAACATTTACTCAGAGCCGTTGGGTGCATATTTCATAGATGGAGCAGGTGGAACTAGTCTTGTACAGAAGCACATGAAGAGTGTTGGGAGGGTTTCAAATGTAATCCAGTGTAACTAGGGTAATGTATACCAGTACCTTCCTCAAGTGCGTGTGCTTGTGTTTTAGTTATGAAAACGAAAATAAGAGAGAAAAACAGGAAGTAATCAAAGTTTCCCATCAGAATGTCATTTTGACATATAGACATATGTGTAGAAATGACAGAACAAACTGAACGTCCATGTGTTTGTTAAAGCTCACTTTGATTCAAGCTGTGGTTGCTTATGTTTCTTAAACCTCCATGAACGACATAAGGGTTCATTTGACAATACCACTGCTGCAATGCATGATGGTATCAGTAACATTAAAGTCAATGCAAATAGAAAATTCAACAGAATGAATCACTGCTGCCATCTGCAGGGCAGAAACATCACAAGCTCAACATGAAATATGTCTGCATGCGTGTGTGGGCTGTCGTTGTTTACTTCAATATATAAAGCATACACTTCTCTTACCCTGCAAAAGAGTGTCATTACCAAAACACGTAGATTAAAGGTTTATGGTCACTTAGATTACTTCTATTATATTTTAAAATCTAAGATTAATAGTAAATTCATCAAAACCATGGAACAACACAAATTAAACTTTGGGAATGAATCCAATCAAACTCTTTTTTGTGTACAAAAGTCACCACAGATAAATAGACAAATGCCTTCAGATGCAAATGTTTGTGAGAGAAACATTTCCCACCCCATCCCCATAACATTTGATTTGACTGGCAGTAAGACGAAATGTGTTCAAGATTAAACAGCATATAAGAAACACACACAGGGCCGTTGCTGATTATTAATGCAACATCGCTGGAGTGTGCTAGTGCTCTATATCAGCATGGCTGTGATTAGGCCAGATGCACGAGTACAGGAGACAATGATATAGAGCCCCATCATATGACTACAATATTGCATTTATATAACAGTTCCATTGCACAAGTGTGTAGATAAATCAGAATGTCATTAAAACCCCTCTGGTTTTTGAAGGAAATAGGGAACTACTTTCTTACACCACAAATTCAAGCCCAACAGCATCCGTTTCTAATTCCAAACCGTCACATCTTTTAAATTAGTGCTGTGCTGCTTCAGTGAAGTTATTTGTGAGAAATAATGAGACAGGACGTGTGTGTAAACAAAAGAGAGAGATTACTGACCAAGAATGCATTATTTCCATTGCTCTGCAGCACTTGTAAACATGCACTTATTTACAGTAGCAAGCACCTACTGTGATAGCCGCAGGATGACACGTCAATTTCTGATGTGCAAAGCGTACCTCGAGACCCTTGCGTCCCGCACTGCGTGTGTTTACTTTCAGTTTAGGGTGAAATGACACAACAGTGGCATTGTCTTTCTAGTATTTATCAACTATTTATTCGGAGAGTGCCTAATTGTTTTGTGTCAAAATACCTGACGTCAAAAGGATGCAAACCAAACCAGTTGTCTTTCAGTGGATGTAAATACTGTATGTTTGTAAAATAAGTACACAGAGGATGACTGATATAAAGACACCAGCTTGCTGTAAAGAAGAGCACCTTACTGTTACAAGTAAACATGCATGAAAATACATCTTATGAGAACAATTATTACTGTATCTGAAATTTACAACATTAGCATCACTCGCTTGTGGTTTGGTTGTATTCTCTTGTATTTAAGCAGACCTAAACTTTCAAGCCGTTCATAACGGGTCCCTATCAGCCTACGTGAAAAACGTATTTTTATCTTAAAGTCTGTGAAATAAAATGAATGACAATTCCTATGTCTTCATGAAATATTTCACTGTCAAACTGTTTACTGAAAATGTTAGTAATGGCTACTGATGTAGTTTAAGTTTATTTAAATTAAAAGTACGAACCCTTCCTACATTTATTTTGAGTACAATTAACACGTTTTAAAGTTAATGAAATTTAACTTGATTTGTAATATTAGTTGCTCTGTCCAATCACGGTAGTTTTTATTTTTTATATTAGTTATTATGACAAGAAAATTAAGGAAAAAGTCAAGCAAATTACAGAAAATAGGTTATTTTATTTTGTTTCAAGCTGACAGATACATTATGTCTTTAACAAGAAAGGAAACAATTCATTATTGTGTAACACCAATGTATGAGGCTATAATGTTGAAATAGATGTACTTTTTCACCAGGTATTCTCTATAGGAACATTTCACCCAAACATGAAAATTCTGTCATCATTTACTCTCCCTCAAGTTGTTCCACATCTGTATAAATGTCTTTGTTCTGATGAACATTAACATATTTGGAAGAATGCTTATAACCAAGCAGTTATTGGCCTCCATTGACTACCATAGTAGCAGAGATTACACTAAAAAGTGCCCAGAACTGTTAGCTTTGTTCAGGGTCGTAATTTCCACTGGGGACGTGTCCCCCTCACTTTCACATTAGTTTGTAGTTATTTTTTAACCCCACGCTGTCATCGCCACAGAGAAGTAGGCCACAAGGACCTAGCAATAGGTGTTTTCTTATAATGGACTTCTATGGGGAAGAAACGCGTAACGTGTGATTTATTCCTTTTTCCGTTTAATAAGGACTCGTTCTTTTAACAGCAGTTAGTGTTTATGACCAGGTTTGACAGAAACATGGGCTTCTCTGGTCGTTGTTTAGGTGCGTTAAACCAGTGGTTTAGTCTACGTGATACACAGGTACACGCCGTATACCCGCTAGAAAAGATTTCCGTATACCTACTTAAAAATCTGCAAGGATACGTACCAACGTCGTTTTGTTTCAGAAACACTGACTTTTGGACCATTGGTGCAACAGAGTAATATGAAACAAAAAGGAGATCATGAAAGCCTTGTGAAAGTCAGGCTAGAGACACTGCCAGAGATCTAGAAGTGCAACTGGTGCTTGATAAGACTGCACGTTCATTGTTAATTATTGTAGTTAGCTAATGTCAATAATAGGAGCAACTTGCACTCATAAGTGTGTGACCCAGTGTGTGAAAACTAGGTGAAAAATCTAGTTATTATAAGTAATGAGCATCAGAGTTTGATTTTAACCATTTATTTCAATATGATTTACTGCAAGTATTTGACATGGCCTTAGTCCAATCAAACTAAATTAATATCTAAAGAGTAGCCTACACGTTCCCGAGGTTATTCTTTACATTATGTTGGTTGCCCTGCTGAAAACATAATATAAGGGTAAATTAAACGGGGCGATTTAGACAGTGATTAACAAAACCAGCAATCCTCCCCCTGCTGCCATTGAAATGTTGCTTGCAATAAACCTTTCAGAATGCCCTACATTACATATAAAGGCATAGGCTACTCTATGCACTCTGAGTGTAGTCTGTGGTGGTGTTGATCTGGGACGGGCGAGTAGGCTGAGGGGATCAAAACTAGACTACACCACTGCGTTAAACCTTGTTAAGCATGTTCGAAAACATTCGTGACAAAATTGTAAAAACTCAACCTCCAAATCTGTCCTATGAATTAGCACCAACCATCGCTCCAAAACAAAAGCTCCAGCGTTTGTCACCTATAAAACAGGAAGATTTAATTCAACTTATCGCAACTTCTAAACCTACAACTTGCTTATTAGACCCCATACCAACTAAATTATTAAAAGAGCTACTACCGTCAATTAATCTAGGCCATGTACCAGGACCCTTTAAGATGGCCGTCATTACGCCTCTAATCACGAAACCAAACTTAGATCCAAATGAACTTGGAAACTATAGACCGATTTCAAATCTCCCATACCTGTCTAAAATACTAGAAAAAGTAGTGTGCACTCAGTTGTGCTCTTTCTTACAAAATAACAACATGCACGAAAAATTTCAGTCAGGCTTTAGATCGCATCATAGCACTGAAACTGCGCTCGTTAAAATGACAAACGACCTGCTTATACCATCAGATAAAGGTAACATCTCACTCCTGGTCCTGCTTGACCTTAGTGCTGCGTTCGATACCGTAGACCATAACATACTTCTAGATCGCTTACACAATTATACCGGTATTGAGGGACGGGCACTACAGTGGTTTAGATCGTACTTGTCAGACAGACATCAATTTGTCCATTTAAATGGGGAATCATCCAATCTAACGCAAGTAAATTATGGATTACCTCAGGGATTGGTTCTGGGACTCGAGCCTTAAAGGGTTTAGCCCCTACCTACCTAACAGAGCTTCTATCACACTACAACCCATCACGCTCTCTAAGATCTCAAAACTCTTTTGATAACACCTAGAATAACTAAATCCACCAAAGGGGGTCGAGCTTTCTCATACGTAGCATCTAAACTCTGGAATAACCTTCCTGATATTATTCCAGGGTCAGACACACTCGCCCAATTTAAATCTAGATTAAAAACGCATCTTTTCAGCCAAACATTCACTTAATGCAAATATGCTAAATAAACCACCAGGAGATGCTGACATTAGATATTATTTACTAGAATAATTGGATTTATTATATAACACACCATGTAGTGTGTTTTACCCTTTCTTGGGGTTTTTTTCCCCTGTAAAGCTGCTTTGGAACAATGCAAATTGTGAAAAGCGCTATATAAATAAAATTGAATTGAAAAATTGAATTGAATGTTATAAAGTCATCCGTGATCATTTGTGATAGGACTCCAATCAAAAACATTTTCTCCAATTGTGTACCCCCAACTTCTCAAACCAAAATTACACCCTTGGCTTTATACATTCTCTAAAATGTGTTCTTTCGTGTTCAAACAGAACAACCAAAATTGTACCAAAAAATAAAGCAAGAGAGATGTCGGGTTTGCCGGTTGTTGATAATGACCGGTTCTTCTTCTTCTTATAGTGTTTAATGGCGGTTGGCAGACCAACGCAATGGTGCATTCCCGCCACCTACTGGATTGGAGTGTGGAGCCTATAATGGTTGGAATTTGGAAACCAATGAAAAATAAAGTATTTTAGTGTAACGGTATCTTATATTATTTTAGTCATTCTTGTTTCTTTTAGGAAAATGATTAGTTCAAACAAAATTGTAGATTGTTTTGGGCCATTTCCTAACAGAACTCGAGGTGCAGAGGTGTGAATGATCACACAGGAAAATAAGTGAACGGTGTCCCAATGTGAAGTGATTCAGTGCCCGAACCCGTGTACACCATATAGTGATTCACTCGACCCCTGGAGGTGATTGAGACGCAGCCTGAAGTCTATATTATGACCCTGAATTGAATTCAGACGCGCGCGTAACTGGGCAATAATGCGCCGCACCTGCTGATTCAAGCCCTCGCCTCCTCGATGTCCGAGCGTTATCCAATAGCGTTTGAGGAAGTCGAAATGAGGTGTCGTGATTGGATCATTCACATGCCAGTTTATTTAGTGCCGCAGTTTCCCGCCATCGCCCCTTTAACGTTTGAGCGCGAGCATCAGCACACACCGTTAATTTATAAACGCAACTAAGGTAGGTACAATATTTTATTCAACTTTGATTTTAAATTGAGGTCCTCGGGTCGGGTAACTTCTATGATACGTGGGTTTGTGTGTTAACCTGAAGACGCGAGGTTTAGTCTGTAAAGATGACCCGTTTGAAGTTACGTCACAGCCCTACGAGGTTGGTTATTGTAGGCCTAACGTTAACGTGACTCTATGTAGTTAACTTTTCACATGCTAGTATATTACGGAGTTACTGTTAACGTTATAAGTTGATGTGTTTAGAGTTTGTATATGTGCATTTCCTCTGGAGTTTATCTGTGATGTTTCTCGTTAGTGTGAGTTTGTTGAATGCTGTAGGTTTTTAATTCAGTGAAGTTAGCATTAGCATTAGCTTATATCTGCAGCGCGCGCAGGTGTTGTGAGTTACGTGTGATTGTATCATGCGCGTGCACACTGGCGGTGTTTAATGCCTTTCGCAAGAGAACTTCGCTGACGAGGGTGAAACTTCACTTTTAGCTAAAGTTTAGATTTATTAATGGTTGTACAGATGCCGTGTGTTACGCGTTAAGTCTGTTTGTAGTATATCCAACATGTGTAGAATTTACTATAACAAGTCCTGTACGTGCGCATGGGCCTTATTTTTAATCTTATTCATTTTGCAGTTAAACTGTTTTCTGTCCGCTTTTGTTTGACTGCTAACCCAATTAGCATGTTGCTATCCAATTGGTGACGGCCTCAACGATGCAATTTCTAGCATTGCACTCGTATTGCATATTTATGTGCATTAAATATTTTTGATTTCTGTATTGTCGTTTGACTCATAACTGTAATGTAATGCTGCCTAATAATTATGCACAAGAAAAGATATAGTAATCAGCCAATGTTTGATGTGTAAACTATGTATATCACTTATGTGTCACAGTTACTGTTGCGGATATACGACATGATGTTACACCTGTGCGGCTTTATGGATTGGGTTATAAAAGTTCATTTTCAACCTCGTCACGTTTTTGTATTCCTTTTTAATAAAAAGAAAAACAACTGTTTGCCACGTTCAGGTACTTAAACGTTTGTTAATTATAATATAATTAAATATTTTAAAAATAAAGCACCACTGTCCATAACATTCATTTAATCCATGGGTCTCAAACTCAGTTCCTGGAGGGCCACAGCTCTAAACCACACCTGCTTGGAAGTTTCTTGTAATCCTGAAGATGTTGATTAGCTGAATCAGGTGTGTTTGTTTAGGCTTGGAGTTAAACTGTGCAGAGCTGTGGCCCTCCAGGAACTGAGTTTGAGACCCATGCTTTAATCTGTTAATTCTCAAAAACACGAAAACAACTGTCAACAACAACACAAAAGTGTGTATAAACGTGCATTCATGGCATTAACGTCACACTTCTGCTGATCCGATTCCAATACTTGAAATCTGAGTTTCTGAGCTCTTGAT
Source organism: Barbatula barbatula (assembly GCA_037178815.1). NCBI lineage: Eukaryota > Metazoa > Chordata > Actinopteri > Cypriniformes > Nemacheilidae > Barbatula > Barbatula barbatula. The sequence continues at coordinate 31,213,277 of CM074076.1, forward strand.
TCGATACTAGCGCTGTTTTTCTTCATCAATGTAGAATTGCATATATTCTTATCTTTAATTTCCGCAGGTGGAAAGTAATTAAGCATTTTTACTTTAGAGTACATTTTAAAATATGATATTTTACTTTGCACCAAAAATACTTCCCTATACATTATAAAACACTTTATACTTTTTAGTCCTCTACATTTCGTAAATGTTGTTTTTAACCTTTTAATTCTTGAGTACATTAAAATCTACCACTTTCTTTTACCTAGTATTTTTACTTTTAAAAAGCAGAATAGTATTTTTAAAAAATGTAATCAAGTACTCTATTAAAGGTAAAAACCATAAAAATAATATTTAATTTGTACTGGAGTATGACAATGCTTTACAATGTAGTCTCAAAGAACAGATACTTTAAACATGTTCTTGAGAAAAATACTATCCGTTTATTGCACAGAACTATCACCTGGGCCCGGTTTTTCAAAAGGTTTAATCCGGATAAAATTGATCTGGATTTAGTAATCCTTTTTTTGCGATCCGTGATCACGTAATCCATCTTACTTTTGGAGCCAGTTTTTTAAAGCAACATCGGATTGGATCAATCTGATCCGGATAGGAACTTTTCAGGATCACCAAATCTGGATAACCAGTGCTGGATAACCAGTGCTCAAACAGGATAGGAAATCACAATGTAGAACTATAGATATGTAAAGAGAAACAAGTAGAATAGCCAATGTGGGGTCAATATAAGTTTATTTTTTGTAAATGAAAACACACACATTTAAAAAAAAAACTAAAAACAAGAAAAACCCCACCCCATCCTCTTCCTGCAGTCCGCTCATCAGAGACCTACAACACAAACACTGTACATTGAGAATCTTTATAACCAGCATCAAGTATAGATATATTGAATTAAAAAAAAGACTTAATGTCAAATACTCCACAATAATTTCAGACTTGCTCATCTGATGTGGAGAGACCAGCTTGTCTGAGCGTAGCCTTTAGGAGGCGGATCTCAAGTCTGGCCTTGGTTTGCTGCAGTTTGGTCAGAGTCAGTTGTTCCTCTGCCAGAACGAGCAAACAGGACGTGCAACAAGGGACACAATAGTTAGACACTATTTCTGATTTGGTTTTGTATTGGATTTCAAAAATCAGTGATTGCCATTCTTTGCATTTTTTTGGTTATTCTGTAATCCTTGCATGCATCACTAATAAATATTCTAAAAACAAAAATATTTTCGATTGTCATGAATATATATATCAATTAGTGACAGAATAAAATGTATTGTTTTTGGTCAATTTTGACAGCTGTTTGGAGGCCAAACTCTTTCTACTTTGCTGTAGGCCTGAAAGGCTGAATACGTTAAAGCCTACGTAATCACTGTAGCCTGACGGATGAACAAATAAAATTAAAACCTTATGAATTAATAGGATATCTTGTAAGATACTGCATGATCCAAATATAGTATTATTTGATACATTTTTAAAGTTTTCATTACATTTTGGGCATGAAATCCACGCTGAATCCCCCCTTCTGATGGGATCAGTTTAATCCAGCTATTTTGGATCAAAGTGATCCAAATCCTACAAAAAAGTTCTGAAAAACCCAAACTAAAGGTTTGATCCGGATCAAAACCAAGATTGGATTACGTGATCTAATCCGATTATGTGATCCGTTTTTTCTTTTGAAAAACACATTTTCAAGATTTGATCCAATCCGTTATCCAAAATCCTAGTGGATTACTTTTGAAAAACCGGGCCCTTGACACAGAATGATGCGCTAAATACACCTGCTTCACTCACGAGCATCCCGGACGCATTATGATGTGTCCCGATACGGAAGCTGTAAAGTGCCAAACAAAACAACAAATCGCAAAACAAACAACAAATCTAAAAGCCAAAAGAAGGAATCCCAAATCACAATTACAAATCTGAAAACGCAACGACAATTCGGTCAAACCGGAAAAGGTAGGTCTTTTGTGTGACCGGGGTAGTTACTGCTGATTGGACGGAACCCCTGTCAATCAAGATAAACAGGAAGTACAGTTCTGTAGCTAGCGGTACAGAATAACAAGAAGTAGCTGGCGGCAGTGTACACAAATATATAATGTACTGTCCTTATTGTGGGTTCTAATTTGGTGTTTTGCATCTGCTCTGAAAGTATTCCTGACATCGATTAATATGGAATCGTTTTTTCGTCTGAATAAACCTGCATTCTTGAGGTGTCTTTCAAGAGAGCGCAAGCTGATCTTAATATCATGATATGTTAGAAGCATATCTAGAATCACGCCATATGAATGTCCTTCTTGAAAGTAGTGCTGAAAAAACAACATTATTTTCTATGAAAACACACACCTGACTGTTTATCTTGATTGACAGGGGTTCCGTCCAATCAGCAGTAACTACCCCGGTCACACAAAAGACCTACCTTTTCCGGTTTGACCGAATTGTCGTTGTGTTTTATGACTTGTTATTTTGTTTCCGGAATTGTTGTTGCGCTTTATGGTTTGTTAATGTGTTTTCAGATTTGTAATTGTGATTTGAGATTCGTTTTTTGGCTTTTAGATTTGTTGTTTGTTTTGCGATTTGTTGTTTTTTTGGCACTTTACGGCTTCCGTAGTCCCGATGATTCTTCTGATGTTGCGGGAGGTTTTCTCCCTAAGTTAAAACTGTTTTAACACAAAGAGAATAGATCAGTTTTGTGTTTAACGTGCATTGCATCCATCAAACAGTTATTGTGTAAGGAATAAAGCACGACATTCAGACTACTTCCTGTGATTTAATCTTAACATTCACGGGCAACGGATAGGATTTGAATGGAAGCCGTCAGTCTGATACCCAATCCAGCAAAAAAGCCACGATTCTGATCCAGAGTATCGGATGAATGCATCCCTAGCTCATTCTAATCAAGCGTTCGGCACGTGTTGTATCACAGGAAATAGTGAGTGACCGATTGTACATCGCATGTTGAAATCAGAGTGCATTGTGGGTAAATAGTGAAGTAATGTAGGGAATGAAATGGTTCACTCACAACGCTACAAAATGGCGGACACCTGATATAGTGCAATGTATAGGAGATAGGAGCGGTGTTTTTAAAGAGTATAGCATCTTGTTCAAGTGTTTGTGTGTTGATTTAGTTTGGTGACACAGTGTTATGTGTGATGTCTGTTTGACTCTGTGCCCTTGTTTGCAGACGTCCTCAGCTGTAATGGCAGTCAGACTGTGTGATGTGGCTTCTCTTCTGAGAAGTGGATCGTGGGCAGCTGAGCCGTGGACTGGGGTTTGTGGGATTTTTTTGAAGTTTTATTATTGTCAATAATGGCCATATGTGGCAATTATAAAACGAGCATTACTGCGTCTATTTCTTCAGATCTTTGTCACCTGTGTGGATTAGATTTGTTTGATTATTATACCAGGGGTTTTATGATGTCAATGTCAAGAACTCTTTTGTTACGCTCGCCCTTAGAAAATAGCCTATTATTTACATTTATGCATTAGGCAGACACTTTTTTCCAAAGTTGCATTCAGATGTGGCCTAATGGTTAGAGCGTTGGGCTTGTGATCAGAAGGTTGCTGGTTCTAATCTCAGTGCCAGCAGGTCATGACTGAAGGGCCCTTGAGCAAGACACCTTACCCCCGATTGCTCTGCAGTAATGTGACACTGTATAAAACTACTTGTAAGTCGCTTTGGATAAAAGCGTCTGCTAAATGAATAAATGTAAATGTAAAGATGTAAATACATTCATGAATTCATTTTCTTTCTGACTATGTGATCTGTGATTGTGTACTTATGACGTTCACAGGGTTTTTACATTCAAAAACTACAAAATGTAATTAGTAGACCTCCGACAACAGTATAAAATAATACAAAATGCCAGTTCACAACACCTTTAAAGTGAAACCGCAAGAATGGACGACTGACGCGAGTTCTCTAGTTAAATTTAATTAGAAGGTATCTGTACATTGTGATCATGGGCAAACCTAAAATCAGCATAATAACGTAACAAGCCCTCTATAAATAATAAAATGTACAGTTTAAATAATACAAGTCGACATGCACATTTTCTGCTAGTTCAAATGAATTCAGAGTAATTTGGTTTTAGCATCTATCAACAACAACACTTCTCCGCCTCTTTTTAAATAACCAGAACCAAATCTGCTGTCATCTGCATTTAAAGACTATTTAAAACACATTTATATTTGTGTACAAAGGTAAATACATTTAAAACTATTCAGCGGAATTCTAATGATTATGAGGAAAAACAACAGGATAACAGAAAGTATGTGATTTAAAAATGAAATGTTTTGTGGCTCTTTTCCCCCCATGTAGAGGATGGCTCTGACTGATTTTTTTGTCTGGAGCCCGGTCAACATGCAATTCAACCATTCAATCATCTCATTTATTGCACATCTCTATAAAAGACACAAGAGGGAGCTGCAGTGCCTGCATATTGTAGTGTATTGTAACTTAGGTGTGATAATACTGGTACATTATACCAACAATCACTTAAAAAAAACATGAAAGCATATGCCATAAAAAACCTGTAGTACAATTGAATATTATTCAAGCTAATCTCGGTGTGAAAACCAGTCTACCAACATGTCATTAACATAGAAGTAAAAGTTTATTGTAGTTTTGAATAAATGCAGACTAAAGGCTTTTCTATGACTGATAGCATTTTAATGGGGGCTTCAATTCTCTCCTGATCAAACTCGTTTTACACGTATTTGGCGGCTGTATTATTGACATGAGAAAATAAAACCGTCTTATATTAAGAAAAATATGGTAGTTTTAATGCCGAATAAAGAATGTATGAGAATGAAATGTCAAAGCCCTAATACAGACGATTAATGGTCATAATGTCAATGATTTATCAGACAATTAATCGTCAAACTAATTTCATGTTCATTTCAAATGCAGAGAATCTCAAATTGTTGTCTATACTAATCAATAACAAGCTGCAGAATTCAAGAGTTTTCCGCAGAGACTCATTGAGCACCGGTGAAGAGTAAAGTGCTGATCTAATAAGCTCTTGACTGCTCACGTTAGCGATAACACCACACCTTAGCTAAAACATAAAATATAATTGGCAATGACGGTTTGCATCTATAGCTCTTAATTTGATCAGCAGCATTAGATCTTTGTTAATAAAAGTTTTGTTTCTTAAAGCAAAGGCTCTCCTCTGCCTTCGTCACCTGTCAATCATCGTTCCTCACGACGGCAGCAGCTCGAGTGTGAATTTTCTTTTATTTCTGTGTTTTGTGCATTAACAGCATGGCTGCGCACAGGCTGGCAGGTGCCTCACGTAAGCCCCGCCTCAGAGAATCCTCAGTCTTTATTGATTGCTGATTGGCTTGTTTTACTGGATGGCAGAATTTCTTCCCTAGAGCGGCCATATTGAGGGCTGCATACTTTGCTATTCATTCTTACGGCAGTAGCGCATCTTATTAATATTAATATCTTTGGTGTTTCGCCTAAACCACTATCGACAATGAATCATTAACATCCCTTAAACACGCCGTTATTACTTGAACAACAATTTTAACCTATTGTCATGCAGCGATGCTTTCAGAGACATTTACATCATTCATGAAAGCGTCTTGTGACCGGACGTCATGTGCTGGTGTTAAGTGTGTAAAAGTGTGAATGACGTTTGGAGATGATCGTGGTGCTCATAGAAACCTTCTGTTCAACTGTCCCTCTTATGTGTTTGTGTAGCAGGTGATCGCTGCCATGGAGACGCAGCTGTCCAACGGGCCCAACTGCACCAGCAACGGTCCCAACAGCATCTCCAATAACTGCACATCACCTGCTGAGACGCCCGACGGCGGGGAGGACAGTAAAACCAACCTCATTGTAAACTACCTCCCTCAAAACATGACTCAGGAGGAGCTGAAGAGTTTGTTCGGCAGCATTGGAGAGATTGAGTCCTGCAAACTCGTGCGGGACAAAATCACAGGTACTCTCCATGGAGCTGAAGCTCTATCAAACCCTTTACTGTTAGTATCTGTCAAGTTAGGGGATTTTATGAAACGTGTATCATTGGTAGGTGGGGTGTGTGTGGATTTTACAGTTTTTTTAAATACCTGAATTGTGATATGTTTTTGAACATTTCAAAAAACCATTTCTGAAGTTTGACCGTGTGTGTGTGTTCAGGTCAGAGTTTAGGTTATGGCTTTGTGAATTATGTTGAGCCTAAAGACGCAGAGAAAGCCATTAACACTTTAAATGGACTGAGACTACAGACCAAAACCATCAAGGTAAGAACCATACTTCACTCTGACCCTATCTACCTGTGTGTCTAACTCTCAGTAAATGCTCGGTGTTGTGTGTTGTTAAGGTGTCGTACGCTCGACCGAGCTCTGCGTCCATTCGTGATGCTAACCTGTATGTGAGTGGTCTGCCTAAAACCATGACACAGAAAGAGTTGGAGCAGCTTTTTTCCCAGTACGGACGCATCATCACCTCCAGAATTCTTCTTGACCAGGTCACAGGTGAGATGAGACTAGACATCAGAGTCTCAAGATTTGATTCAGAATTGATTCTTGACATGCTTATTTGTGACATCACATCGCATTTGTGCTCCGAGTCAGACAAGTGTTAGCACTTTTGCTTCTAGTTTCTGAACTGTCACATACTGTATTTTAATGGAACTACCTGCCCAGTAAAGTGGTTCTCTTAGACGTATTTTCAGTTTTTCTTGTCAGACAATTACAAAATTGTAATTAAAGGCCGAGTAGTCTTTCTTGAAAATGTTAACGCTTGCCTGCTAGCAGTGAAACCACATGACTCCTCCCTCCCTGTGAATCGCTATCCAAAGCCAAGCCCCCTCAGAGACACGTGAAAGTGCAGAGACGAGAAGCTATTGGGTCAGATCAGTTCCAATACAATCATGTCTCATTCACCAGAGAGAAAACATTAGAGCACAAAGTGAATAACACTAACAATTGTGAATTAAAACCACAGCTTTTAAACAGGAGTTAGTGCAAGTAAGTTTGGGGAGTTGCGGTCTCTAATGTTTTCATTGTGGCGGAGGTCCGGAAAATACTTTTTTAATTAAATATTTTTCTTGAGCAGAAATACTTGCAAGTAACTAACAAGTAGCCTTACAATGCCATATATACTGGAACTGATTCTAAATCATGTTTCCAATTAAAACATGATTCAATATGAAATGCACTCAACATGCTAATGATTAAAGGTTGAGTAGGAAGTCCAGAAGTGTTTTTGTCATGCTGGTTGGAAGTCTCTTAAAATCCTGTTATAAATCAATGGGTTATTGGGATATTGTTTTTATAATTATATATCATCTGCGAAAGGCGTAGGACCAAAAAACATTTGCCCAATCATTGGCCTCGGTGCGAGGCCATGTGTATATTTTCAGTTTATGTATATTGCATCCCACTGTGCACCTCTGAGAAGCCCTGACGGATTGTCTCTGTGTGAACAAAGTTTACATTCAATGGTCCCAATCGGATTTCTCGTTAACGTCAAAGGTCCGGTACAAATAGCAAAACTTGCTTTTAATAAACGTTAAAAGCAACTTTAAATAACAAATCAACTCTATATGATGAGATAACTGTTAACTTAATCAAAAGAACTCAACTGCAGTTTCATTTATATTAATTTGATTAATATCGTTTTTGAACCTCTTATGAACAACTGAAAACAATTCAAAATAGGGGCGACATACAGCAATAAATGCTTTCTATGTGATTGGCCCCTATACTTTTTTCCTGTGTGGGGCGCACCTGTGTTTGTACATGCGAGCCTGCATGCATGTTTGTTTGGCACTTTCCCTCCCGTTTCGAATCCGGACCAGAGTCGGGAGTTTGAGAGGGGGCTGCCATAAGTCATCAGCGTGGTCACATGCGCTGTGCAGACACAGCGGGAGAATGTCAGGTCAGCACCTGGTACCTATCTTTCCCCTTGTTAAATGTTTGCAAATGGCACTTGCAAAGGACGAATTAAAAATAATGAATCTTCAAAACTGCCACGACTAAAAACACCTAATCAGCAAATAGGTGACAGCAGTATTCCAGTCCCTGGCGGTCGGTTCACATGGGTTTCCTGCTCTGTGTGTTTATGATTCTGTTCCTGGAGGTTTCAACAGGAGATGGGTGTGAGAAATGGAAAAATCCAGGACAAAACAGGAGTGTTGGACGGTTTTGATTATAATTCGTTCTGCTTTCCACGCTGTGAGCACTACGGGAGTCAAGGGTTTCAAAGATGATGCCATGGTCACTTCTGGACTCGTGGGTACATGTTCTGATTAGATTTGAATGGGTTTTTGATTATGTTGCTTGTGTAGTTTGTGAACCTTTATGTATTACATCGTTACCCAGCGTCTAACAGGAACGATACTGCATCTAATCCCATTTTTAAGTTATTCTTTTGTTAGCGGTTTTCGCTATTGTAGTAACGTTATTTATATTGTACTGTAACATGTTCTCACATGCTTCCGGTTTGTGCACATTCATGTGTTTTGGAGGAGGTGTGGCTTTGGACAGCGATTCGCATGTGGTTGACCGGACTGAGTTTGGAAGAATGTTCCACCAGGAAGGAGTTGTGAAGGAGAATGAGCGGGAAATAGGCTTGTCGCGATCAATATATATATATATATAGTCAATATATCAACTTATCGCGCAATATATGGAAATGAGTGCGATATATTGCGATTGATTTGTAAAATAATGATTATATTCTTTACATAAAATGTCACCAACATTTTACTCGATTGCGCTGCATCGTCTGCTCTCTGTGGCGGAGGCGGGGCTTCAGGCAGCGTGAGAGGCGGAGTCCGCGGAAAGCGACAAGTAAAGTGTTTCATGGCAACCACAGACAGTTAGGAAGAACAAGTCCCAATGGATTTGGTTTTAAAGCCCCAATCTACAGGCATTTCACGTCAGTGCAAATACAAACGTGACAGCGCAGGGTTCTTGATGGGGTGTAGGAGGGTGTGAAAGTATGCCGGTGCAGATCCAGTGATAGTTCTGTAGGCAAACATCAGTGACTGGAATCTGATCCGGGTTTCAACCGGTAGCCAGTGGAGAGAGATGAGAAGGGGTGTCACATGAGCCCTTTTGGGCTGTTGGAAGACAAGGTGTGCTGCTGCGTTCTGAACCAGCTGAAGTGGTTTGATGGCCCTTGCAGGAAGACCAGCAAGGAAAGCATTGCTGTAGTCCAACTTTGAGATTACCAGGGCCTGGACAAGGAGTTGTGCCGCATGCTCAGTGAGGTAGGGTCTGACTTTTCTAATGTTGAATAAGGCATATCGACAGGACCGTGTTGTCTTTGCAATGTGATCATTGAAGGACAGCTGTTCAATAAATATGACTCTGGAGTTTAGATTGTGGAGTTATGGAGTAAGATTTGCATAGCTTTGGAAATTAATTCCATTTTAGTAATGATTCCAAGGGGCAGCATGTATATGGAGAATAGCAAGAGTCCTAGAACCGAGGTAATCCATAATTTACTTTCGTTAGATTTGATGATTCCCTATTTAAATGTACAAATTGATTTCTGTCTGATAAGTGAGATCTGAACCATTGTTCAGTACCTCGTTTCAGTACTATGATGCGATCTAAAGCCTGACTGAAATGTTTACTGTATGTCATTATTTTGTAAGCGAGAGCACTCTAGAAAAAGACACTACTTTTTCTAGTATTTCTGACAGGTAAGGGAGATTTGAAATCGGTTTATAGTTTCCTTCCATTTCATTTAATTTCATATTACAAATGACTAGAGGTCCCCAGGTTATGCTAATCCTGTGTGAATAGGGCTTAAGTTTTCATCAGGTCAATTAATAACACATTACCAACATGTGTAACATTTCAAGTATATTAAACATTTTATGCTTGAAATAAAACCCTATTCCTTGTAAAATTACACATTTCACTCGTTAAAGACATTGTATAAACCAGGTAGATTTCTACAAATAACAGCCTCTTATTTTAACTTAAAAACATCTCCGTGTTAACCAGCTTAAATTAAATAAACTTGAAAACATCTCGGTACAGCATCTTTCATTAAACCCAAGCACATTTACATTTAGTCATTTAGCAGACGCTTTTATCCAAAGCGACTTTACAAAGAGTTTGGAGAGCAATAAGCGTTATGTCATACAAAGAGCAATAGTACAATAGGTGCAAATACAAAGTTACTAGTTTCAACAAAAGCTAGACCACTACCTGTTGAGAGAAGAGGGTCAGTGTACGTTTTAATTTTTTTTCATTTGTCTGTCAAGTATTCACAGAAGAGGTGTTTTATGTCGTTTTTTTAAGGTTGTGAGAGGTGGTTGACAAGACCGCATTGGGAAGAATGTTCCACCAGGAAGGAGTTGTGAAGGAGAATGAGCTGGAAAGGGATTTAGTGCCCTTATGAGAAGGCATTACAAGGCGTTGCTCGTTTGCTGAACGCAGGGTTCTTGATGGGGTGTAGGAGGGTGTGAAGGTTCTCGATGGGGTGTAGGAGGGTGTGAAGGTTCTTTATGGGGTGTAGGAGGGTGTGAAGGTTCTCGATGGGGTGTAGGAGGGTGTGAAGGTTCTTTATGGGGTGTGGGAGGGTGTGAAGGTTCTTTATAGGGTGTAGGAGGGTGTGAAGGTTCTTGATGGGGTGTAGGAGTGTAGGAGGGTGTGAAGGTTCTTTATGGGGTGTAGGAGGGTGTGAAGGTTCTTTATGGGGTGTAGGAGGGTGTGAAGGTTCTTGATGGGGTGTAGGGGTGTAGGAGGGTGTGAAGGTTCTTGATGGGGTGTAGGAGGGTGTGAAGGTTCTTTATGGGGTGTAGGAGGGTGTGAAGGTTCTTTATGGGGTGTAGGAGGGTGTGAAGGTTCTTTATGGGGTGTAGGAGGGTGTGAAGGTTCTTGATGGGGTGTAGGAGGGTGTGAAGGTTCTTGATGGGGTGTAGGAGGGTGTGAAGGTTCTTGATGGGGTGTAGGAGGGTGTGAAGGTTCTTGATGGGGTGTAGGAGGGTGTGAAGGTTCTTTATGGGGTGTAGGAGGGTGTGAAGGTTCTTGATGGGGTGTAGGAGGGTGTGAAGGTTCTTGATGGGGTGTGGGAGTGTAGGAGGGTGTGAAGGTTCTTTATGGGGTGTAGGAGGGTGTGAAGGTTCTTTATGGGGTGTAGGAGGGTGTGAAGGTTCTTTATGGGGTGTAGGAGGGTGTGAAGGTTCTTGATGGGGTGTAGGAGTGTAGGAGGGTGTGAAGGTTCTTTATGGGGTGTAGGAGGGTTTGAAGGTTCATTATGGGGTGTAGGAGGGTGTGAAGGTTCTTTATGGGGTGTAGGAGGGTGTGAAGGTTCTTGATGGGGTGTAGGAGTGTAGGAGGGTGTGAAGGTTCTTTATGGGGTGTAGGAGGGTGTGAAGGTTCTTTATGGGGTGTAGGAGGGTGTGAAGGTTCTTTATGGGGTGTAGGAGGGTGTGAAGGTTCTTGATGGGGTGTAGGAGGGTGTGAAGGTTCTTGATGGGGTGTAGGAGGGTGTGAAGGTTCTTGATGGGGTGTAGGAGGGTGTGAAGGTTCTTGATGGGGTGTAGGAGTGTAGGAGGGTGTGAAGGTTCTTGATGGAGTGTGTAGGAGGGTGTGAAGGTTCTTGATGGGGTGTAGGAGGGTGTGAAGGTTCTTGATGGGGTGTAGGAGTGTAGTAGGGTATGAAGGTTCTTGATGGGGTGTAGGAGGGTGTGAAGGTTCTTGATGGGGTGTAGGAGGGTGTGAAGGTTCTTGATGGGGTGTAGGAGGGTGTGAAGGTTCTTGATGGGGTGTTGGCGTGTAGTAGGGTATGAAGGTTCTTGATGGGGTGTAGGAGGGTGTGAAGGTTCTTGATGGGGTGTAGGAGTGTAGTAGGGTGTGAAGGTTCTTGATGGGGTGTAGGAGTGTTGTAGGGTGTGAAGGTTCTTGATGGGCTTTAGGAGTGTTGTAGGGTGTGAAGGTTCTTGATGTGGTGTAATAGGGTGTGAAAGTATGCCGGTGCAGATCCAGTGATAGTCCTGTTTACAAACATCAGTGACTTGAATCTGATCCGGGCTTCAACCGGTAGCCAGTGAAGAGAAATGAGAAGGGGTGTCCTAAATTAAAGACCGTTTTTAGGATTTTTTGGTTAAGATGATAAAATGCACTTAGGAAATTCTGTTCTATTGTCCTAAATGAGGTCCTTACTGAAATGACCATGATAACCAAACGGGTGATTCTCACGAAACCACTGAAACATCGTGGCAGTAAAGATCTGATTTATAAAACATACAATTTGATAACACTAGAACTGATCATTATAAATGTAATTGTGTTTTCTTCCTTGGATAAAAAATCGTTTTGGAATAAATAATGTATTTAATTGCTTTATCTGCGGAAATTCCCGTAATGCAAATCAGGACGTGTTACGGTTAAATGTTTAATTTAAATAGAGTAAAATTCTAATATTGTGAAAAATCAATTGGATGTTCTACTAGATTTTCTCAAATTACAGAAAATGACAAAGTGTCCAGTACAGTTTTTTTAAAGACCGTTTAAACACATGTATATACATTTACATTTTAAAACGGCTAACGAGTTAACAAATTACATAGTGTTTTTCTAGGTAAAAACGTAATGTTCTCCTAGTCTGTCCGCCCATTGTTGCAAAGTTTGTAACTCTTTCACTAGATTTAGCAATTTACGACTTTTGTTCAGGACACAAGTGACGATAAACCTAGCGTCTTTTGGGATAAACTGCTACTTTCATTCAGTGGGAAAATGTTGTCCGTACTGACCAGCTAGCACGAGGTCTGGCTTTCCCGGTGCAGGAAACACCTCTCTCTGCGTTTGTGAGAGAGCAGCAGGGAAAAGCCAAGATGTACACTAGATGGAAAGCCTGCACCTTTAGCCAAAAAAGGTAACGGCTAATGCTATTGCTTAAGAGGAACACAGGAGTGCAGATGCTAGTTTCTTTCATGTATATCAATGTGTGAGTCAGGGTTTCTTCAATTGGAAGTATTACAGAACCTTTCATCTCCATATAATAAGAGTAAAACTATTTGCTGCTTCTCCAGAGATGGAGATGGAGACGGAGGCTGTGTGAAAAATATCTGCTCTTTAAGGTTTTTTTGGTGATTTTACATGAATGGATAAAAGCATCTGCTAAATGCATTCAAGAAACGCATTTTGAATCTTGTTACCTGGGAATCAAACCCACATCCTTTTGCTCTGCTAACCCTGATGCTCTACCACTTAGCCGCAAAAACACAACGATGTGTCTTTGTTATAAAACAGAACTGACAATGGAAACAGAAAATACGTAAATAACAACGGCTTTATTGGGCACGAAGATGCGTGTTAAGTTCAGAGAGCAGAATTGAAACGGGTCTCAACTTTTGCTGCGCTCTCTCAGAAATTCACACTTCAACCCGGAAATAATTTATGGAGACGTTACTTTTGTGTTTGTGGTGGGAAATATCCCACTTCCTATGTGTATTGAACACAGTATTGAAATCAGCAAGATTAGACAATTGTGACGAGTTGTTTGTTTGAAACACTTTCATCCTATACTCGTGCTCAATGGAGATCTCTCACTGTTGTTTGTCTGATAAGTTGAGTAGTTGTAATGGGTGTCCAGAGGTGTTGGGTTTATATGCATATGATGTCTTTCCTCGTGTTAACGTGTAAAGGTGTGTCCAGAGGTGTTGGGTTCATCCGTTTTGATCGGCGTGTTGAAGCTGAGGAGGCCATTAAAGGTCAAAACGGGCAGAAGCCACCGGGCGCAACAGAACCCATCACAGTGAAGTTTGCCAACAACCCCAGTCAGAAGAGCAGTCAGGCGTTACTCTCTCACCTGTACCAGTCCCCCGGCAGGCGATACCCAGGACCTCTGGCACAGCAAGCGCAGAGATTCAGGTAGCACACGCTCACTGCTCTTCTGTTCACTTCACTCCACTTTGAATTTCATGAGAATGTGATGTGTGTTTCAGGCTTGACAATCTGCTCAATATGGCGTATGGAGTCAAGAGGTACGTTGATGTACGTTTGTGGGAAAGCTATTAAAGCAACATCTTACTGTGACCAGGGGTCTCATTTATAAAACTGTCAGTAGGATCCTTAATTAAAGTGTACGTGCGCCTGAAAGACAAAAATTGCATACGCCAAAATATTCAGACTTCTAAAACCGTGCGTACATTTAGGCATTTGGCAGACGCTTTTATCCAAAGCAACTTACATTGCATCATCCTATACATTTATACATAGATATCTGCAATCCCCTGGGATCCAACACACAACCTTGCGTTGTTAACACAATGCTCTTAACACTGAGATACAGTAAAGTACAGACACCTGTAAGCAAAATTCTCTTTCAGCTGCACGTGTACACATGTGAATCAGCTTCATATCCCACCCTGTACACGTCCATTTTTACCCATAAATAGTCAATGCAAAGCACCTCATGAATGCAGATCTTTATATTAATAAGCCTGGCATCCAATCCGCTTGCTAAGCCTCACTTCATGCACCACTGTGTATGGAAGATCATACCATTTCCTTTCCAACTGCTATCGGATGCCATAGGAAAATAACAAAAGATGATATAAAACTGCCGGAAACCCCCCGATCCCATCCTTTATCTCCACAATGTCCACACATGTAAGTGTTAATAATTAGAATAATATTAAAGCCAAAGAAGGTCCCTGCAGCATTTATAGGTTTACAGCAATTAGATTGATCATTGATCACGATCATCTTTCCAAAATCACATAATTCATCAGTGGCGGTTTTCACCAGAGATAACATTTGGAGACAAATGTAAAAGCCGAATGTTTTGTTATGAACACCATTATAGTTGGGAGTGATAATGAGAACATGTTTAGAGAAACGATTTCCAGACTTTAAATACTGGGCTTACATCATCAAATGTCAATGAAAATGTGTGCTGCAGTTAATATTTGATGCTGTATTCCATGCAGTCGGGACATCTCGTCCTCATGCGCTCCGGTAGTGTGATGGTGAGACGGACATGATTAAATATTTCCATTGAATTAAGATTTAGGAGTTGGATTTTACTGCATGAAACAATTCAATACGAGCGCAGATTTCATGACCATGATAATGTGGCTCTAACGTATGATATGGAGTGAAATGACATTTTACTTGAATGCGCTGCATCGTTTGCTCTCTGTGGCAGAGGCGGGGCTTCAGGCAGCGTGTCTATCCACACGTGAGAGCCGGAGTCAATGGAAAGCGACAGGTGAAGAGAAGTGAAGCCACTGCGTTGTAAAGTGTTTCATGGCAACTACAGACAGTTAGGAAGTACAAGTCCCAATGGATTTTGTTTTAAAGCCGCAATCTTCAGCACTGGTGTGGGAACATTTTGGCTTTAAGCCGAATGAGAGAGGAGAGCCAATTAACATGAACGAGTCGGTATGTCGACTTTGTTAAAAAAAAAAAAAAAAGTGCAGACGAAAAGAGGCAACATAACTAACCTAAAAGCTCACCTAAAATAGAACCATCCTATCCATTTTTCCACCCTGGCAACAACTTCAGCTGGAGAGGGGTCTTCCAGACAATTAAAAATACATTTGCAGATATGACCTGTTGAGGCATCTGTGCCTCTGTGAGACACTTTAACAGTCTAAACAGACTTTGTTAAACATGTAACCTTTTGATCTAGTTTTTGTTAACTGCACTGCACCTTTTTAAACAACGGTGTATTTATTATTATTTCTTTGTCTAAAAATCTTAGTTTTAAGAAAACCAATGTCTAAAGAGAATGGTATAAAGAGAAATAGTCCAGTATTATTATAAGGATAAGGAACTAAGAGATGAAATACAACACGGAAAAGCCTTCATATGTTACTCAATTCTACCACATTAAATATATAAAAACAATACAGATCTACCAACGTGACATAGAGCCTATTTGCCAAGTAACTTTCAAAGTCCACCTGTAGTTTAATAAAAAAAATGACCAAAAAGGGTTAGAAGTAGATGTTGAATTTGAGCTTGTGTGTACAGAATGTGAGATGTGATGCAGTGGTTTCTTGTCTGCCGTGTGACTTAACATAGTCATGTTATCTAGTGTGTCTAGTAGCCTTTTGTGTATCTGGTAACCAGGATGCTTTAAGCAGGTGCACCATTGGTATGAAATTTCATTGCTAGTAGGGAACCATGATAAAGATCAGGCTATTGAAGAAACCACGCAAGCGGAATTCTATCATTTAAATGGCATCTGCTTGTGCAACACATTCACTCATATACACAGAACATGTTAGAGCTTGACACTCGTGGATTTATCTGTATCTGATTATCGGCCAATACATCTATTATCTGCTTCCAATGTTAAAGAATGATCGGTTGGCATTATCCTAAATTGACATGTGCATTCCTAATTACCAATTCACTTGGTGTTACATTTGATTCAGAATTGGTTTACACCATATCTATCATTAGTGTGTATAAACACCTTCTATAACAAGCGTTATGTTTTTACTACCTTAGAATGATCTTTTTCTATCTACATACACTGCAGGTCCCCTGATCTACAGAGAGAGTTTTGTAGATAAATGATCTCCTTTGGCAAAGAAGGGAAAACTTGATGACTTAATTCTGTGTCAGCCACCGTAGCTCTACAGAAGGCAGGGGTGGAGTGAGCCGTTGGTTGCAGTTCGCAACCTCACCACTAGATTTTACTTAATGTCATGCACAGGATCTTTAAACTGCGGAAATCTCTTGTGATAAAACTAAAATGGGTCATTATAATATTATAATTGTTCACAATCGTTGCTTAAAGAATTTGTCCTCTGTCATGATGTTGACTTTTAATTGACACTATAACACATTGTTATTAACATTAAAGGTTATTTTAACAACTTGTCCGTTAAATGAGCTAAAGTTTCTTAATGAGAAAGTTTGGCCAGTCACATGTCTGAGTGACGTATAGTTGTTCTCAAAGATGTACAACAATCGGAGCATGTTTCTAACCCAGTGGAACAGGATAGTATCATTGCTTTAGTCATAATTTTTTTTGTCAAAACAAATAATAAGATTCAGTCAAATCTGTCTATCATGGCTTTTACTGACATAGTATTTTGTTTGTTTCGGCAGTAGATTCTCACCAGTGAACATTGACGGGGTCACCAGCCTGGCGGGCATGAATCTTCCAGGTCACGCTGGCGCAGGTTGGTGTATTTTTGTGTATAATCTGGCTCCAGACGCGGATGAGAGCGTTCTCTGGCAGATGTTCGGTCCATTCGGTGCAGTGACTAACGTAAAGGTCATACGAGACTTCAACACCAACAAATGCAAAGGCTTCGGCTTTGTCACCATGACAAACTACGACGAAGCCGCTGTAGCCATCGCCAGTCTGAACGGGTATCGACTCGGCGACAGAGTTTTACAGGTCTCTTTCAAAACTAACAAAACCCACAAAGCTTGAACAAGTGAACACACACAACTTTAAACGCCACAAAAGAAAATAAGGTATGTTTGCGATTGTTTTTTTCTTTTTAAACTTAGAGTTTCTTTTAAAAGCATTAGTTTGAAGGTCAGTACAAGACCGTGTGTGTTTTGGTTTTCAGTTGACTTTTGATTTCTTGTATTTCATTCTACATCTCTTAGTTGGATAACACCTTTGAATTGTTATTGAGTTGTTTTTCTGTAGTTGCTTGTAAATGTTAAAACAAAGGCAGAATAAAAATCTTAACTCAATTGCCGAATTGCTGCAAACCTCTGAGGTTTAAAAGTATCTATTTTTATAAAAATAAGCATTTGTGGTTATTTTTACTAGAAATGCTGTAGTGTAAGTATTTTCATCTTTGTGACGCCTCATGAGCTTTTGAAACTTTCACAGAAAGGTTGTAATGCTCCATGTTTGGTAAATGATAACATTGTAAAACAATATAGAGACCTCACGAGGTGTTTGTATCAAGAATTAAGACTGGCCGTGTTTTCCACGAAATACTGCAAGTTCATTTAAGTTGCTTTTTATTTTTCTTTAGAAACGCAGGGTGAGAAACTCCAATTGTATTGTTCCTGCAGGTGATTTTTCATTTGACCTGGTTTTGTTTGAGGATGACTTCGTACAAGAGTATTAATGTTTTTTTATCATTTGGAAGAGGCATTTGATATAATTGTAGCAGGTTTGGTTATGTTGTCTTATATTAAGAGAAGTGTGGACACTTTGGGTTAAATTTCCTTTGGTTTCAGATGCTGTATATTTATGTGGTTTGAAGATGTGCCGCATATTTTATTTTGTGTTTAAAGGCAGGAGCTTCATTTGTTGGTGATGATGATGTCATAATCTTGTGATTGTGATCACTCCGTGTTCACAGTCGCTCTGGACTTGTGCTTTCTGCACCACGTTTGAAGTGCTCTGAGATTTGTGTTGGTTTAATCTTCTGTTCATTTGGTTTAATGTTAAAACTGAGTGAATGAACTGTGATGTCTGATGCCGAGCTCAAGAACGTCTGCAGTGTGATCCATTGCATAATGTGTGAATGATTGTTTATTTAAACTTGTACAGCATGACTTTTTCCCCTTCATTTGTGTTAAGTATCTTATGTTAAGCATTTAAATGAGACGAGATGTACGTGTTTTTTACGTTTGGAATTGTTTGCTTTTTTATGTTAACTACATCAATAAATGTGTAGATGCTGAAGCACACTTTATTTGTGGCCTATTGTTTTGTAAAGCGCCTTTCACATTAGGGTTGGGCGAAGGACCGAAGTCATTTTATTTCACTGTAACAATCTCCCATTATAATTGTATATCTTATGCCTCATCTTTCTGAGAATTAGTTTGTATTACTAATTGAATTATGGGGTCTGTATTACATGCCCTTTATTGTGTTGTGACTTTTTATCCTCACGCTTGTCTTTGCTTTATCGAGAGATGGAATAATTGACATCTATTATCAGCTTTGCACAGCGATCTGACATCTGCGAGTATCCGCTCAATCCCAGCGCGAGCGTGACGTGTGAGAGGACTTGTGCTTGTGCTGAATGAGGAAATAAAATAAGAACATGTTCCTTCATCAAAATATCCAAAGTTAACCACGCCCACTTATTTACATTCTGCTTGGAATTAATCCCGCCCTAGTTCACATTATAATGATAAGTGTAACTATAACTCCATTTACATCCACACCAGTGGACATAAAACTTAATAAGACTTACATTAGTATGTAATGGCTGGTCGTAAACACACCGCTTTCCGACCACTATAGTTTGAAGACATTAGACATTAAACCCGTGTAGCGATCCCCAAGGCCAGTTACAGCATGGTTTTAACCAGAACAAACCAACTTCAGTTTGATTGATATTAATTAGAATGCACAATATTAAAAATGATTTTAGAAAAAATATTGATATTGAGTTATCCCTTTTTGGAACCAAACTCTTCATATATAGAACATTGAGAAAATAAAAAAGTTAAAATGCACACAACAAAACTGGTCTCATATAGTCTACCACAGTACACAGAGCTAAGTTAAAAAATTTTAAGGATAGAAAGACTAAAAAAAGAGAGAGAAATCAAAGCTTATCGGTCCGCTGCTGATGGAAGAGATTTGTTTTCAGCAGATTTGTAGAGATGGCCACAGAATCTGATGATCTTGTACCGGCGGGCAGATCGTTTCACCGATGTGGAACTGATCCAGAGAAGGTCCGTGACATTTTTTTCCCTTTTGTGGGATGGCACTACAAGACGTTGTTCTTTTGCAGAGCGTAGGGACCTGGCGAGTACTTAAGTCTGGTAAGTGAGTGAAGATAATGGGGAGCCTAACCAGTGGTGGTCTTGTAGGCCAAGAGCAGAGTCTTGAATTTGATACGATGTACATTTGTAAGTGTAAATACGAGCGACTATAGGGAGCTAATGTAACTTAATGAAGAGAGAAGTGACGTGTGCTCTCTTGGGTTCATTGAAGACCACTCTTGCTGCTGCATTCTGGATCATACGTGGAGGTTTGGTTGTACAATAGTCCAGTCTGGACCGAACAAGAGCCTGGACCAGGACTTGCGTAGGATGCTTGAATAGGAAAGGTATAATTTTCCTAATATTGTAGAGGAAAAATCTACAGGACCGGGTGGTGCTGGCCACAATTAGTTTTTTTGGTACGATTATAGTCTGAGGAATAATCTCGGTTGCACAATTATTATGCATACATTAATTTCTACATTTACTGGCCCTGATAAAAATTTTACTTGCCCGACACTAAAAGTAATAAACTAATAACACATTATTATTATTATTTTACCTATGCAATTATAAAACCATAAAACTATTAGCCTAACTCTAAAGATAATAGTCAATCATTTAGTAATAACATTTGAACAAATGATCAAATTATGAGCAATGGCACAAATAAAATGTATAAATAAAAAGTTTCAGGTTGGTCTAACTGAATATTAGGGACAGAAACTGAATAAATTAGTCAAATGTAAAATATCTTCATAGTCTTCACACTATGCTGAAATATAGATCAAACCATTTAAAGTTCTTAAAGTGATCATTCAGGAGCAGTGATTCTGTTTTGTCTTCAGTTTTTGTTGTTTGATGAGCATTAAAACCGATATATTTATTATGCTGCTGTCCCTTTAAGAGCTAGCACGCATGGATCACATGCTTTTTGTTTCCCCACTGTTTTCATTTACAGCAAACTACTGGATACATCAACAGGATATAGAGCCTATTCGCTAAATAATCACATACAATTTCACTTATTTGATCAACTTGCATCAAAGGTGTAGACTTTGAATTTGAGCTTGTGGATACAGAATGTACTCATCCTGTGATCTGTCATCGACGCAACGCTTGTTCGGTCAGTGATTCTGTTGCACTGAAAGCCTTACTGTCACCGCTATACAGCCTTGATTGTGAATGTACATGTTTGGTCTCACTGCCATAGTTAATCTAGTGTGTTTCGTGGCCTACGGCTCTTAAAGCTGGTGCACCCTTCCCTTGGTGTAACTTTTTCATTTTGTGCAAGTTGCAACGTTTTCCGTTCCGTGCAACAGAAACATGCGGTGTAACGGATCCTATACAATTACTTAACCGTGATTTTTTTTCTTTACAGTAATCGCTGCATTCTCTTATCCAGTGCTGTTTGATTACCAACTTTCTTCAAAATATTCTTCTGCAGAAAATGTTGCCTAACCTGCTTGGCCCCTGATAATCGTCGCTTGCAGCTACATTTAGTTTTCTTTTAATAAAGGCAGGGCTGCACCGTTTTCTACTGAAGCAACTGAAATGACACTGTCCAGTGAGTGACAGAAAACTATATAGACAGAAAATATTTCTTTCTACTATCGTAATCAATCATGTCCCGTGGCTCATTTCACAGGTTAGTTTTGTAGTTTCTGTTTTATTAATGAAAAAAGCGTTTCTATCATTTCAGGGCACAGATGTGACAATAATCCTCTGCCAGTGGCACACGCATAAGTTAAGAGTTTGCTATAGTGCAGAACATTAACAATCATAAACAGGGCATCATATCTGTGGTTCACCATGATTTCGTCATCTCGCATAATGATGTTGCCACCAAGAACTTTATTTGACTCCCTTCATGGGGGTCAGGGCACTGGACTATATAGAGAATTGGGATGTCTGATGCATGCACATTTTTAATGTCTCAATGTATATTTTTTCAGGATGAAAGTCACAGACTAACTGAACATCGGATGTTGTAGGCTTCAGGTTTGTAGGAAGACTTTCATACAAATTTGCCACTCATCATCATATGAGGGAAGCGGTTTATAAGACATGTAAGTAATTTGAAGGAAATTACTTTTTAATCTTAAAAATGTTAAAATTGAAGGTTAACCTAGTTATATAATTAATAGTTCAAAATAATCTCAAGAAACTTTAGAAATTTAAACCATAGCAAAGTCGTACCCACCATTGAGGTCCAGACGGTGGTAGTTCGTTGTGAATAAATTGTCTAGGTCAAACTGTATTGAGTACTGCCAATAATGTTAAAATTGTCTAGATAACTGACCTCAGATCTAACTACGCTTTTAAGTGTCAGTTTGATTGAATTGGCCAATCAAATGAAGCAAGGCAAAGATTCCTGTCCAATCAAATGAAAGTCGTCTTTGTCACATAGCAATCAACTGGTAAAACTGACTACACAATAATAGCAGTGCATTTTTCTTGTAGTTTAATAAGCCCTCCTTCAACTAAAATGAACAAATCATGGAAAGTTGAGCATTTTTTCGCAAAGTTACTGCTCTGAAATTGCAAAGGACAGTATGAATAACTCCGATGTTTATGAGATGGTACGGTTTTTAGTCAGACAGCCAAACCACTGGCTCTGAATGAATTGGTGAACGAGTCTCAACAAATCATCAGTGACTATTTAGTCATATATTACATACATATGCCAGTATGTTGTGTCTTAATAAAATTACATAATACAGTAATTTAAAAATGTTTTTCTATAATTGTGTAAATGACACTACAGTATATTATGTTCTGTTGAATATAATAATGCGAATGATTGACATGATCTCTCAAAGAATTCTTTAAAACCACAATATGGAATAATTTTGTTAGGAATTTTGGTTATTTTCTATTTAAACTAATGTCCCATCTCTTGTCTCCCTTATGTTTGTCTCATATCAGTGACTTAATATCCGCTGCGCCGCACGACCCTCAGTTTCCTCTTGTAGAAACTACGGCAATACACACATGCAGAAGAGATTATACAGCATCTGTTGTTCTGTTATTATGGATCACGATTACTAAAGGAAACACAAACAAGCGAAAACATAGTTTACTTTATAAATGACGACTGTTTGTCAGTTTTAAACACGTAAAACTGTGTAGCATTACGCTAGCAAATCAACTGAAAAAGTCCAATATCATTCGCTGGCTAACGTAGCATTCCATTCCATGTTTCTTGTGAGCAAATTCATTATGATAACATCAAGTAAAATTAATTAATAACCTCGTCCGTGAACATGATGGCCGATCTCCGTACCCATCTGGGATGGTAAAAACTACATGTCCCATAATTCCACTCTCCTACATAACGTCCTTTAGCTTCGACCTTTGTTGGTCTTTCGAAAGTGCGCCATCTAGCGGTCCGATGAATGTCACATTATTTTTTTTGCCATCTCTAGTCATGTTCATGTGTACATTGTTAGAATTGATTTAGTCCATTCGATGGAAATATCAGAAAAGCCCTTGTTTTTAGCTCCACATAAACCCTCCCCTCAGAGAAATGTTTCTCTTCCATCCACGTATGATCCGATCCATTAAGACGCATCTTATAACGAGATATAAACAGGGCTTAGATACTTAGTTCCATCCTTCTTATATTTATCGGGATTGTAAATACTCTTAATGTTATATTATTTTCATTGCGTAATCTCATTTTTAATTCCGGAGTTTATTAGTTCTTCTATTTTAAATCATGTTATAATCCTTTTTGCACTTTACGACACTTTACTGTGTATAGCCTAGCCGTTCTCATCGATCTGCGTACAAATAACATGATGTTGCAATAGAAGTTCAATTGTGCATGCATATGATACGGCCATGTTTGCGTGCACCTCGGTGGGGAGCAGTCATTTTGAAACGGTTAGGGTACAGGTTAATAGGACAAATTGCCGTACTAAAATTGGTGTATCATAAACACACAGAAATAAGCGTATTGAATGCACTCACAATTTAACTTTGGCACACGTATTACACAATATTGCAACAGTGCGTGTTGTTTGTACACAATTGATGAGAATGGGTCCATATAGTTTTGGTCTACAGTTCTGTCCTGATTTCTTCAAGAAATATCTGAAATGCATACACATACACCCTGGCTGGGTAAATGTATTGACTTTACATACAGAGAGCAGCGTTTTATTTCTGCTTTGACAGATGAGAGACCGGCGAACACTGTATGGTCAGAAAACATTCTGCTGTTTTTTGTACTTCTAGTTCTTTAGCCGGGTTGGGTTAAATCCTGTCTGACTAGCGCGCGTTTCATAATGTTTACACGTGATGTAGGCAGTCTCTTGTGACTGTTCATCAAACGCTGCAAAACAAATGTTCATCAAACGCTGCAAAACAAATGTTCACATGAAAAAGCTGAAGTCTAACTCATGCAGCACGTGCAAACACTGCGACGCTGCTCTCCTATTGCAACACTCCCACTTCTTGCCAGGGACAAAAATGGATAAATACAATAAAATTTGCACTTTATTGCCAGTTTATTTTATTTGAGTTTTATTAACAAAATGGGACATAAACATATAATATGTACTTCAAACAGGAATACATTTAGAAAACGTTCATTAAAAAGTAGTATAACAGTGTACAAAAGGATATGCAGGCAACAGCTGTACTTATTGTGTTATTTTTTTCTTTTTATTAGTTATGTGTTGTGGCTTGAGTATAGGCTGCTGGGGTTGAACGTTTCTTTGGGATATGGCAGATCTCGTAGGAGGCTGCTGAATGGATATCCTGTCGGTGGCCGCAGGGACATTGCTGGAAGAAATCCAGAAGTCACGTATGGTGGAATAAAGTTTGGCGTTGAATAGGCAAGTCGCAGTGGACCAAACGCAAGCCGATGATTTAACCCCATCAAACCTTCGCTGCTAAAACAGTTTGTGGAAGAAGTCTGGAGGGGAGAGAAAGCCGATTTGGAGCTGAAGTGTCTCAGTGGAGCGTCTTTGAAGCCGATGCTGTTTGATCGGGAGACGGGCACATTTTCACAGGATGGCACAGCATCTCCATTGGGACTGTGACACTGCTGATGACCAAGCACCAGATCAATGGCCTTCACAACATCCTCTGAACAGCTTTTGAGAGCTGACTCAAGAATGTCCGGATTCACATGAGGGAAGATCTTCTTTAAAACTGTTGCGGGGGTTCGCATGCTAATGTCTAACGGATGATCTTTACGATTCTTGAGCTCCATACCCGACTCTAGATCTGAGGAATTCAGCGACTTTACTCTGTGTTTAGAGAGATGATCCGGCCCTGGAGACACACTGACATTCACTGGATCACTTTCTCCCAGTGGGGTGATGATTGTAGATGTGTATGGTACAAATAAAGCCTGATTCATGAACCCGTCAAACACACTGATCTTTCTCTGGGTTATTTCTGCAATGGTAAAGCACAAATCATGTCAGAAGTGTCATAATGAGCACAGAATTGAACGTTAGAGTCCATCTTAATATCTGGTATCTATTCTTTTTGGGAAATCATTCCATGTTTTAAGTTTGTGAAATAAATGTCTACCCCAAACTGGGAACACGTTTACATTTCCTCAATTGGGTCAATCATGCAATCACATTTACAAAACTAGTATTTGATGTAATCAAAAAGGGATAATGAGAGTTTATTATTATTCTGAAGTATGGCTAAACACATGCACATGGTAGTAGAAAATGCACGTACCGTCTTTGACCGTGTCAAACGTGGGTGAAGTAGATGAGTTTAGCGGCGTTCTGGATGGGTTAATGCCGCTCTCGGTTGCTCTTGCTGCGGGGTAACCCATCTGCAGCTCCTCCTGCGCTTGCTGCCTCCGCAGCGCCACCTGCGCAGCCATGACACGCTGCCGCTCCGCGATTAACGCGCACTTGACACACTCGCAGTCCCGCCAGCGGCAGAGGCGTTTGTGTCCCTTAAGAGCAGAAACCACCCCGTGATTCCGGCAGCGGGCGCATTTGGGGCTGCGTGGATGACTCCTGTCCTCTGGGCGTAGAAAAAGCGCCGGATGCGGTGAAAAAAGAGCGAAGCGATTGCTGATCGACTCCATCAGTGTGTGCGTGTCTGTAAGTGTGTTTGAAAGAAAGAGAGAGAGCGAGCGAGAGAGTCGACTGCCAAACGAGTGAACGAGCTGAAGATTAAATCCTGCAGGAGAAAGAAAGAAACCAGACACCTGACACACCCCTCAAACATACACACACACACACACTCTTCATCCCGCATCATATTCAGCTCCGTGACTTTGAGGCATCAACAGCTGAACTTGAAATATCCTGAACATCTGTGGAATAATGTGTGCACTGATGTGTTTGAAACGTTCACACCATTAATCTACATTTACCAATCAATACCAATCATCAGAACTGTTCTCGGCTACTCACAACACAGACCTTTAATGTCGTGTTTGGATCATACAATTACCACAGTAATGCACGTTCACCATGTTTTCAGTTGAGGTCGTTTGCAGAACATCCACAGCTCAATAGACGAGTCACATATATATTGTTTGTCCTTGTTTTATTTCTTTTATCTTCAATCTAGAGAAAACGTCATTCAGCAATTCCACGGCGAGCTAATTTCTTTTCTGCTATTTGCGTTCATTTGGATGGTGTGACACCCGTGTGTGTGCTCTTCTTGATGAGAAGCAGAAAAGAAAACAAATGAGGGATTTTATCATTTCATTCAGCGTCTTCTCCATCTGTGTCTTATCACTGAGTTCTGCAGATCTTATCTATACACATGCTGCGTTTCTACACGGATGACCAACAGAGAGCCACTATAACAAGACTGTGTGTGGGATCTAACACGTTATGATTCTCACTGAAACCAAACATTTAACTGCACGTATGCCTAAACTTTACTTTGATGTAACTAACAAACATGAATATTGAAGGATCATTTTGGACCAATATATTGATCTGTATTTTTTAATCAGTCCTAATTTGACTCTTGATTTCTCTACAATATGTTTTCAAGTTTTCCAAAATTTAAATTTTCTGATAATCTACAGGTTTTGTGTGGTCGGTTGTGTTGTCACCTCTGTGTTTGATTTGCTGTTAACTCTGAAGTAAAGGTACAAATGCTGAAATTATTAGAAGACAAATTGTCACACAGCTGAAGATCAAAGATTTTGATTTGTTCATGTCAGGGTTCTGCCACTGGGTGTCAGGTTTTTCTAGTCTTAGGGCAGGATCTTGACAGTACCACGTGTTTTGTGTGGAGAGAAACACATTATTGTTGGTCGCAACATAATGTGCATTCTCTCCGGTCTCGTCTTTGGCCCCGCCCCTCTCGTTCTCTCATTAGCTTCCCTTTAGTGTTTTATTCCCCACACCTGCCTTGATAGTTATCCTTGTTAGTCTCCCTATATATTGCCCTTGTGCTTGCTGTCCTGGGCTGAATTGTTTTGTATGCATTCTTGTCTTGTGGTCTTTTTGTATTGCCTGATATAGCCACTTGCCTTGGACTGTTTATCATCATTTGTTCTCATCATTGAGAAGTAAGTCTTTAATCCTGTGTTCTCGTTTTGCCCCATTGCGGGAAGTCTTTTGTTCTTGTTTGTATTTTAGTTTCGTTGCTGTTTACCCCATCGTGGGCTTTATTTTATTATTAAAGTCTTCTGTGTATGCACTGCTGCCTGCACTTAGGTTCTTCCCTTACAATACCCTGACAGAACAATTCAGCCAAAACCGAACCCAGCAGGCAGCCATGGATAGTGCAACCCCTTTGCGGTGGCCGTGCACTTCCAATCTCGAGTGGTGGGAAGCAATATCCTCCCAGTTCAATGCTGGAGGAGGACCATTCCCTGCCCAGTGCTAGTGTCCCTTGCTGGACTATGTCCGGGACGTCGAGGCAAGGAAGGCGTCCATTTCCGACGTGCTGGCCGGGCATACCTGGTGGCCGGGATGGACAATCCTCCACCCTTTCCGGAGCTGGAGGAAATTGTGGAGCGGCTGCAGCTTCGAGAGAAGCTAGGTAAAGGCTTCTCTCCCAGTTGCTGTCCAGTCTCTCGTTCCGGTCTGGTGGCCATCCCGGAGCACTGTGCCCTGGGTGTGGTCACCCTGGAGAGCTCTCCACCACCAGCTAGCCTCCGGGGCAGGTGTGGGCGGAAGAAGTTATGGAACAGAGGTTACCGGGTCCCCCATCGCCTCTCTGCAGCTGGCAATACGTCCCCTCGGCCGGTCGAAGAGAAAGAAGCCGAGGAGGGGGTCGCGGTGTCCCATCCAGCAGCTGGTATCCAGTCCTGTCCAGTCGGCAGTTGAGGTGCCGGCAGTCCAAGCGCCGATCCAGTCGGCAGTCGAGGTGCCGGCGATCCAGTCTGAAGTAGAGGTGCCGGCAATTCAGCCGGCCATCCAAGCGGCGATCGAGCCGGTATACAGCCCAGTGCAGCTGTTGGTCCTACCGGAGTCCCGGTTTGCGTCCGGGCATCCTTGGTCTGGTCCCGGGGCCTCATGGAACTCTTTCTCTTGCTCCGGTAGCACAGGACATATCCCCCCGGACTCTAACCTGTTCAAGATCCCCATGGGCAGGCCACCTCAGGCAGCCCAACCTCTCCCTATGCCCTCCCGGGCAAATACTTTTTCTCCCCCTGGCCCACGGACTCCTTTCCCCCATAACATTGTTGGCAAAGCTTTATTGGCATGATCAATTTTTTTTTTACATTGCCAAAGCAGGAAGATTAAATATAAACATTCTGTATAAATTAAAATAAGAGTATCCTATATAAGAAAGTGCAGCTCTGTTTCCACTTGTCTCTGTGTGCAGTGTGGACACAGTCGCTCTTCTCTTGGAGTCCATGTCTGTCTGTGTCGGCCCGTCTCCACAGTGAAATTGTGTTCACTGAGTCTGTACATGGTCAACACTTTTCTTAGTTTAGGGTCTTATACGCTTTTTAGGTATTCTGCCGGTTTATATTCTCTGTTTAATGACCGATAGCATTCAAGCTTACTTTGCTGAGCTGTTGCTTCTGTCCAGTGTTTGAGATATTTTTCTTTTTGTGTTTTTATCATTTGGTTAATTCTGGCTGGAGTTTGGGGTTCAGTTGGACACGTTTGGGGTTTTAGAGTTAGTTCTGAGATCAGTTGGATGAGACAACTTTTCTCTGGGTTCAGCTCCTGATGACGTAAGGCTTTGTGATGGAGTGATTCTGTATCGCTGTTCTTAAGGTGGTTATAGAATTTAATCGCTCTTTTTTGTATTTTAATTATTAGAGGATATAGTCCTAATTCTGCTCTGCAGGCGTTGTTTGGAGTTTTTCCATTGTACCCGGAGAATGTTTTTACACATTTCTGTTTGCAGAGTCTCAGTTGGATGTATGTCCCATTTGGTGAACTCTTGGTTGGTGAGGGGACCCCAAACCTCACATCCATAAAGTGCTATTGGTTCTATAACGGATTGGATTATTTTAAGCCAAATTCCAGCTGGGATGTTGATTTTTATATTCCTTTTGATAGCGTAAAAGCTCTTCGTGCCTTGTCTCTCAGGTCGTTCACTGCCTTGTTTAAGTTTCCGGTGTTACTGATGTTTATACCGAGATATGTGTAGTTTTGGGTTTGCTCTAAAGGCACGTTGTTGAGTTTAAAGTTGTGATGTTGGTTTTGTCGACTATGCCTTTTCTGGAATATCATAACTTTGGTCTTTTGGTCGCCCATGTTTGACAGAAGGTGTGCAGGATGTCTAGATGTTGCTGTAGACCCTCTTTTGTGGGTGACAGCAGCACCAGATCATCTGCAAACAGAAGGCATTTCACTTCAGTGTCTAGTAGGATGGGACCGGGTGCTGGTGACTGTTCTAAAGCCCGAGCTAATTCATTAATGTAGATGTTAAATAGAGTCGGACTCAGACTACAGCCCTGTCTTACTCCACGACTCTGGGAGAGGAAGTCTGTGTGCTTGTTGCCTATTTTAACTGCGAATTTGTTATCCGTGTACATTGATTTGATGACGTCGTAGGTTTTTCCTCCAATGCCGCATTGAATAAGCTGAAAGAAAAGCCCCTCATGCCAGATTGAGTCAAAAGCTTTTTTAAAGTCAACAAAGCATGAGAAGAGCTTTCCTTTATTTTGGTTAATTTCTTGGTCGATTAGAGTATGAAGGGTATAAATATGATCTGATGTGCGGTATTTTGGTTGGAAACCGATTTGGCATTTTCTCAGAATGTTTCTGTCATTTAGAAAGTTGGTGAGTCGGCTGTTTAGGATGTTACAGAAGAGTTTACCTAAGTTGCTGTTTACGCATATTCCGCGGTAGTTATTTGGGTCAAATTTGTCTCCGCTTTTATGGATTGGGGTAATAAGAACTCGGTTCCAGATGCTGGGGAATATTCCTGTATTAAGGATAGTGTTTAACAGTTTAAGGATGGCAAGTTTGAATTTTTGGTCTGTGTTTTTAATCATCTGGTTAAGAATGCCATCAATACCGCTTGCTTTTCTGGATTTAAGTTTGCATATATTATCGCATAGTTCCTCTAGTGTAATTTGGTAATCTAAAGGGTTTTGGTAATCTTTAATAGTTGATTCTAGGGTGCTTAGTTTGTCTTCAAGGGTAGTTTGTTCGTGGTTGTTGGTTATATTACTAAAGAGGTTAGAGAAGTGGTTTATCCACACATCTCTGTTCTGAATGGGTAGTTCTTCATGGTGAGATTTATTAAGTGCGTTCCAATGTTCCCAGAAGCGGTTAGTTTCTAGAGATTGTTCAATTGCTCTTAGCTGATTTTGTATATCTTGTTTCTTTTTTGTCCTTAGGGTGTCTTTATATTCTTTAAGTTTTTCATGGTAGGGTTGGCGTGTGTTTACATTATCCGCATCTCTGTGTTTCTGATTTGACAGAATTCGTACTTCTTTTCTAAGGTTTTTACACTCATTGTCGAACCATTTCTCATTGGCAGGTCTCTTTTTTGTTTTCATATTTGTTGATTTTAGGTTGGCTAGTGTTGCAGATATTGTAAATATATTGTTAATTCTGTCTACTGCTAAGTTTACGCCTTCGTTATTGTGTGGAAATGGCGTATCTAGGAATTTATTAAGTAGGTTTGGAATTTTTGGTTCACATATTACGCTTTGGTATATATCTTCACTATTTTGTTTCCATCTGTATGCGTGTTTAAGGCTATGGAGTTGAGTTTGATTTGGTGCTTCAGTGTTAGGTTTAGATCTGTTTAGGTAAAGAGTAATTTGACTGTGGTCTGATAAGGGGGTTAGTGTGCTAACTGTAAACGCTCTGAGAGAATTTGGATTTAGATCGGTGATGAAGTAGTCTACTGAACTGTTACCCATCTTGTAACTATAAGTATACCTACCATATGAGTCTCCTCGCAGTCTGCCATTGACTATGTACAGACCCAGTGTACGACACAGATGGAGAAGTTGTAATCCGTTTTTGTTTGTAGTTTTGTCATAGTTGAGTCTTTTTGTTTGCGTAGGTGGAGGAAAGACGTCTGCTCCTGGGATGTTGAGATCAGAACATTGCCCTGTGACTGGAAGTAGTTGATTTCTCCTTCTAGGGTTGTGAAGCTGTCTTCGATGAAGTACGGTGACTCTGCAGGCGGGATGTAGGTTGCACACAGGAAGATATTTTTCTCTGTAGAAGTAAGGGCCTTGTTTATTTCTAACCATGTATAGAACAGGCCCGTTTTAATAGTTTTTATTGAGTGGGCGAGATCGGACTTATGCCAGATCAGCATTCCGCCTGAGTCTCTGCCTTGTGTGACTCCCGGTAGTTTGGTGGACGGGAGGATGAATTCTCTGTAGTTTGTAGGGCGACCCGTGGGTCTGTCTCCTCTGCTCCATGTCTCCTGTAGGATGATAATGTCTGAGTTTTTGGTTTCTGAGGTAAAGTCTATGTTTTTGCTTGTTAGACCAAAAGCAGATGACCTTGAATATTCCAACATGATATAGTAAATGCTTTGTTATCCATAAGGTGTTTTTTAAATTAGCGGGTTTTGTCTTAAGACAGTAGGTGTGAACAGATCAGGTTCAGCATCTGGTGGATGTCTTTCAGCTCGGCTGTCGGAGCTTGTGCGGATGTTGGTGTGGGGTTTCTGGTCACTGTCTGGGCATAGCTGAGGCTGCCCGGGGTCTGCTGCGTGTGCTGGGTGATGGGTGTAGGCAGCAGGGATGATGTTCTCATCTGTTGACTGTTGCGATGGTAGGTGGGTGGTTGTGGTCTTTGGGTGTTTGTAGGTACTGTGTGGTTCATCCCTGTTCTAGGTGGATGCTGTCTTGCTCTGTTGTTTGAAGTAGTGGTGTTGGTGCTGCGGTTTAGAGTAACATCTTTTAGTCTCTTTGCAAAGACAGGGACAGTTGCTCTGTACAGGTGCACATGGTCATAAAGGCATGTGAGGTCCAGGGTAGGGTGATGTGC
The DNA here is from genome assembly GCA_037178815.1 of Barbatula barbatula. Classification (NCBI taxonomy): domain Eukaryota; kingdom Metazoa; phylum Chordata; class Actinopteri; order Cypriniformes; family Nemacheilidae; genus Barbatula; species Barbatula barbatula. The sequence continues at coordinate 31,245,283 of CM074076.1, forward strand.
CAGGTGCACTTGAGTTTTTAGTGCGCAGGTTCTTGAGAGGGATGCATTTATTCGTTGAATTGTGTCTAAGTGGAAGTCTTTCCATGGCAGCAGTGTGGACACTGTAATTTGAGCATTTGGGAAGGTGGATGTGGCTTTCTCAATCACTCTCTGTAGTGATATGGCCACTCTTTCCTGTTGTGCTCTCAGGTCATTTGTGCCAATGTGGATTATTATGTTTCGGTGATCCTAGTTTTTCCTCATTTAGCAGCTTTAGGGCGCTGTGAGTATTTGGGCACCAGAGTTTGGACACCCTGTGTTTAGGGAAGAGATTCTTTTCATCTATAAACTTCCCATTTGAGTCTATTAGAAGGACAACGTCTGGTTTTGGTGTGTCACCTATGGGTGTTGGGGCGTTGTCTGATTCTTCGGTTGGTTGTGTGCTGGGTATGGGGCTTGGTGGGGGAAGAAGGTTTTGGCTGGGTTGTTCCACTGGGTTTTGAGGGCTGTGGTCAGTTTGAGTGGTGACCTGTTGTAGTGGGTCCTTGGTGGAGTTGAGGTCTTTGGAGTAGGTATCTTTTACTTGCTTCATTTCACCTATCTCCTCCCTTAGAGCAGTTAACTGTGCCCAGTGACTCTCTGTCTGCTGTGAGAGCTGGGATTCCAGTGATGCCAGCTGAACATTTAGTCTCTCCCTCTCTTGCTGCAGCTCTTTGACATTGGCCTGCAGTAAATACAGTTCTTTCTTGATGTCGTCTTTTTCTTTTTGTTTGGCTGTGGGGATGTTGCTGGTTTGATCTTTACTTTGTGTTGTTAGCAGAGAAAGAGTTATTTCTCTGAGCTGGACCAGCTCCCCCTCCAGGGCTGTGAATCTCTCTCTCATATCCATACAGTATCCATACATATCCCTCATATCTCTCTCTGGCTGTCTGTCTGTCTGTCTGTCTCTCTCTCTCTGTCTCTCTGTCTCTCTCTCTCTCTCTCTCTCTCTCTCTCTCTCTCTCTCTCTCTCTCTCTCTCTCTCTCTCTCTCTCTCTCTCTCTCTCTCTGTCTCTCTCTCTCTCTGTCTGTCTCTCTCTGTCTCTCTCTCTCTGTCTCTCTCTCTCTCTCTCTCTCTCTCTCTCTCTCTCTCTAGAAAAACTTTATTAGTAAAATTACTCAAAACTGAAAATACTTTTGAAACATACTCATGAATAGCATTCATGTGTGACGTAATAAGAATTTCTGCATCTGTATTTCAGTCTGGCATCAGTGACAAAGACGCTTCTATTTAATGTCCTTTCCTGCCTCCAACATTTACTCAAGCAAGAATGACCTCATATGATGTAAATCTTATCAGTATGTATTGGACAGATTTCATAGTGCCTTTATGACAATCCAATTCAAAACCCTGAAATGAGATATTGAGAAGAACTTGCCATTAAGTTTCATTACGTTTTCCATTTTACACCATAAACTGACATGATTTACAAGAGATCAGGGGCCTCAATAATAAAGCGTGTGTATGCACAGATTTGATCTTAGAGTGTGTGTACGCAAGGTCTGAACAGACATACACACTTTTGCTTATCCCAGTGCTGCGGGGTTTTTGGAAATATAAAGATACGCTTTCATTTATCAATGACATTTAGACATTTTTACACAAGACCGTTTTTAACCCAAACAGGAAGACTTTTTATGCGTTTTGGCCTTTCATTTACACGGAAAAGGCGTTTTGGGGGACTGAAAACACAAACTTTTCCATAAACATTGTCATCATGCGTATTATGCGTTCAGTCTGTAGGCATGCGCGAGTATTCCCAAAATTATAATAGCGGTGTCCATGCTGCAGGTTTGTGCTGTGTGATCAACTTATTATTATTTCTCCAGCAAAAAGTCGATTTACTGACACACTACTATAAACACACATACACGCCGACAAAGTGTCACTTTTAGATTGAAACAGTGGATGTGCACAAGCACGGAAGGTTTCTTTATAGCACAAATGCGCCATCCACTGGCCTGGCATGCATAATAGATCATTTTTAGTCAGTTTCACGGATCCGTGTAAATGCTGATCGTTCTGATAACGCTGTCGTGGCATCACCTTTTGAAAAACTCAAAGGTAAAATATTTCCCTTTTTTATTTTGTAAACATACTCTAATATACGTTTGTGTTAACAAACTTTCATAAGATGTACATTATACCGTTGACATATTATGTCAAACAAATGGGTTTCTTTGTGTCTGCGTAATGTAAACATGAAATAGAAATGAACAAGAGCTCTTTATCATTTCCTTGTTTCTCAGATTTGATAAGCTTTTGCATGTCATGATTGTACAAAACCTTTGAATATGCATCATGTAACTGTCCTTGACACACAAAAGTGTGAAGGAATTAAAATGAGCTAAAAGACAAAGAGAAATCACAAAAACGATCAGATACTAACAGACTTTTAATCTAAATCTCTCACTGGGAAACAATCATGTGTCTGATATACACACATGATCAGCATTGACATCAGATGCAACACAGATCCAACATCAAGATAGAAAATGGTGTTGTTATTGTTTATTTCCATATGCAACTACACTAAGAGACACGACTACAGAGATGATTCTCATCACCATCATCAAAGTATAAACTTGAACCCACAGCACGGAGCAAATGATCTCTTAACTCCCAGACATTCCTCTTAACACCCTCAATTCAAACTCACTCGGCTGCATGTTGTTGCACGTCTCTTTCACTCACAAGAAACACACTTTGTGTTTGTTGCTCTGCACCTCAGCGCAGGTGACTTTTATCAGACGGCGATATCTTAGATCCTGAATCATTGCAGGTCTGTCCATGTCACGTCAAAGTAGATACATGTTCTTATGTTGATGTGGTGGTTACAGTCGGTGGACTGTGAGACAGCGGCAGGAGTCAAACTGTCTGAGAGGAGGCTCGTATCAGTGCGCTCATGTGAAACCTGCTTATCCTTCAGGTAATGTAAACAGCTTAATTCCCGCAGCTTCCGTGAAATGTTTGCCAGGTTTGCACGTCACTGTGGTCATACTGCAACTGAAGAAAACGCGCCTTTATATGGAGTCTTGATGGACAGCACGTGGGGAGCAGACTTTCTGACATCAGATCAGAATGACACAGACGGCCATTAACAGATGAGAAGTTATTCATTGTCATGATGACACACACACACGCACATATAATGACTTTTACACTGTACTAACGTTAGATATGTATATGCATACAGTTTTAAACACGCACAGGTCTGTAAAGTTCTGAATTCTCAGTCACACCGGCGTGTTTTAACATTTCTATGAGACTATGACTCAGGTCATCCCAAGGTCAGTGAGGGACTAAATGTGTTTCAAGGAGGAAAGACTGACAAGTAAAGATGTTTTTTTTTGCATGCTGTGCATTCAGACCATCACAGCAGGACTGGCCCGTGTCTCTGCAGGAGCCCTTTATCTAGTGAGAGAAGTGACAGTCTTCATACACCTGCTCTGTGATAAGAGAGACATACACTGAAGATACTGTGTACATTTCACAGACTGTAAAACAATCCTGTTTCAGGGGTTTGTTATATTAGTGCAGCGTTTCTCAAACTGTGGGGTGCGCCCCACTGGTGGGGAATAGAGACGTGACAGGTGGGGCGCGCCAAACGTGAGGAAACGGTCATTTTTATGCCTTATATGGAAACGTGAGATCACATCTTCCGGAATTTTGTATTCATGGTTACAAATGAAATTGTAGTGAGGGAGGCGGGGCGAGAGCCGAGATTGGAGGCCGGTACGTGAATGATAACGAGCGTCAGCTGTACGTGCACCGGTCTGGTATCACGGAGGAGATTATGACGCATAAGTGGACGAGCGACCGGACCGTCAGTAAGAGAGGATTCGCGGGTTCCCGCCTCCTTCCTTCCCTTCGTGGAACTTACACTGGTGCTGAAACCTAATAGTACGGTGCGCGTACAGCTGACGCTCACTATCATTCACGCAACGGCCTCGAATCCCGGCTCTCGTCCGCCTACCTCACTACAGAAATTGTAACCTTTTGAGCAGTATCCGGTTTGGTCCCATATATGGGATATTATTTCTGTGCCCCTGAGAATACGGTCCCAGATATGAGATTTAGAATGTTCAGTGACTGACAGATTCAAATTGTGCTTTCGCGCGTTGGTTTGCGCGGAGCCAGAGACGGACGAGCTCAGCGCTGTCATATACCAAAACTATGCAGTGTTTTCAACCTAATAATGTTTATTTTAGGTTTCAGCCATTTAAATACACATAAGCACAAGTAAAACAATACATTTGGAGTTTGTAAGATACACACTCATGTCTGTGGAAGCAGCAATAACAATCTATTCAAATATAATTTGACGACGTGTGTTATTCACATCAGACAAACACAGTGGAAGTAACTATAAAGTTTACAAGAGTTAAAGTTCTCGGAGTTCACCGGCCAATTTCTTGCATGTATTTCAGGAGAAACTGATGACAAACAAATAAACTCTCTGAACTGCGTCGCAAAGAAACATGGTGGCACCCGTCTCACGTATAGATCAAGATTATTTAATAATGACCAAACACACTCACTTACACATTTTTGAGAATCGGAATATCAGATAGTTGATGACGTGGTAAGCAAGTTTGTGAATATTTTGAAATAAAAAAGGAAATTAAGGCGATCAGTCATAAGGTGTGGCTGCGGTGTGTCACGTGACAAATATGACGCGTTGCCATGGAAACATTAAGGGGTAATCATCACTCGTCTACATGCAGTCTATATTAAAAGAACATTAGATATGAGTCCCCGAGAAAAATATAACCTGGAACCGAAGTGCCAAAATAACATGATATCGGCATATTAATTGTAACGGAACAAACTTTCGCGGCCATATTTAAATGTTTTTTTTACAGATTTCAAAATGGCACTTTTATATCTTTTCTATTTTTGAAATTAGTAGTGCACAGCTGCACTTTTATTTTCTCTATTTTTTTTTTTCATGAAAGTTATTATGACACAGCTGCACTTTTATTTTCATTATTTTAGAACTTTCTGTTATTTGATGTATATAGTTTGTATTTTAGATACAACTTGTTACTCTGATACTACTTTTTAGTTTAATAAATTGGAACATGTTAAGCTTGTTGCGCATTTCATTAGCATTGTGTTGGGGCGATGGGGGCAGATGGGGCTTGAAAATTCCCCCTTGTCTAAAGTGGGGAATGACCAAAAAAGTTTGAGAACCACTGTATTTTTTTCCCCCCCCCCCCCCCCCCCCGCGGAAGGGGGGGCGCCGGCCCTCCAATTCCTAAAATAAAAAAAAAAAAAAAAAAAAATTTTTTCCAAAAAAAAAAAAAAAAATTTTCAAAAAAAAAAAAAAAAAAAACCATACGCGGGGGCAAAAAAAACCCCCCCCGGGGCCCCCCCCACACCCCCCCCCCCCCGCCCCCGGGAAAAAAAAAACGGAGCCCCCCCCCCCCACACAATACATTTTTATTTCAGGTAAGGTCACCCCAACAACAGTCCCTAAATATTTTTCTGTAAAAGGCCTGTGTCTTTATTCTCACCACACCCTGACATTAAAAAAAAAACAAAATGATGTAAACAAAGACATGAAAACTGCTTTGATAACTGAAACAAGTGAACGATCGTAGAAAACTCAGGAGACAAAGCTCAGATGAAGATGTTGGTTTAGGCCTGAACACACCGTTAAAGTGATAGTTCACCCCAAAATGAGAATCCTGTCATCATTAACTCATGTCATTTCATACCTGTACAAATGTGCCGATAATCACAGAAAGATATGTGGAAGAACATTAGTCATTTTCAGTTCCTGAAGTAGGTAGGAAGAGTAAAAGAGTGTTTTGCTAAATTCTTCCAAATATCTTATTATGTGTTCATCCGTTTAAATCATCTGTCTCAAGAAGAAGAACTTAAGCATTAACCCAACACAATGACAAACTGATTGAGAGCTGCGTATGAAGTTGCTGCAGCTGCTTTATTTGAAGGGATTTTGAACTATTACTTCACTTATTTCCCCAAATGTACAGTGACTCAGGTTAGGGTGTTTTGTGTTTCAGCTTCTGTAAAGTCAATCTCAAAAATAAGAATAAAAAAGTATAAAAGATGAATTTACACCTTTATCAAATGTAATATAAGCCTGTTGCGCACCACCTCCGAATAACATTACTGTGGTTCCATCCAACACTGGTTTTGGTTGTGACTCATCACTAAGAACACATCTAAAAGCTGAAACACCAAACACCACAAACTCAAAGTCCTAAAATGGGTGCCACACAAGGCCAAATATTTACACTATGTTTATGTTTTATTGAAAACGTTACATCCGGTTTTGTATCTTAAATGTGATTTCAGAGAAAGAGACAAACAGAACACATAAACGTTTCCTTCAGGTAACGTCTTATTAGATTAAACAAGTGTGTCTCTTTGCTAACTATCTAATAGCAGAATTCAGAGTTTGTTCTTTGCATGGTGTCTTATCGCTGGTGATCTTGTTGGCAGAAGGAGCATCTTACATGCCTGTAGTATCTCATCATCTTCTCTCAACACATCTCTTTACATTTCAAGCCATTGTAGATAACGCAGTTTTTTATTGTGTGACTGGAACCTTATGTTCACACCCCGACTGCGGATCCATGCCCTCATATACTGTACAGATCTAATCTTAAACTGAAAAAAAAGTGTGCAACTCTGACCTCAATAATCTATTTTTTACTGATCTAATGCAGACATATTTTATGAGACATATCACACAAGCTGGAGTCCATACCTTTAGCATACATAGTACCATTTCTATGATCTTGTCCAAACTGGATTATTGCAATGCGCTTCTGGCTGGACTTCCTGCTTGCACAATCAAACCTCTCCAGATGATCCAGAATGCGGCGGCAAGAGTGGTCTTCAATGAACCGAAGAGAGCGCATGTAACTCCGCTCTTCATCAGGTTACACTGGCTCCCTGTTGCCGCCCGCATAAAGTTCAAAGCTTTGCTCCTGGCCTACAAGACCAACACCGGGTCCGCACCATCGTATCTCCACTCGCTAATGCAGATCTATGTTCCTGCCAGATCACTGCGGTCTGCAAAGGAACAACGACTAGTGGTACCATCCCAAAAAGGAAAAAAGTCACTCTCCCGTACCTTCTCTGGATCTGTTCCACATTAGTGGAATGATCTACCAGCTGCTACAAGATCAGCAGACTCGGTTGCCCTCTTTAAAAACGCCTAAAAACGCATCTCTTCCGTCAACACATCGCTAATTGAGTTTTTCCTAATTCTCTTCCCTTTCCTTCTTTATAAAAAAATAAATAAATTACTAACCTCACTATTCTTATCTTTTTATACTGTGCTAGGCTTTAATGGACTAGTTTTGATGCACTTTGTTGCCTATGTTGTTATAATTGCTTCCAATGTTTCCTCATCTGTAAGTCACTTTGAATAAAAGCGTCTGCTAAATGTAAATGATCGTTGTAGTGAAATCATATTAAAACTGTGCCAGCGCTCTGCAGTATCACATTGCAAAAATAATTTTTGTCTTGTTTTTCAGTAAAAATTGCAAAAGAAATTGGATCAAGATGCACTTTCTTATGAACAAAATTACTTAAGGAAACAGAAATATGAAATTTCAGTGAATTTGTGCTTAAAACAAGGAAAAACATGTGCCAATGGGGTAACAAAAATAAACATGAATTTAGTGATTAAGAAAAAGGTCAATCTTAATTCAAGATCATTTTTCTTACCCCATTGGCACATGTGTTGCATGTTTTAAGCACAAATTCACGGAAATATCATATATTATTTTTCTAAAAAACAAGACAGGTCATTTTGCTCATCAAGAAACTGCATCTTGATTCGAGAATCTTTGGTCCCACTTCAATATGGGGGCAATTCTCACTATTAACAAACCATTAACTACGACTTTTTCACCAATAAACTCTTCATTTACTGCTTATTAATAGTTCGTAAGGTAGTTAGGTTTAGGTATTGGGAAGGTTAGGGATGAATGGTCAGCATGACCATGATGGTCATGCAGAATATGTGCTTTATAGGTACTAATAAACAGAAGATATGCCAATAATAGGCATGTTAATAACAACTAGTTAATAATGAGAATGGCCCCCTATACTCAAGTGTTTTTGACATTTGTATTGGAAAACAAGACACAAATACTAAGTAAGAAAGTCTCACGTTTGAGATTGTCAACAGAAGAATCTAAAATTATTCACAGTACTTTCCTTGAATATTATCTGACCAGATAATGCCTACAGTTAATGTGAATATTTGCACAAGCTGTCATTTTAACACAAATTGATATTGTGCTTGTCAGTGTTGTAATGTAACATTAAGTTAAAAATAAGGATTTTATCTGTACATCACTTGTGTTTTTTACATTTTATTTACAACTTTTACTCCACTACATTTCCTGAACAATATCCATACTTTTACGCCTATACATTTCATTTTCATGTTCTTTACTACAAATAAAAGTGAAGAAACAGAACAGAGACTGACCAAAGACCAATCCGCGATCTGGTCACGATGACAGCGGTTAACCAATCATTGTTTAAATCTTAAAGTGCTATTGCAGACAGGCACGCTCGAATGTCAACATAACCCACGATATGTCGGATGCTAGTAGCAAGCGATCATTTGGCGCAGTTTCACTCCACAATAATGACATAAACTTGATAAGAGACGCAGAGAACGCAACAGCACCTCCTACTGCCGAGGTAACTGACGATTGTAACGAGGATGGACACCCATGGCTGTATTTGGAAGAAATGTTTTTTCTCGTTAAAATGCAGAACTCTTCAAACCAGAAGAACCTGTTTTTCTGTGTCTTTGGTGTGTTATAAGTTGCACATGCATGTATTAGACGCATACAAATTGCAAAAATGTAAGTATCGGAACAAAAGATGCATTTTATCACCCAGACCTGCCTGAAACGCCTCGTGTAGCCACACCCCCACAAATCTACGTCAGTTTGTGGTATGATTTGACTAAGACCGCCCAAATGTAAACACAAGGTGGGCCTACTTGCCGCAGCCATGTCTCGTAGACGCTGTGTGTTTTGTTGCTAAGAGAAAGCCTCTTTGTTTGCTCTTCCAGAAGACGAGACATTAAAAACGAATGGTTAGATTTTATTTACAATACTGTTCCAGAACAGTACAAGCCGAATATTCAAGTGTGTGCAGCGCATTTCACGGATGAGAGAGATCAAGACTGGTTGTGCACGAAAGCTTTTGTTAAAAACCATTACAACTTCACAAGGACAGAATGGCAGTTTGACAGTCTCTCTGCAGATTCGAAGCCAGTAAGTATATTTTCATTTTAAAAGACTTTGTTAAGGACTAACTCAAGTTTTTTAAAATAATCAGCACGTTTCAGAGAGGCGGGGCAAAGAGGAGATACAAACATGCACGGTATGTGTAAAAGCCAGCGTTTTTAACCCTTATATCGTGTTTACACATTACATATTTGGTCTTATGGGGTCAGTTGTGACCTAGTGGTTAGAGCGTTGGGCTTGTGATCAGAAGGTGCCTGCCTGTCCGCCTGTCGGCCTGCCTGAGTTTGTGGTTGAGTTTAAAGTACTGGAGAGACAAGTTTAGCCAGGTGACACTTTTTTGGTACAAGTAGTTTTTTACAGTGGCACATTACTGCAGAGCAATCAGGGGTAAGGTGTCTTGCTCAAGGGCCCTTCAGTCATGACCTGCTGGCACTGAGATTCCAACCGGCAACCTTCTGCTCACAAGCCCAACACTCTAAGCACAGGACGATCTCAGCATTTGTAAAGGGTATCAAATGTTTTTTTACTGATTATATCAGTGTAGGTTTACGCTTTTGTTCAGTGAGTCTTATTTCATTTTTGGAATTGTGCACAGTCAACCAAAATGTGTTGAGGGAAAGTTATAATTTAATTCTGTGAACGCCTCTGCAAAGTACGTATTTGTGAGAGTGTGCAGCTCTGAACAGTTTCAGCTCTCTGTCTAATTAATTTCATTGCAGGAATGGGTTAGATTTCCAAAAACCTGCAGGACTTGGACAAGCAAAAGTTTATATCTGCTTAGGGTTAGACCTTGAGCTCTTTCACGTCAAAGACCGCTTTGTGAATATGTATTTATAAAGATCATGTTTAAAGACCAGCTGTAAATATGTTATTTTATATTCAAAAAGAGTTTTCCCTCAAGTATGGAGGTGCTTGAAAAGGTATTAAGTTGCCTTCTATGTGGTGGGAGGGACACATTTGCTTAAGGTAAAATGCAATTCATAAATCAAACCTCGAGGGTTTTTTCTCATGGAAGGTTTCCATTTGTTACAAATGAGTTAATAAAATACTTCAAATCAATATTTTATGTTAAATCACTTTTGAGGTGAGTAGCCTTGTAATAAGCAATATAATGCACATGGTAGCCAGTTTTCATCAGAAAATAAACCCCTTCAGTGTGATACAAGACCCTCTTGCATCAGTCATTATCACATCGTCTGGGTTTATTCATCCAATAACAACTGGTTGCCTGTACATGATCTCCAATTTACATGTTCATGCATGTAATATATCAGGAAGCAAGCAATACGCACATGGCGACAGGGAGGTTAGGGCAGTGCATAAATTGAGTTACTTCTGCAGTTTTCCCAAATATTTGAATCACGTGCAAATCAGCCAATGACTTTACAGATGTTTCCTAGTAGAATGATTTGACTCCACCTCCCCAATATAAAACTAGTTCAATATTTGCGAGACGGCTCCCTCCTGTGGTGGGAACAGACTAAACATGTGATAAACATTAAGTTTTTAAATATATAGTTAGTCTTATTTAGATTCTACAGATGTTAAGCTTATGAGTGATTAATTTGTCAGTGTATTTTTACCTCTCTGGAGGGGATTAAGAAAGCTTCATTACCCTAATAATGAGAAATCACATTTCAAACATTGCTTAGACACAGACATAATTTAGTCATAAGATGCTGATCAAGACAACTGTGCTAAGTGAGGAATGTTTGTCCTTAAAAAGGACATTTTATTCTCGGTTTTGTTTTCACCTCAGGATGCTCCAGTCTGGTTCCTGCCTCCCACCAAGACATTAGATGTGTCATGCGAAGACTCAAGGTCAGGCAAAACAGTTTTTATTAACAGGTCAAAGCAAAAAAACAAAAACTCAGTCCAAGGCACCATCTGCAGCAAGAAAGTCTGCTGGGAGAGAACTGGACCCACGTGGGTGAACAAATAGCCGGGAGATGACCCGACCCGTCGATGACTCGTACAGAGAGAAATAGACCCACTGCGAGAGAGGTACCTGGGTGGCAACTGCTGGGAGGTCCAGGACACCAACGGGAACTACTGGGCACATAAGAGAGCTGACAGAGAAAGTGCTAACCCACTGGAGTAACTATCAACAGGTCATGCCTAAACTGTGGCTAGGAGACAAATGCTACTATGTGGCAGTCAGAACAGGCAATAACCCAAAACGGTCTGACACAACACAAGCAAACATAATTTCAGCAGATGTATAAGAGAACAAGAAATAGAGGCTAAGAAGTCTTCAAACTTAGAGCACCCTTTCTTTACAGGATAAAGAGCATTTTAAATCACATGGATTAAATCACAATCATTTGACTAATGTATTTCAATATTATTAGTGCTCTATTGAATATTTCCACCAAACCCTTGTCACACTCGCCTGTGGCAGCTCACTAGGAATTCATTTAATGGAACTGCTCTTGAGGAATGCATAAACTTAGCTCATAAGGTACTGGAATATTTAAGTTGTTTACGTTTTTATTTTATCGTGGGAGAAACTTATAGCTGGAAGATTGAACATAAGATACAAAAACATGCTGCAGATAAGAGAGCTTGATCAAATGATTTCAGTCATTAATTAGTTACGAGCCAAACGGAAAGAACAAAACAAAGAAACAAACACAAATAAAAAAAGATACAAACATATCCTAATAAAATAAGCTATAAACCCAATCATTACATTTACATATTACATGTGTATTTGTCTTATTTGCTCTCAACTTCTGGCAGGAGTGGAATTTCCTTTCACGGTTTTCTTAAGATGATGATAATTGGGTAAAATCTTCATTAGGAAATCCAGCTGCAGCGTCTGAGGCTTTAAATGAAGAAAGTAACAGTTAAAAGAATGTCTGATTCACACAGTTTATATTTAGGAGAAACACGCATTACCTGCGGCCTTTCAGTCTGCACGCGTCTCAGACACTCTGAGCCGTAGATCACAGTGTTCTCTGGAATCACTTCACATGTGTTCACCTGACAGCACGCACCCACGATACAGCCGCTAGTCAGCATCACGTTCCTGCCCACTTCAGCTGAAAACACAACAACACTTATCACATGAACACTGTTTCTGTGGGCAAATCAATTTGTTATTCCAGTCACAACATCCAGTGCATCACAAGAATAATTTATCATCAATGTCAGTAACTTATGACCAACTATACACAGCGGCGTATCTAGGGTATGGCCATGGGGGCACTTGCCCCCTTCTGAAAGATGATTGTACCCCCGGTGTGTCCCAACCCTACTAATTGCCTGCGAGGCTTTTGATCACAATCTGATTTTGTCTGTGTAAGTAACAACGTAAGTTTATCTACTTCTTACAGCACACGACACAAGCAGTGAACTCTTCATTAACAGAGCACAAGTTTTTCCATTCCGTGGTTGTGGCGCAATTTTTCTATCGTTTTTATATGTAAGCATGCGCTAGGCTAGACGTACGTGTTTGGCCTCTAGCGTGTGTCACCTGAACAGCAGCTGACTGTACCACAAGAATAGCAATTGCAAGTTTGCATTACATTATTTTAAATACAATTACGTACAAATCTCTTTAGAAATGTGTTCATGTTTTCCTCATGTGCAGAATAAAACATGCTGTATTTATGTAGTTTTAACTGTTTCTTTGAAGGTAATGAGGAAGAGGATTGGTCTCTATCCTTTTACAGGTGTGCTTTTTGCCTCACAGAAAGTGTTAAAACATTTTAAAGCATATGTCAATGTTATTTTAATCAATATTAATAATGATTAATAATTGCAATCACTTTGGTTATCTATATTGCCAATAACGTAGTCTACTTTTTGTGAAAACAAAGTATTGCCTAAGACTTTTTGAGAAATCATTTGATGAATCCTGCATTGTAAATTGAAAGAATAAGGATTTTTATATGTGTACTGTTATGTAATCATGACATAACACCAAACATACGGGGCCTTTTTAAGCATTTGTGGGACCCCAACTATGCGCCTTTTTACTTTTGCAGCTCTAATTTGTCTGCTTCCTCAAAGTGCACAACCCTTTTTAGTTTACATTTACACATTTGGCAGACACTTTTATCCAAAGTGACCTACATTGCATGATACCATAGATTGTATCGGAGTTTGTGCAATCCCCTGGGATGGAACCCATGACCTTGACGTTGCTAGCGCCTGATCATACCACTGAGCTACAAGAAAGCTAGTTTACCGCCAGTTAAAGTGGCATTTAGCAAATACAAATCAAATGATGAATTCCCAAAGAAAAAATATATTCACAAATGAATTTAGATCTGGGATTATACTCTCATTTTATAAATAAACTGTGCCAGCTCTCTGTGTACCTTCTAGTAGTTTACCCCCTTTTATGCATTTTAAACTGGGAAAACAAATGTCACCAAATCTCTTAAAATGATAGTTCACCCAAAAATAACAATTCGTTTTCTCACTCTCTTGTCATTTAAATCATTTATGACTTTCTTTCTTCCGCAGAACAGAATAGAAGATATTTTGAAGAAAGTTGGTAAACAAACAGCACTGGCCCCCTATTCACTTCTGTTGTATGGACACAAAACCAATGCCAGTGAATGGGGTCCAGTGCTGTTCATTTACCAACTTTCTTCAAAATATCTTCTTTTTTGTTCTGCGGAAGAAGGGTAAACAATCACTTTAAAAGGAGTTGTTCACTTGAAAATTTGCCCCCACTGACGAAGTAAATGAGGACAAATTTTCAAATGAACTTCTCATTTAAAGTGATTTTTCACCAAAAGATTTAAATTAAGTACAAAGTTGTTACTCACCTTTAGATTCGATAACATTGTTATCCCCAATTTTCAAAGCCTGAGATACTGAAAAATATGCAAGATAGCTTCAAGTTGAATATGACACAAATTTAAGCTTCAAGTCATTCTAACAGTTTGATAAAATAAAAATGTACCACAGCCAACTTCAAAGACGTTATTGACGCCGACGGTCATGACTTTGGGTTCCACACAGTCACTGTCAGGCAGAATGTTCTCAGGATAGCTGCACATACAAGCATTTGATTATTTGTCGTACACATAAGACATGATAGACTCGACTAGAAAGAGATGGCTTACCTGTTAATAATCAGTGCTTGCTCTTCGATAAGGTTTCCCTCTCCTATCACGATGGGTCCAGCTTCCGCAATTATCCGAGCTTTCGGGTGAACAACAGTTCTTGGTCCTAAAGCAGATATGAATTTGGGGTTGTTTTGTCGAGTAACCGGTCATAGTGTGCTAAACTCTGAACATAATCACAGCCGAAGGCTGTTGTTTGCCATGACACGCAATGAAATTACTCTATTCACATTCGAGTCTCTTGAGCAAGGCACCGATCCCCCAACTGAGCTCACTGCCCCTGGGTGCATGTGTTACTCACTGCTGTGTGTGTGTCCACTTGGATGGGTTAAATGCAGAGCCACACCTTACTTGGCTAGACTTCACTTATTGCCTCTTTGTCCTATTCCGGGGCAGTCTGGGCAAAATGGTTGCAAAGTCAGACTCGTGATCAGAAGGTAGCGAATTAGTGCCCTTGAGCAAGGCATCATACCCCTGTTTGTGTGTTCTCTACTATTGGATGGGTTAAATGAAGAGGTCACATTTCACTATGAGTCAACATAAATGACGAATAGGTAACGTTCACACTATTTTCTGAACAAATATACATAAAAAGTCTGCTAGCATTCATACCTGACGTAAATGGGGCATCAAGATATGAACTAGATTGGGCTAAATAGTCAAAAACTGTGCATTTCTCTGTCTGTACATGAGGCACTTTTGACATGTCCTTAGACGGATTACTTGTGTTTCCACCCTTACAAGCAAAGTTTTTGTTGCACTTGTGGCAACGAGCATTGTCACTGTCAGCATAAACATTGGTGAAGTATAACCACACTTTTGAACATTTAGTTCTCTCTGCTATCGTCACGAAATTAAGAGCATCTTTCTTCTGTGTGGCTGATCGTGTGTGTGCGCTGTGTAGACACAAACTGTGCAAAAGACATGTGACGTGCCGCCTCGCACGCTCTGCTGGGAATAACGAATATGTATGTGCCAAAGACTAAATTCTTGGTGTTATTGAAAATTAGAAACTTTCGTTGATGTGCAAGATGTGCAAGATAACGTTAATGTAGCAATAACATATACGATTTATTTTCCCCTGAGGACCGAAAGCAGAACTAATGAGGCCGGAGCTTATTGATGCTCCGGTCTTTCATATTTTTGCCGTTTAATACCAGGTTTCAACACCCATCCCTAAACCATACTGTCTTGTAACATGCCATAACATATCAATCAAAAATCATTCAATATTATATGTTTTGCTACATAATGGTATTAAGTATGTACTGTAGGCAAGATGTGGACCTGCGCATAATAATCTAGGGTTGCAAATATATAGGAATTTCCTTAAAGAACAATCAGCATGCAAGAGTGTATCACATTAGTTCAAACAGATTACGATGTTATATAATGATTTCATTTTTCAAGTGTTTTACAGACTTAAAGTAAGTGAAGTTCAGGGCTACCGATTGTAACATCTCCTCTGATCTCACTCTCCACACAGACCACAGCACCCGCAGCGATCTTCACACTGAAAAAGAACAAAAACTCATATTAACAAACCCTGTAGATGCCCAACGAAGGGAGTGTGAGGTTACACAGTAAAACTGCATTTAATGCTCTGAACATGTGACATTCAGTGGCCTCACAATGTCTCTGGACACTTATAAATACCTAAAGATATTCACACTGAGATTGTATATCTGCTGAAACTAAACACACCTACATGCAGAATTTGATTTTAGTCATTTGTTTAACAGTTTATTTATTCCTTTACAAAAGCTATTCATATTTTCAACAAAATTTGAAATAAAACAATAAATCGCTGCGGGTATTATCTGTGTAATAACGTGTAAGTGCATTTCATGTTTACAAATATAAATGTTAAAACCAAACGCGTTTCGTGGGTGTGTCTGATATTCAACTACACGAATCATTACTCGAGATGGATGTGTCAACTACTAACAACGACATATGTTGTGCTTTAAACTTGTAACAGATAAATGAGCAACTTTAACGTTTAAACATCTGTACCTTTTTTGGACGCTTTGTTTTGCGATCTGATCCGCCATGTTCACGCGTTGGATGTTGTCATGTGCAATTGTTGATGTCTGATCCTCTCTGACTGAGAAGCGCAATGAGCGATTAATGATGTCTGACGGTCTCGCTGGCCAAAGTCCCTGCGAAGAAAGTCACTTCAATCTGGCGCCATATTCACAGCGTCGCCGGGCCGGAAACACGGTTTCTGCAGAGGGTTTTACTCATTTTCTCGATTGCTGCGGTCCCTATTGTTAGATTTATAAAGCCCAAGTAATGAATGAATAAGTGTAGCCTATGTGTGGTTTTACTGATCACAGCTGGCTAAATGTGGAGGAAGGGGATTTATTCTAAACTAAACCCTTTCAATACCTTAGCTAAGAGCAAGCACTGATCGCAACATCCAACCTATTTATGATTTGAGATTTTAATGGTGAAATTTAGTGTTCGAAAGGAATATGAAATGTTACACCTATAGATATCCATAAGAAGCAGCACACAGTGTTTGTTTCCCAGTTGTGGTTCTGTTGTCATGGCAGGACTTGACATATCTTGCATCCAGGTTTGAGCTAATCTACTAGTATATACAAAAGTTTGTGCTTTTGTTCAATCTGGTTAAAGCCTTTGTGCCAATTTGTTAATTGGGGAAAGATGTCTCTCTAATGCTTTCCTGTAGCTCAGTGTTAAGAGCATGGCGTTAACAACACAAGGTTGTGTTTTGGATCCCAGAGGATTGCAGATACCTATGTATAAATGTATAGGATAATGCAATGTAAGTCACTTTGGATAAAAGCATCTGCCAAATGTAATGTGTGTGTTTGTACTTTGTGCATGAAGTTAAAAAGTGCAGCTCTGTCTCCACTTGGTTTTTTATGCGATGTGGAGACAGTCTCTTGGTTTTCGTCACTACAGTGAGGTTGTGGTCTGTACATGGTCACTTTATATTCTCTGTTTAATGACAGACAGATTGCATTCCAGTTTGCTTTGGTCAGCTGTTGCTTCTGTCCAGTGTTTGAGATATTTTTATTTTTCTCATTTGGTTAAGTCTGGCTGGGGTTCGGTTGGACATGTTTTGGGGTGTAGAGTTAGTTCTGTGATCAGTTGCATGTATTTGACTGAAACTTCAGAATTGTCAGCAAGATGCCGTCTGAAAAGTGCAGTAAAAGTCAACAGAATAGTGGTTGATGTATGCTTGACAACAGACAGAACGTCACAGTACAATTCACTATTTCTATTTATTTAAATTGTGCTTTTCACAAAACAGATTACTGTGCAACAAAAGCAAATGTGTTACTGTGTGCGTAAATGCATTAATACAGTGTAAAATATATCAATGTTAAGCAACGTTTGCACTGTACAAAATTAATAATGACAAATTAAAATGAATTAATAGTAGGGCTGTCAAATGATTAATCGTGATTAATCGCATCCAGAATAAAAGTTTGTGTTTACATAATATATGTCTGTGTAATGTGAATATTATATTTGTATTTATAAAAACATACAGATACAAGCATATATTTAAGAGAAATATCAAACATAAAAATGTATAAACATTTAAATAAAATTTTAATGATTGGGAAATTTGGATAAATACATCTTCAGTAAATATTTCCTAAAAATACAATATATTAATGTATGTGTATGTTTCTGTGTTTATGAATAAAAAATGTACACAGACATATATTATGTCAACACAAACTTTTATTTTGGATGCGATTAATCACGATTAATCGTCTGACAGCCCTAATTAATAGTAATAAAAAAAAAACAGCACAACCAGAGAAATATACAGCATACAATCAGAATCAACAATGATTGTCAGAATTAGGATTTCATTGTGCTAACTCAACACAGTTTGTCTAAACATGATTATGCTAAACTGGGTAAGAAAATAGTGCTGAAGAATCTGTGAATCAGTTCATTTTTTCATTCATGGGTTTGATCAGAAGGCCAAAACAACATGCATGTGTTTAGAGATCACCGTACAACTGACTCCAGGATTGAATGTTAGTAAAAAACTCACAACTTTATTTACTTGAGCAATACAATTGCTTGAATTGTTTTCCCCTACATGCAAGTCATTTTGGATAAAAGCAATTGTTAACATCGGAGCAGAATGATTTGACCAGTTCAAGAATCTTCACAGCAGTGTAATAAAAATTAACTAGATTGAGATAAAAGTGCTTAAGGATCAAAATTCCCATCCATCTTATTCAATCTTCTGCAAGCACATCCACAGATCTAAAGTTTTAAGCAACTCTGTACGCAGTCATGCGATAGTAGGTCTGACCGTGGCTGCGAGCAGCCCACACCAGCAGCACTGCAGCCATCATTTGAAGAGGAGATGCGATGAGCGCCAGATAAAGCGACCAGCCCAGTGTAGCATCTACATGATCTGGAAACACAGACACACGGTGCAGCAGATCCATTCCAGCCAAGAAACAGCACACGGTAGCCAGAGAACACAAGCCTTAAAATAAAGATATAAAACATTTAATCCTGTGCAAAAGTTACAGCAGAACAAAATAAAAATTAGTAACACAAACCGGAATGAATAAACTGTATATTCTGACACTACATTTGTTACCTGCAAGCAGATGCAACAACCCGATGAAGAGCACTGGAGTGAGACTGCCACACAAACATGCACAAAAACCCAGCAAACCGCTCAGAACCACTAAACCCAGAGACACCAGTGGAAGGAGAAACTGACATCGCCACAGATCTGCAGGACAGAGTTAAAACACTGTGTTCATCTATAGCAGCAGAACTATGTGTACAATCATATTGTGTGTGTGCCCACGTCAGAGTCCTGTTCAATACACCAATCGATCGATACGATTAAACTATCTGATGAATACATTTACAGATAATCTGCGGGTCACACGAAATCAGAACCGTAGAGCACGATCCGTACGGTGTTTCAGATAAGAGTATCGAGTCTTCACTATAGCTGTCCATCGGTTGCACGCGATTGGCTACAATGATCAACGCTGCAATTAGAAACCAGCTCTTCAGACAGAGCTTGAACACCTCAGCTGAAGTGAGTAGAAATAGTCTTGACCACTACTGGATCCGCGTTCTGCCCGCGCTTATTATTTCCAGACCCACAAATGACACTTGAATAATTAGCGGTTAGCCCAACGGGTAGGTCTACCCGCCCACGTGATCTGGCCCGCCTATACTTACAGGTTCGAATTGTGTCTTCTCCACTGTTGTGATTTCCTGGTTCTTTGTATTTTGGTGTGAATTGCTGTGAGGGAGTAAAAGTCACACACTTCAGAAGCATCTTTGGATCTGGAAGCACAAATAAATCCAAGTAAATATTTTACCTGTCAAAATCAAACAGAAGTCAAATAAAATTCCACATCAGATGTCAAACATGTTTTATGTTATGTTAAAACTTAAATATCGAAACGAACAGAGGATTAACATGTTAATACGAAGGTAGGGATGCATACATCTACACTGCCAATGAAACAATTGGAGAGTGCAATGCACAGTGATGCATAAACTATGATGTTTTTCTAACAAAGTAAACAAACAAATTGGTTTCCACATCTCTTTACACCCTGTTCTACTGTCTCCATGTTTCCAGTTTTATTTTTGTGGTAAACGTGTAACAATGTTTTTTGGTGTATTGATAACTATTTGCAAAACCATGGTTTTACAACAGTAACACTGTTTTTTAATGGCAGTAAAAAGCATTAACAAACTCTCCCTTTGCTATTTGTGAGAATATATGTCTGTGTTTTAGTCACAGAGACAGCAGCAATGCAAGTTTCCTGATTCGCAGCCAGACAACAGCCATCATTAACATGGTGTCTAATGGCATTGAAATACCAACATCTCTACCTGCTTCTTTGTACCAGTGCGCATCGGTGGGCGTCTGAACGCATCTCCACCATAGTCCGATCGTGCCGTTCATGCGGAACATCGCGTCGCTCGCGGTTTTCTCATCAAAATCTCCGTCCAGAAACTCGTCCTGCAGCGCGCGCAGCTCCGTGGCGTTGGACTCCGCGCGCACCGGAGGGCTCGTGTAACGGTACCAGTGCGGCGAACCCACCGAAACGGAGAGATACACGGACGCCAGGACGCTTAAAACACCGGCGATGACCAGAGCTGTGGCGTGTCGGTTATCCACCATCATGCCTCAGTGTTCAATGCTGTAATCCAGCAAGCGTTGGCTTGGACGCGTTTGTCTTGTGGTTATTTCGTGCCCTAATTTTCGCCAATCTGCTTCACGCCATCTGTCAGCGTGAGAATAATCAACAAAAGTCTCCGTCTGTTAGTTGATGTGCTAATCCGAGGTAGAGCGGGAATATGATGAATTTATGATAAATACTAAAGGATTGTTTGGACGCAGTTTGTGCAGAAATCCACTTGCAGTGCTGTAGCGGGTGCTTATGGGTAATGCAGTTTTCTACTTGTGTATCGACGCTGCTGAATCTAAAAAACGACTACACAAGATAAACCAATTAACGAAATGTACATTGATTCAGCCAATATGAACCGATTGTATCTGTTTATCCGTCAATAAAGAGATTTTGAAAGCCCATTGGCTTAAAATGTTGCCTCTGATAATGATTGGTTATGAAAGCAGAAGGCGGGGTTTAAACAGGGGTTTAAACTGTCCTGCATCAGCTCTTCTTTCATTTGATTGGTTTGTGTGTTTGTTCTTGTTGGTGGCCGGAATTGGCTCAGTGAAAAGTTCATTTTTTCATGTGTGATTAACTCAAAATGACACTTTGATGCGATGTTGGTGTTATAGTGGATACAATTATTTAATTTTTACATGTTAATATTAGTTTCTGGCTTTTTGAATGTTTAATGCTTCTTTGTGGCTCTCCCAGTGAAAAGTTCATTTTTGACAGCTTAACTGTAATTGCTTCAACTGCTGCAGATCCTCATAAAGTGACTCACATGTGTTCCTAACAATAAAATGGCGCAGTAATTTAGAGCTGAGGAAAATAAATGGATTTAATGTAGCTTTTTTTTCTGGGTACAATGTTAAGCTGTTTATTTATATCGTAAATTATTGTTTTATATTTTTGGAAATATGCACTAAGGTGGCAGAGTGTGTTTAAATGTAATTGTCTAGCTGTGACTCTAACCCTTGCCTGAATGTTTAAAAATCGCGTTGAAATTTTTTCTGAATTGTGGTTGCAGGAGCATTATAAAAATCAGGATCTATTATTTGTTTTCCAGTAATAATGTTATATTCCTTTACTTCACTCACTACATTGACCTGAACTTTACTATCTGACAAATGTAACCCTGTAAGTAACAAAGTTTGATTTCAATCATTTTTTTGTGCTTTCAGTCTCTGAAAATGTTTCTACAGGTCTGATGAGAGAGAGTGAAGATGTTTCTACAGGTCTGATGAGAGAGTGAAGATGTTTCTGCAGGTCTGATGAGAGAGAGTGAAGATGTTTCTACAGGTCTGATGAGAGATAGTGAAGATGTTTCCACAGGTCTGATGAGAGAGAGTGAAGATGTTTCTACAAGTCTGATGAGAGAGAGTGAAGATGTTTCCGCAGGTCTGATGAGAGAGTGAAGATGTTCCACAAGTCTGATGAGAGAGAGTGAAGATGTTTCTACAGGTCTGATGAGAGAGTGAAGATGTTCCACAGGTCTGATGAGAGAGAGTGAAGATGTTTCTGCAGGTCTGATGAGAGAGAGTGAAGATGTTTCTACAGGTCTGATGAGAGAGAGTGAAGATGTTTCTACAGGTCTGATGAGAGAGAGTGAAGATGTTTCTACAGGTCTGATGAGAGAGAGTGAAGATGTTTCTACAGGTCTGATGAGAGAGAGTGAAGATGTTTCTACAGGTCTGATGAGAGAGAGTGAAGATGTTTCCACAGGTCTGATGAGAGAGAGTGAAGATGTTTCTACAAGTCTGATGAGAGAGAGTGAAGATGTTTCTACAGTGATGAGAGAGTAGTCTGATGAGAGAGAGTGAAGATGTTTCTGCAGGTCTGATGAGAGAGAGTGAAGATGTTTCTACAGGTCTGATGAGAGAGAGTGAAGATGTTTCTACAGTTGATGAGAGAGAGTGAGAGATTTTTGATGAGAGAGTGAAGATGTTTCTACAGGTCTGATGAGAGAGAGTGAAGATGTTTCTACAGGTCTGATGAGAGAGAGTGAAGATGTTTCCACAGGTCTGATGAGAGAGAGTGAAGATGTTTCTACAAGTCTGATGAGAGAGAGTGAAGATGTTTCCGCAGGTCTGATGAGAGAGTGAAGATGTTCCACAAGTCTGATGAGAGAGAGTGAAGATGTTTCTACAGGTCTGATGAGAGAGAGTGAAGATGTTTCTACAGGTCTGATGAGAGAGAGTGAAGATGTTTCCACAGGTCTGATGAGAGAGAGTGAAGATGTTTCTACAAGTCTGATGAGAGAGAGTGAAGATGTTTCTGCAGGTCTGATGAGAGAGAGTGAAGATGTTTCTACAGGTCTGATGAGAGAGAGTGAAGATGTTTCTACAGGTCTGATGAGAGAGAGAGAGAGAGTGAAGATGTTTCTACACGAGAAGAGTCTGATGAGAGAGAGTGAAGATGTTTCCACAGGTCTGATGAGAGAGAGTGAAGATGTTTCTACAGGTCTGATGAGAGAGAGTGAAGATGTTTCTACAGGTCTGATGAGAGAGAGTGAAGATGTTTCTACAGGTCTGATGAGAGAGAGTGAAGATGTTTCTACAGGTCTGATGAGAGAGAGTGAAGATGTTTCTACAGGTCTGATGAGAGAGAGTGAAGATGTTTCCGCAGGTCTGATGAGAGAGAGTGAAGATGTTTCCGCAGGTCTGATGAGAGAGAGTGAAGATGTTTCCACAGGTCTGATGAGAGAGAGTGAAGATGTTTCCACAGGTCTGATGAGAGAGTGAAGATGTTTCTACAGGTCTGATGAGAGATAGTGAAGATGTTTCCACAGGTCTGATGAGAGAGTGAAGATGTTTCTACAGGTCTGATGAGAGAGAGTGAAGATGTTTCTACAGGTCTGATGAGAGAGATGTTTCACAATTGATGAGAGAGATTGAGATGTTTCCACAGGTCTGATGAGAGAGAGTGAAGATGTTTCCACAGGTCTGATGAGAGAGAGTGAAGATGTTTCCACAGGTCTGATGAGAGAGAGTGAAGATGTTTCCGCAGGTCTGATGAGAGAGAGTGAAGATGTTTCCGCAGGTCTGATGAGAGAGTGAAGATGTTTCCGCAGGTCTGATGAGAGAGAGTGAAGATGTTTCCACAGGTCTGATGAGAGAGAGTGAAGATGTTTCCGCAGGTCTGATGAGAGAAGTGAAGATGTTTCTACAGGTCTGATGAGAGAGAGTGAAGATGTTTCTGCAGGTCTGATGAGAGAGAGTGAAGATGTTTCTGCAGGTCTGATGAGAGAGTGAAGATGTTTCCACAGGTCTGATGAGAGAGAGTGAAGATGTTTCTACAGGTCTGATGAGAGAGAGTGAAGATGTTTCTACAGGTCTGATGAGAGATAGTGAAGATGTTTCCGCAGGTCTGATGAGAGAGAGTGAAGATGTTTCCGCAGGTCTGATGAGAGAGAGTGAAGATGTTTCCGCACGTCTGATGAGAGAGAGTGAAGATGTTTCCACAGGTCTGATGAGAGAGAGTGAAGATGTTTCCGCAGGTCTGATGAGAGAGAGTGAAGATGTTTCCGCAGGTCTGATGAGAGAGAGTGAAGATGTTTCCACAGGTCTGATGAGAGAGAGTGAAGATGTTTCTACAGGTCTGATGAGAGAGAGTGAAGATGTTTCCGCAGGTCTGATGAGAGATTGAGTTAGGGTTTGTTCAGGGACTTGTGAGAGCCAAAGCCAAACATCAAAGACATAAAACTCAGTGTGCACTGGCCACAAACCAGCTGACCACCCCAAATGCGTCCAGTCCGATCCCGGAGACGGTCCAGGCCCCTACCTCCCAGGGGATCAATCAGAACATGCTCAAATGGTCGTTAAAACGTGTTTATCATTTCCCTGTGTCAAACCCTTTTCCCTTTTTACCCAGAGCCATTACCTTCACCGAAAATACCACGAGCATAGGTGTCTCCTCCTGTAAGTCGAGATCCCCACACAATAACGGCGAGGCCTAATAGAACGAGTGTAACAAAGTTCCATAAAAGGAGGAAAGGAGGTGGGAACCGGCAAAGATTTAGCAAACTTTAATTAAAAAACAAAAACGGATGTAAAAGACCGGCAGCCACCTCGCGGTAGAATGCCGCCCACAAAACCATAAACACAAACTTAACATATTTCCAGGCCCGGTCATGTCTCGTCATACATTCCTGTTGCTCCTCTCTTATGCTTCCTGAGCTCCTCCGTGAGAGATCGCACCTATCCCTCACAGCTCTCGTCCCGCCCTGCTCGCCACAACGAGGTATTGTATACAGTTTAGTTACTAGAAGGATATAATAATAATAATAATATATATTTATATATCTTTTTCTATATCCGATGGTCCTATTGGACTGCAATTCTATAACACTGGTTATTATTTAGTTTTGTTATTTTAAAATTATTTATTCTCAATGTACTAAAGTGCTTCCAATAGAATAATAATCCTAAACAAATCACCGTTGAGCTATATGATATTCATTCCTTCTTAGTAGACTAATATGATTATGCAACAAGAAGACCCATAAATTGAAGTAAATCACCCCTGTGCGTCTCTTATATATTATATATCCTGTGTGACAGTCTCCCTCTGGTGGGCAAACAACGGAATAGTCCTCATTAAATTAAACGCATTCTAAAAGGGGATTCTATTTAAAAAAGGAATCATATGGATGGGAGACAACATGGGAGCATCCAGGGTCCTTAGAAGTCCCGGTCAATGACTGCTGTCTTATTCCCCTTTTACATATGTGTAGATGATCAAGTAAAAAAAAAATCTCCTCCGTATCTATATCCTATATTCTGTATTCTACTAATAAGAAAGTACACCAAAATACGATACCTTATCCTTTGTATGGACATCTGTATCCATGTGTTTATTATAAGATATTTTATAGGTGTAAACAAAGTAACTTTTCCACTGGGTCTTGTTGCCACAAATCCATTTCAATCAATACTGTCTTAACCTTCTATATATATTTTTTTTATTAGTATATAGAGAAAAAAAAGAAGGGGGGTTTTGCTCCAAATGAATCTCCACAGGTAACACACGAGAGGGATTATGTTAGGGTAGGTGTTAAGTTATATAGATAAAAACCAAGGTTGAGCCCCCGCCTGATCTCGGGAACGGTAAGTGGTAACGGTAAAATGGAATACACTCACCTCCAAAGGATTATTAGGAACACCTGTTCAATTTCTCATTAATGTCAATTAACTTTGACTGAAATATCCACTCGTTACAACCGAGGTATGCAGCAAAACATTTGTGAAGCCACAACATGCACAACCTTGAGGCGGATGGGCTACAACAGCAGAAGACCCCACCTGGTACCACTCATCTCCACTACAAATAGGAAAAAGAGGCTACAATTTGCACGAGCTCACCAAAATTGGACAGTTGAAGACTGGAAAAATGTTGCCTGGTCTGATGAGTCTAGATTTCTGTTGAGACATTCAGATGGTAGAGTCAGAATTTTACATGAACCCATCACGCCTTGTTAGGGTTAGGGTTAGGGTTAGGTTAGGGGAAAAGAAATCCAAGATCTAGGGCCCTAAGGCCCCAAAAATGGCTGTGCACTGGCCCACGTACTACTGACCACCAACGGTCACCCAAGGTCCAGAAGAGGAAACGACGCTGCACCCAAATGTCCCTGCAATTCCCGTGAACAATTAGAATTGTAAAATGTTTGTGTATATTATATCCATGTATGTGTGTGTGTATGTGTGTATACACCTCCCAACCACCTTCGTGCCTCAGTAACCACCCGAACCTTTATATGTTAGAGGCGTGTAGACCAGGATTGGATTCCCGAAAAACGAGGTAAAGGTTTTTAGAGGTACGTGGAAAAATTGTAATTTATGTTTGTTTTTATATTTGTTACAGGGGTCAAGCACCATGGGCCGTGTGAAAGAAGTCCATCAACGTCCAGCGTGCACTGCAGATGGCTGTCAGGACCAGGTAAACAGGTAAGTGGGGTAGATGCTATAGGGCTCTCTTGCATTAGGGTTGTGTGCACTCAGGTGTGACATGCCCAGGGTTACTGACGGTAGGTGTTAGGAAAAGGGCTGGGGTTAGGGTGTGGTCTCATGTGTAACATGCACAGGGTTACTAATATTAGGTGTTAGGTTTGAGGTAGGGATGTGCCCTCACGTGTAATACATGAGGGGATACTGATGTTAGGTGTTAGGTTGAAGTGTGGGTGGCCATTCCAAGTGTGTGTAGGGTTAGGTTGGGGGGGAAAAACGAAGGTTGCACCCCTGGTGAAGTGCACCCCCCCACTTATCTTTCGAAGGGATGTAGGTAGAGACTTGAAATTGCGTATATATAGTAATTGGCGGACGCCCTTTCGAACGCGCTCACTTTTAGCTCGATAGCGCCCCCAGCGGCCGAGATAAGGAAGTGCACCCCCCTTAATTAAAGTCTAAAGGGAAAACGAGGCACGTCATTATATAGTTTCGAGGTCGCCGAGCACGATGGTGAAGGTTTGGAGTCGATCCGAGCTTCCGTTCGGAAGTGCACCCCAGGGTGAAGTTTTGTAAAAGTTTGTAAAATTTTCCCAAGTCTAAAAGTGCAAATTCGTTCACCCAGAAAGGCTTTTTCTACACGTTTCATGCCATTTGGAGTCGATCTGTATAGTTTTCGCGAGACACTTTTTGTAAAAGGTTCAAGGGGTTGTACTTGGCTGAAAACACGCTCAAAACAGTAGAATTTGTAGTCGACGTAACTCGGGCCGCGAAGATCGTAGAACCTAGTGCCAGGTGCCGTTCGAAAGGGGAGGTCCAGGCCTTTCCAACGACACCAAGGACGCGTCGCTGCGACCTTCCTAAGCCGAGCTAGACCCCCGAACAGAAAGGCGTCTGAAAAGCGTATCTCTGGCCAGGAAGGTCGCAGCAGGACGAGGTCGGACGCGTCTTAAAGGACTCGCCGAGACCTTTCCAACGACACCAAGCACTCGTCGCTGCGACCTTCCTAGGCCGAGATATTTTTTCTAGAGCCGTTTCTGTTTGGCTCCCCCCTATCCGTCACGGAAGGTCGCACCGCGTCGGTCGACGGCTCGTTGGAAAGGTGTCATTCAGACCTTTCCGACAACACCCGTCTCGCGTTTCTAGTCCATTCCTACACGGAGTTATAACGTTTGTCCGCCAGGCGGCGCTATTTTTTGAATAAGTGGGCATAACTCTGCGTAGGAAGGTCGTAGAGAGACGAACGTAGGCTCGTCGGAAAGGCCTGGCCCAGGCCTTTCGAACGGAACGCGGTCCGACAATTGTTTCCGAGCCTTTCGATGAGATATCTTGCAATTCGTGTCCATTTCAGAGGGTTCCTGACCTTAGGTTTAGAGTTTGGTTGGGGTGGGGGTTAGATGAATTTCGCCTAATTGTCCAACGACCAGAAGGTGCCTGACCTTAGGGTAAGAGTTTGGTTCGGATGGGGGATAGATGAGATATCAGATTAGGGTTACAGTAGGTTGTAGGGCAAAAAACGAAGGTTGCACCCCTGGTGAAGTGCACCCCCCCACTTATCTTTCGAAGGGATGTAGGTAGAGACTTGAAATTGCGTGTATATAGTAATTGGCGGACGCCCTTTCGAACGCGCTCACTTTTAGCTCGATAGCGCCCCCAGCGGCCGAGATAAGGAAGTGCACCCCCCTTAATTAAAGTCTAAAGGGAAAACGAGGCACGTCATTATATAGTTTCGAGGTCGCCGAGCACGATGGTGAAGGTTTGGAGTCGATCCGAGCTTCCGTTCGGAAGTGCACCCCAGGGTTAATCCCAAAAAAACACATCACCCACACCCTTTTTCCTCTCTCTTTCCCTAATAGCCCACCCCCAAAAATAAATTGCCCCCCCCCCCCCCCACCCCGCCCAGGCTCCCCCCCCCCCCCCCCCCCCTCCCACCCCCCCCCCCAACAAAAAGGCGTCTGAAAAGGTTAGGGGCAAAAAATCCAAGATCTAGGGCCCTGAGGCCCCAGAAATGGCTGTGCACTGGCCCACCCTCTACTGACCACCCAAGGTCACCCGAGGCCAAGAGGAGAAAACGATGCCGCACACGAGTGTCCCCACAATTCCTGTAATATTTTATTTGTGTATGTAAATGCTGACCAAATTGTGTTGTGTTATGTTATATTCCATAAATGTGTGTGTGTGTGTGTGTATATAGAGGCAACCCAACAACCTTTATGCATCAGCGACCGGCCAAAACTTGGTCTTTTAAATGGCGTGTTGACCAGGATTGGATTCCAGGAGGTGAGGTAAGTGTTTGAAAGGTAAGTAGGCTCCTTGTTATTTTTGTTTTAGGTTTAAGACGCCCAGGGTTACTAATGTTAGGTGTGAGGAGTGGGGTTGTGGTGAGGTCTTAGGCGTAATACACGAGGGGGTCCTGATATTAGGTGTTAGGAGAGGGTTAGGAAAGGGGATAAGGGTGTGCCCTCAGGTGTGATACACGAGGGGATAGTGACATTAGGTGTTAGGGATGAGGTGTGGGTGGCCATCAAAGGTTATAACACACCCAAATGAGAGGAGCAGTGTGAGGGGAAAGATTGTTTAAGCCTCGTTCAGGCCTCTAGGGTAAACCGTGTCCAGGCGTTTAATCCAGACGCTCTCGGCTGTTAGGGTTAGGGTTAGGGTTAGGGTTAGGGGCAAAAAATCCAAGATCTAGGGCCCTGAGGCCCCAGAAATGGCTGTGCACTGGCCCACCCTCTACTGACCACCCAAGGTCACCCGAGGCCAAGAGGAGAAAACGATGCCGCACACGAGTGTCCCCACAATTCCTGTAATATTTTATTTGTGTATGTAAATGCTGACCAAATTGTGTTGTGTTATTTATATTCCATAAATGTGTGTGTGTGTGTGTGATATAGAGGCAACCCAACAACCTTTATGCATCAGCGACCGGCCAAAACTTGGTCTTTTAAATGGCTTGTTGACCAGGATTGGATTCCAGGAGGTGAGGTAAGTGTTTGAAAGGTAAGTAGGCTCCTTGTTATTTTTGTTTTAGGTTTAAGACGCCCAGGGTTACTAATGTTAGGTGTGAGGAGTGGGGTTGTGGTGAGGTCTTAGGCGTAATACACGAGGGGGTCCTGATATTAGGTGTTAGGAGAGGGTTAGGAAAGGGGATAAGGGTGTGCCCTCAGGTGTGATACACGAGGGGATAGTGACATTAGGTGTTAGGGATGAGGTGTGGGTGGCCATCAAAGGTTATAACACACCCAAATGAGAGGAGCAGTGTGAAAGGAAAGTTGGTTTAGGCCTCGTTCAGGCCTCTAGGGTACACCGTGTCCAGTCGCTTAATCCAGACGCTCTCGGCTCTGAGTCTCTCCCTTAGAGACCATGCTGGATTTGACTGGAGACCGGTGACCCTAAATGCAGGTAGACCGTGGGTCAGGAAATGTTGAACCAGATGTCTCCGCTTATCAATCTTGTGTAAAATGTTGTGTGCATGTTGATAAGCTCTGACTCTGAGTTCATTCTTCGTCTGACCCACGTATTGTCTGCGACATCTAGTACAGAAGACTAGATAAATACAGTTGGTGGTTTCATGTGTCAGAGGTCGGGAAATCTTGAAGATTTTTTTGTTGTACCTGCTCATAACCCATTGTTTCTGTACGAAATACTTGCAACGGCCTACTCGGCCCGACGGGGTTGGAGTACGAAGCTTGCTACAGACGAGCCTGTCCTGTAGATTGTCGTTGCGTTTGTACGCTGCAATGGGTCTGTGGTGCTGCAGGAATTTTGTAGGTCCAAGGAACTTCAAGAAATTTTCTTTGATAGCCGAATTGAGTGAGACACATTGTTTTGAATAGAGGGCCGTGAGTGGGATGATTTTATGTCTGTTTTGTAATGCAATCCCCGGTGTATTCCTTGGCTTGTCAAATGTTTTTAATATTTTCCTAAGGAACGATCTGCTGTAGCCACGGTTTCTGAGGGCCCGGAAGAGGATGTTCGTGGCCTCAAGAAAGGACGAAGGCTGCGAGCAGATCCTTTTGAATCTGAGGAGTTGCGATTTGATGATGCCCTTAAAGGTGTGTTTTGGGTGGAAACTGTTTTTGTGTAGCAACGAATGTGTGTCTGTGTCTTTAAAGTAGACTCTAAAGTCCAAGCGACCCGTCTCCAGAAACTCGGGCCCCTTGTATGAGACCACATCTAAAAAGTTGACCTCTGACCTGTCCAAACTGTATTTTACGCTGATGGATTCCTGATGTGAATTCAGGTGTGCAATAAAGGCGAGAAAATCCTCCTCAGCGTGGGTCCAAACACCCCAGATGTCATCCAAGAACCTGAAATAAGCAAACGGTTTCAGGGCACACGCTGCAAGAGCTGTTTGTTCCCAGTCTGCCATGAAAATGTTCGCATAAGAGGGCGCAAACTTCTTGCCCATGGCCGTACCCTTGACCTGTAGATAAAATTTGGAGTCGAATTCAAAGTCATTTTTGGTCAGATTTATTTCTAGCAGTTTTAACAGGTGTTCGTCTGGTCTGTGAGAGTCAGGGTATTTGAGCATGAATTTTTTCACTGCTTCAAGGCCGGTCGGGGTGTCAATGTTAGTGTACAGACTGTCAATGTCAATCGTGAAAAGAAATGAATTTTGTGGGACTTTGAGTTTGCTAATTTTTGAAATGAAATCGTATGTGTCTTTCAAGTAGCTTGGATGTCTGGTGGAGAGAGGATTGAGAAAGTGTTCTATATACTCTGCCGTGAAATATGTCTCGCTGTTGCAGTCGGAAACGATTGGTCTGCCCGGTGGGACCTCAAAAGGTACGCTCCACTTTTCTGGCTCCTTGTGAATCTTGGGCAACAGGTAAAGTCTCCTGGGTCGGGGTGGTCCTTCCCCCGTGAGGTAATCTTTTTGTTTGGAGCATATGATTTTTCTAGAACACATATCTGCCAAAATTTCCTCTATCTCCTTGACAGTGTCGGTATAAATGGGCCCCTCGAGTGGACGGTAATGTTCCGCGACCGAAAGTTGTCTCAGTCCTTCCGCAATGTATTGCACTCTGTCTAAAATAACCGTGGCGTTACCTTTGTCAGCTGGTTTAATAACTATGCCGGTGTTGTTGCCTAGTTCTCTGAGGGCTTTCTTTTCACCCAAGGTCAAATTGTGAGTCGCCCCCAAACCCCAATGTAATTTTTTGAACGCAAAATTGTCAGCTCTAATGGTTTTTTCGATTTCTTTGGGTAGGGTTAGGGTTAGGGTTAGGGTTAGGGTTAGGGGAGAAAGAAATCCAAGATCTAGGGCCCTAAGGCCCCAAAAATGGCTGTGCACTGGCCCACGTACAACTGACCACCAACGGTCACCCAAGGTCCAGAAGAGGAAACGACGCTGCACCCAAATGTCCCTGCAATTCCCGTGAACAATTAGAATTGTAAAATGTTTGTGTATATTATATCCATGTATGTGTGTGTGTATGTGTGTATACACCTCCCAACCACCTTCGTGCCTCAGTAACCACCCGAACCTTTATATGTTAGAGGCGTGTAGACCAGGATTGGATTCCCGAAAAACGAGGTAAAGGTTTTTAGAGGTACGTGGAAAAATTGTAATTTATGTTTGTTTTTATATTTGTTACAGGGGTCAAGCACCATGGGCCGTGTGAAAGAAGTCCATCAACGTCCAGCGTGCACTGCAGATGGCTGTCAGGACCAGGTAAACAGGTAAGTGGGGTAGATGCTATAGGGCTCTCTTGCATTAGGGTTATGTGCACTCAGGTGTGACATGCCCAGGGTTACTGACGGTAGGTGTTAGGAAAAGGGCTGGGGTTAGGGTGTGGTCTCATGTGTAACATGCACAGGGTTACTAATATTAGGTGTTAGGTTTGAGGTAGGGATGTGCCCTCACGTGTAATACATGAGGGGATACTGATGTTAGGTGTTAGGTTGAAGTGTGGGTGGCCATTCCAAGTGTGTGTAGGGTTAGGCACACGAATTTGAAGAGCAATGTGAGAGGAAATAGGTTCAAAACTCGTTCGGGCCCCTTGGATACCTTGTGTAACGGCGCTTATTAACGACACCCAGGGCTCTACGTTTCTGCCTCAGAGGCGATCGTGGAGCGTGTTGTGTTAAGGGGAAACGGCCGTGAATGACCTTTGGCTTTTCTACCTGAAGCAGAGGGACTGACAGCTGAGCTTTTATCTTCCTTTGCTCGGAGGGTTGAGGCGTTCCAGCCTGTATGGGCCGAAGGGCCTCCGGCAGGCCCGGGGGAGGAAGTTCCTTCTCAAAAGACCAATCTCCTCTGCATGGAGGAGTGGCCAAATTACCCTGTTCGGTGAGCATAGGAGAAGTTTGTATTTCAATGTGTCTTTGATTCATCATGTGTTTTTCAGAAGCAGAGTTAAAAGGGGTAATGGGCGGCAATGGCGTTAGAGCCTGTATGGCGGCTAGGCCGGAGGGTGAAGCGGCGGTTCGATTAGAGGAGGCGCCGGCGGCCACAGCAGCGTGAGTAGGCAGGGGTACATTTTTGGGTTTAATTAGAGCCTCTACCCGCATCATAGTTTTCACATTCATCATACCCCTGTAGTTTCTGTCAGCCCAACGTGAAGCCACCCCATATGCCTCAGGCCAATCAGCTTGATTGGTCTGGTCGTTTATGCTTTGTTTTGTGGTTGCAATCGCCGAATCGTAGTGCTGTTCGAGTATCAGCTGTGTGTTGCGTGACCAATCTAAGGCGTTACCCTGTAATTTCTGTGCAACACTCTCGTTTGCACTCGCTGGTCTCACCGTCTCTATAAGGAGGTCAGTGAGTCTTTGGAATGTTTTTGGCTGATTACCTGGCACTTTTGTGGTAACCTTTCCTTTGTGGTGTACCAGTCGGATAAGCTCATAAAACAATTTGATTGTTGTTTTGAGCTGAGGTGGTGCCGGTGTGTAGTCAGGATTTTGTTTGACCTGGCGTCTGTTTTCTCCTACAGGTGTGTCCCTCATTCTGTTATTTGAGGTAGGGTTGTACTGTCGGTCCCTGTCCCTGTTTGTGAGGTAAGTGTCATGTGGGGGAAAGTTCACATCATCTTGTCTACCTCCGTGAAAAGTGGGAGAAACCTTTCTGGGTCTCTGATTGGAGGAGGTGTGTGTGCGGTGGATTCCCACGTATTGTCTGTTACGTTGGGAGTCAGGGCGTTGTGGCCGAGGAAACTCAAAGCCTTCCCTAGTCTCTGCATCCCCATGTATGTTAACAGGAGGCCTGTATGGGCCTGCAACTGTTTCCAAACGGACACCACCACGGGGAGATCTGTATGGATCTCTATGCCCGCAGTAATGTCTGCCCTGCCAATCAGGGGTATGTTGGGAGGGTCCAGGCCTGGACGTCTCCCTGAAAGTGACACCGTAAAATTCCCTGTCTTGATACCTCATGCTATTTGTGTTATAATTTATTACAGGACGGGACTGTGGAGCTGTATCTCTTGGTCTCCTGTATGGGAAACCCTGCTCCTGGGTACGGGGACGTGCTGAATTGTTCTGAGGTATATATTTAAAGCGTCTGAAATCAGGAGCCACGCTGTTGTGTCTGATTTTTAAATGTGGTGTGGTCCTCTGCCCAGACCCACAATGAAACATCTCCATTTTGTGTAGAATATGTTTGTATTTTTTTGTATTTTTGATATTTTTAGATTTTTTTGTTGTTTTGGAACTTTTATGTTAATAAAGAATATATGTACACACCAAACTCGGTTTCTTTTGTTCTGAACAGAACTGGAACAAAAGTAAATGAAATAGAATTAAATGGCACCACAAAATATCTTCCTCCTCACATCATCCCTCACTAACAAATTTTTACCACCAAAAATTTTTTATCCAAACAAAAAAAAAAAAAACAAAACAATAATATAAAAAGAAAAGCCAAATGGCCACGACCCCTTGTCTACAGAGAACAACCTGAAGGGTTAGGGTTAGGGGCAAAAAATCCAAGATCTAGGGCCCTGAGGCCCCAGAAATGGTTGTGCACTGGCCCACTTCCTACTGAACACCTAAGGTCACCCAAGGCCAAGAAGAGAAAACGATGCCGTACCCAAATATCCCCATGATTTGTGTGAGTATTTAGTTTATGTATGTAGATGCTGACCAAATTGGGTTATGTTATTTAACCAATATGTGTGTGTATATAGTGTGTGTAGGCATCCCAACAACCTATATGTCTCAGTAACCGGTCAACCCTTTGCCTGTTAAATGGCGTGTTGACCAGGACTGGATTCCAGGAGGATGAGGTAAGTGTTTTAAAAGGTAAGTACGATCATTGTAATTTTTGTTTTAGGGTTAGGTTTAGTTAGGGGTGTACGTATAGGGTTCCTGATGTTAGGTGTAAGGATTGAGGTTAGGGTGAGGTCTAAGATGTAATACACGAGGGGGTCCTGATATTAGGTTTAGGAAGAGGATGAGGGTGTACCCTCAGGTGTAATCCACGAGGGGATAGTGACATTAGGTGTTAGGGATGAGGTGTGGGTGGCCATCAAATGTTATAACACACCCAGATGAGAGGAGCAGTGTGAAAGGAACTTAGGTTTAGGCCTCGTTCAGGCCTCTAGGGTACACCGTGTCCAGGCGCTTAATCCAGACGCTCTCGGCTCTAAGTCTCTCCCTTAGAGACCATGCTGGATTTGACTGGAGACCGGTTACCCTGAATGCAGGTAGACCGTGGGTAAGGAAATGTTGAACCAGATGTCTTCGCTTATCAATCTTGTGTAAAATGTTGTGTGCGTGTTGATAAGCTCTGACTCTGAGTTCATTCTTCGTCTGCCCCACGTATTGTCTGCGACACCTAGTGCAGAAGGCCAGGTAAATACAGTTGGTGATTTCATGCGTCAGAGGTCGGGAAATCTTGAAGATCTTTTTGTTGTACCTGCTCATCACCCATTGTTTCTGTACAAAGTACTTGCAACGGCCTACTCGGCCCGACGGGGTTGCAGTACGAAGCTTGCTACAGACGAGCCTGTCCTGTAGATTGTCGTTGCGTTTATACGCAGCAATGGGCCTGTGGTGCTGCAGGAATTTTGTGGGTCCAAGGAACTTCAAGAAATTTTCTTTAATAGACGAGTTGAGTGAGACACATTGTTTTGAATAAAGGGCCGTGAGTGGGATGATTTTATGTCTGTTTTGTATTTCAACCCCAGGTGTATTCCTTGGCTTATCAAATGTTTTTAATATTTTCCTAAGGAACGATCTGCTGTACCCGCGGTTTCTGAGGGCCCGGAAGAGGATGTTCGTGGCCTCAAGAAAGGACGAAGACTGCGAGCAGATCCTTTTGAATCTGAGGAGTTGTGATTTGATGATACCCTTGAAGGTGTGTTTTGGGTGGAAACTGTTTTTGTGTAGCAACGAATGTGTGTCTGTGTCTTTAAAGTAGACTCTAAAGTCCAATCGTCCCGTCTCCAGGAACTCGGGCCCCTTGTATGATACCACATCTAAAAAGTTGACCTCTGACCTGTCCAAGCTGTATTTTACACTGATGGATGCCTGATGTGAATTCAGGTGTGCAATAAAAGCAAGAAAATCATCCTCAGTGTGGGTCCAAACACCCCAGATGTCATCCAAGAACCTGAAATAAGCAAACGGTTTCAGGGCACACGCTGAAAGAGCCGTTTGTTCCCAGTCTGCCATGAAAATGTTTGCATAAGAGGGCGCAAACTTCTTGCCCATGGCCGTACCCTTGACCTGTAGATAAAATTTGGAGTCGAATTCAAAGTCATTTTTGGTCAAATTTATTTCCAGCAGTTTTAACAGATGTTCGTCTGGTCTGTGAGAATCAGGGTATTTGAGCATGAATTTTTTCACTGCTTCAAGGCCGGTCGGGGTGTCAATATTAGTGTACAGACTGTCAATGTCAATCGTGAAAAGAAATGAATTTTGTGGAACTTTGAGTTTACAAATTTTTGAAATAAAATCGTACGTGTCTTTCAGGTAGCTTGGATGTCTGGTGGAGAGAGGATTGAGAAAGTGTTCTATATATTCTGCCGTGAAATATGTCTCGCTGTTGCAGTCGGAAACGATTGGTCTGCCCGGTGGGACCTCAAAAGGTACGCTCCACTTTTCTGGCTCCTTATGAATTTTTGGCAACAGGTAAAGTCTCCTGGGCCGGGGTGGTCCTTCCCCCGTGAGGTAATCTTTTTGTTTAGAGCTTATGATTTTTCTCGAACACATATCTTTCAAAATATCCTCTACCTCCTTGATAGTGTCGGTGTAAATAGGCCTCTCGAGTGGACGGTAATGTTCCTCGACCGAAAGTTGCCTCAGTCCTTCCGCAATGTATTGCGCTCTGTCTAAAATAACCGTGGCGTTACCTTTGTCAGCTGGTTTAATAACTATGCCGGTGTTGTTGCCTAGCTCTCTGAGGGCTTTCTTTTCGCCCAAGGTCAAATTGTGAGTAGCCCCCAAACCCCAATGTAATTTTTTGAACGCAAAATTGTCAGCTCTAATTGTTTTTTCGATTTCTTTAGGTAGGCTGGACAACGATGGTTCCCAACCGGAGGGGTGAGTAAACGGTATCTTAGGTTTGTTGTGCTTCTTGCCCTCAAAAAACGCCTCCAGTTTAAGTCTGCGGTGATATGCCTGCATGTCCGCTAACAATTCCTTCTTTTTGCAACTCGAAGGGGTGGGGATATAAGAAAGGCCTTTCTTAAGGACTGAGTTTTGGTCGTCTGTTAGCACGAGGGACTTTGATAAGTTGACGACGAGCTTATGTGTACCACGATTTGGGTTGACGGGAATTAGGAGTTTAAATGGGAGAGCCAATGTGTTTGGAGTGCCCTTGCCGTGGCAGGTTTCCAATGGATACCGTCCGTTTCAACCTGGAAATGTGTGGAAGCCAGCAGAGGGATGAAGGTCAGATTCTGTTTGATGAAGTCATTCATGCTTTCCAACATTTCCTGCTCTGGCGGCGGCAATGCTCTCGAGAAATTGATCAGCGGGACCAAAATATCTGTTGCTGGTAAAATGTCTTCCGCTTTTTTGTAGGCCTTCTGGATTTCTGTTATAGCCGTATCAATGTACCTCTGGCTCCGGTTGTTCAAACCGAATGAGAGTATTAATTTCTGTGGCACTATGGGCCATTTACCCCTTTCCAACAGGCCGATTGCGTGACAAAACTTCGCCCCAGGGTAGCTGTCCATCTGGAGATCAGGGTCATCCTAACCCTAACCCTAACCCTTACCCTAACCCTAACCCCGCCTGGATGCCTCCGTGTTCTGATTCTTTACAGTCTCAACACATTACAGTGACATTTCACTCCAGATGTACATCCCCTTTGATGAATGAATAATTTAGGAATCACGATTTTGCATAGAAACTGCAGGTTTATCACGTTATTCGGTCAAAGAAATACAAAATAGAATCCCCTTAGGCATTTCATTTAATGAGGACTATTCCGTTGTTTGCCCACCAGAGGGAGACTGTCGCGCAGGTCTTCTTGTTGCATAATTGCATTTGTCTACTGAGAAGGTATGAATATCAAATTGCTCAACTGTGATTTGTTTAGGATTATTCTTCTATCGGAAACACCTAAGGACATTGCGTATACATAATTGGAACACTATCCTCATTGGGCTGAATTAAAAATAGTTTTTAGAATATTATTCCTAAAAGAAAACGGTGTTATGGAATTGCAGTCCACCAGGAACATCGGATATATATGCATATATATATATATATATACACACACACATATATATATATATATACATTATATTATATATATATTCATATATACGCTGATAATGGCTTTGGCTCTCACAAGTCCCTAACCATATGATCACACACACACGAGGGACACGCGACAGTGTCTGAGGGACGATACCTACTTCAAACTCACCCTAACACCTAAGGTCAGGCAACCCGTGCAATTATAGCCCTAATGACAGGTCCCCCTAGGTCCGGGGTAGTTCATGCCATAACCACATTCATGCAAAACACACCGAGACGAACGTTTACGGTCTAATATAAACCTTAAAGACACCGACCTTTGGCCTTTGTTAATTATATGTCCCCTCTCCCCTCAAATATAAATATTATTATTCAATATTATTAGAAAAAATATATATAAAACATCTTTTTCACTTTTGGACTTAGGAACCTTTTCGAAAACTTCACCAGGGGGCTCATTCGAAAACGAAAGCTCGGATCGATTCCAAACCTTCCCCCAAAACTTTTTTTCACAACTAAAGGCGGCCTCGGGGTGAATTTAATAAATAGGGTGAACCCCCCCCACCGAGCCTCACTCCCCCTCCCACCCAACAAAAAGACACCCCCATCTACTTTACGCCCGCGTACGAAAATTTCCTTTCCTCTACAAGTATGGATTTTACTCCAAACCCAAACCCTAACCCTTAACCCTAACCCTAACTATATGTTAATGGGATGCTTCAGTTGCCATTATCTTTATGCCCACATAAGAATACTTTAGTTTACTATAGCAGGTATGAATATTACTCTAGTTTATGAGAATATACTTCAGCATCATTTAGAACTATATGTTAATGGGATGCTTCAGTTGTCATTATCTTTATGCCCACATAAGAATACTTTAGTTTACTATAGCAGGTAAGAATATTACTCTAGTTTATGAGAATATACTTCAGCATCATTAAGAACTATATGTTAATGGGATGCTTCAGTTGTCATTATCTTTATGCCCACATAAGAATACTTTAGTTTACTATAGCAGGTATGAATATTACTCTAGTTTATGAGAATATACTTCAGCATCATTAAGAACTATATGTTAATGGGATGCTTCAGTTGTCATTATCTTTATGCCCACATAAGAATACTTTAGTTTACTATAGCAGGTATGAATATTACTCTAGTTTATGAGAATATACTTCAGCATCATTAAGAACTATATGTTAATGGGATGCTTCAGTTGTCATTATCTTTATGCCCACATAAGAATACTTTAGTTTACTATAGCAGGTATGAATATTACTCTAGTTTATGAGAATATACTTCAGCATCATTAAGAACTATATGTTAATGGGATGCTTCAGTTGTCATTATCTTTATGCCCACATAAGAATACTTTAGTTTACTATAGCAGGTATGAATATTACTCTAGTTTATGAGAATATACTTCAGCATCATTAAGAACTATATGTTAATGAGATGCTTCAGTTGTCATTATCTTTATGCCCACATAAGAATACTTTAGTTTACTATAGCAGGTATGAATATTACTCTAGTTTATGAGAATATACTTCAGCATCATTAAGAACTATATGTTAATGGGATGCTTCAGTTGTCATTATCTTTATGCCCACATAAGAATACTTTAGTTTACTATAGCAGGTATGAATATTACTCTAGTTTATGAGAATATACTTCAGCATCATTAAGAACTATATGTTAATGGGATGCTTCAGTTGTCATTATCTTTATGCCCACATAAGAATACTTTAGTTTACTATAGCAGGTATGAATATTACTCTAGTTTATGAGAATATACTTCAGCATCATTAAGAACTATATGTTAATGGGATGCTTCAGTTGTCATTATCTTTATGCCCACATAAGAATACTTTAGTTTACTATAGCAGGTATGAATATTACTCTAGTTTATGAGAATATACTTCAGCATCATTAAGAACTATATGTTAATGGGATGCTTCAGTTGTCATTATCTTTATGCCCACATAAGAATACTTTAGTTTACTATAGCAGGTATGAATATTACTCTAGTTTATGAGAATATACTTCAGCATCATTAAGAACTATATGTTAATGGGATGCTTCAGTTGTCATTATCTTTATGCCCACATAAGAATACTTTAGTTTACTATAGCAGGTATGAATATTACTCTAGTTTATGAGAATATACTTCAGCATCATTAAGAACTATATGTTAATGGGATGCTTCAGTTGTCATTATCTTTATGCCCACATAAGAATACTTTAGTTTACTATAGCAGGTAAGAATATTACTCTAGTTTATGAGAATATACTTCAGCATCATTAAGAACTATATGTTAATGGGATGCTTCAGTTGTCATTATCTTTATGCCCACATAAGAATACTTTAGTTTACTATAGCAGGTAAGAATATTACTCTAGTTTATGAGAATATACTTCAGCATCATTAAGAACTATATGTTAATGGGATGCTTCAGTTGTCATTATCTTTATGCCCACATAAGAATACTTTAGTTTACTATAGCAGGTATGAATATTACTCTAGTTTATGAGAATATACTTCAGCATCATTAAGAACTATATGTTAATGGGATGCTTCAGTTGTCATTATCTTTATGCCCACATAAGAATACTTTAGTTTACTATAGCAGGTATGAATATTACTCTAGTTTATGAGAATATACTTCAGCATCATTAAGAACTATATGTTAATGGGATGCTTCAGTTGTCATTATCTTTATGCCCACATAAGAATACTTTAGTTTACTATAGCAGGTATGAATATTACTCTAGTTTATGAGAATATACTTCAGCATCATTAAGAACTATATGTTAATGGGATGCTTCAGTTGTCATTATCTTTATGCCCACATAAGAATACTTTAGTTTACTATAGCAGGTATGAATATTACTCTAGTTTATGAGAATATACTTCAGCATCATTAAGAACTATATGTTAATGGGATGCTTCAGTTGTCATTATCTTTATGCCCACATAAGAATACTTTAGTTTACTATAGCAGGTAAGAATATTACTCTAGTTTATGAGAATATACTTCAGCATCATTAAGAACTATATGTTAATGGGATGCTTCAGTTGTCATTATCTTTATGCCCACATAAGAATACTTTAGTTTACTATAGCAGGTAAGAATATTACTCTAGTTTATGAGAATATACTTCAGCATCATTAAGAACTATATGTTAATGAGATGCTTCAGTTGTCATTATCTTTATGCCCACATAAGAATACTTTAGTTTACTATAGCAGGTATGAATATTACTCTAGTTTATGAGAATATACTTCAGCATCATTAAGAACTATATGTTAATGGGATGCTTCAGTTGTCATTATCTTTATGCCCACATAAGAATACTTTAGTTTACTATAGCAGGTAAGAATATTACTCTAGTTTATGAGAATATACTTCAGCATCATTAAGAACTATATGTTAATGGGATGCTTCAGTTGTCATTATCTTTATGCCCACATAAGAATACTTTAGTTTACTATAGCAGGTATGAATATTACTCTAGTTTATGAGAATATACTTCAGCATCATTAAGAACTATATGTTAATGGGATGCTTCAGTTGTCATTATCTTTATGCCCACATAAGAATACTTTAGTTTACTATAGCAGGTATGAATATTACTCTAGTTTATGAGAATATACTTCAGCATCATTAAGAACTATATGTTAATGGGATGCTTCAGTTGTCATTATCTTTATGCCCACATAAGAATACTTTAGTTTACTATAGCAGGTATGAATATTACTCTAGTTTATGAGAATATACTTCAGCATCATTTAGAACTATATGTTAATGGGATGCTTCAGTTGTCATTATCTTTATGCCCACATAAGAATACTTTAGTTTACTATAGCAGGTATGAATATTACTCTAGTTTATGAGAATATACTTCAGCATCATTAAGAACTATATGTTAATGGGATGCTTCAGTTGTCATTATCTTTATGCCCACATAAGAATACTTTAGTTTACTATAGCAGGTATGAATATTACTCTAGTTTATGAGAATATACTTCAGCATCATTAAGAACTATATGTTAATGGGATGCTTCAGTTGTCATTATCTTTATGCCCACATAAGAATACTTTAGTTTACTATAGCAGGTATGAATATTACTCTAGTTTATGAGAATATACTTCAGCATCATTAAGAACTATATGTTAATGGGATGCTTCAGTTGTCATTATCTTTATGCCCACATAAGAATACTTTAGTTTACTATAGCAGGTATGAATATTACTCTAGTTTATGAGAATATACTTCAGCATCATTAAGAACTATATGTTAATGGGATGCTTCAGTTGTCATTATCTTTATGCCCACATAAGAATACTTTAGTTTACTATAGCAGGTATGAATATTACTCTAGTTTATGAGAATATACTTCAGCATCATTAAGAACTATATGTTAATGGGATGCTTCAGTTGTCATTATCTTTATGCCCACATAAGAATACTTTAGTTTACTATAGCAGGTATTATTACTCTAGTTTATGAGAATATACTTCAGCATCATTAAGAACTATATGTTAATGGATTGTTGTCATTATCTTTATGCCCACATAAGAATACTTTAGTTTACTATAGCAGGTAATTATTACTCTAGTTTATGAGAATATACTTCAGCATCATTAAGAACTATATGTTAATGGGATGCTTCAGCCAAAAATGAAAATTCTGTCATCGTTTACATTTAATGCGTACAACCAGACCGATTTTTGACAGGTTTTGAGGGCAAAATCTGTCTGGTTGTAAACATTCTTCCAAATATCTTTCTCCGTGTTCATCAGAACAGAGACATTTACACAGATTTGGTCGAAGGAGAGGAAATGATGACAGAATCTTCATTTTTGCGTGAAGCATCACTTTAATTTAAACCATTATACTTTCTATTTATTTTTCTTTCGTTCTTTTACAACGTCTACTAAAATGTTAGTCTTTTCCTACAACTTGCTAAAAGAAAATATGATAGTATTTTAAATATTTTAATCAGAAATATCTTTTAGCGTCTTAAATCGCCGCCCCATACCCTCCTTAACTAGCGTTAGCCTCACGCGGGATGGCTCGCCATGAGTGTGTGTGGTTATTGTGACGCATCATGGGAATGAAAGAGTGCGCTCAATAATTTACACTAAGTATTCAGACACCACTAAAATAGTTGTGCCCTGAAATAGTTTACGATATTAGGAAATAGACGGTTTCAAAGTGACAACATAAACAGACGTTACTGTGCATGCGCGCGTTCATGGACTCGTAGCTTAACTTCCGGTACACATTCATAAATGATAGAATGCCTGTAGATTATTTCTGATAACAAGCAAAAGAAATGCGACCGAACTACAGGACCCATTCAACGAACATGCAACAAAATTCAACACATCGTTTATTTAATACAATTATTATACAAATCAAATAATAATATCAATGAATATTAACATAAATAAATTATAACATTTCAAACAAAGAGAGTTACATTTAGGGCGTTAACGCGTGAACACATTAGATTCATCTTTTTAAGATTAACACATAAAAATATCGAATGCAATTAACACGGCATCCGTTTATTTTGTCCTCCATTGTCTAGTGTTACATTATATAATCACGCTCTCATTCATGTGAAGGCCTTTAAACCATTTAAGCGCTATTTGCTTTGTTCATTATACGTTCATTATAGACAGACAGCGTCTAGCTGTGGGATGCGGCTCAGCGCAACATGACAGAGGTCCCGTCTGGTGTATACAGTCACGGGCTAAAGGCAAATGCTTGAATGAACAAAAACCCAAGCTTATGCCAGAAAGGCCATTTTGTCTAGCATTTCCGTGAGCACATAGTTCAACGTGTTAAATCAAATTTCAAATGAATGCAAAGAGTTGTGAAAATGAAAGAGGCATCAGATCTACGCTGAGGTTCTTAAACCTGCTGCTGTGACTCCTGTCATTAATGTTCAAAGACCAAAAGAAAATAGCAATTCAGTGTGTTTTGTAGCTTTATTTCTGTATTTAATTTAGAATTTAGCATTGAAGACTGTAAAGGGTTTGAGAACTTATTTCAATTTCTGTATATTTCCTGCCTGTTAGACATGATTGCCCTTAATTATACTGTCCTCCGATGTTGAAAGGCTTTAATTAATGGTAAAATAAAGAACAAATAATCAGTTAAATGGAGACGTCAGTTGCAGTACTAAGATTAGAACGTTGGCTTTCATTCATCAAATGTTGTTAGAGAAATGTGTTGTTTAATCAGATTTCTTTTTATCGATTGACAGCACTAGTTCTATTATTAGACACTAGACAAACACAAACCGAAAGTTAACTGCAGTCCAGGCGCGTGCATCCGATGAAACGATCTGTATGGAGATATTTCTGACACAGCCAGAGACATAATACATGTCTCTGCAGTGATTGGCTAATGGCTAGCCGTGAGTGCACGATGGTTGAACACTCGTTATCATGATGTAGCGCCGGGTGATTTGGCCAAAAAATCGAATCTCGTTTTTTCAGTATGACCGATTCCAGGGATACATATTTTTTGGCCTCTGGGATCACCCACCCACAGAGTCTGTGTAAAATAGAGTAGAATAGACTTAATAAAAATGACACCACGCGCCTTGAGTTTTTAAGTGTGTCACTGAACAGCGTTTTGTAATGTATACAGGAAATCGTGATTAAATCGATGTGGCTATCGCGAT
Source organism: Barbatula barbatula (assembly GCA_037178815.1). Taxonomy (NCBI): domain Eukaryota; kingdom Metazoa; phylum Chordata; class Actinopteri; order Cypriniformes; family Nemacheilidae; genus Barbatula; species Barbatula barbatula. The sequence continues at coordinate 31,290,107 of CM074076.1, forward strand.
ATTGAAATCACAAAGGCTGCATTTATGTTTTATGCGCAGCTTGTTCGTGAAGCACTGCTCCGTGATCAGCAGGAAATGCTGCTCCACCTGAAAGCACTGCGTGTTTGAGCCGCTTAAAACGTGTAACACCCCTCAAACATCATCCTTAAAAATAGACTTTATTGTCATGAAAATACCTGAGGAAAAACAGTGATAGGAAGATGGCATTTCCTGGTTATGCGTGTGGTACTTCTTCCATGGAGCATTGGAGTTTCTGTGCGAGAGCGCCCTCTGGCTTTCGCATGCAGCTGCATCTACATTTACATTCATGCATTTGGCAGACAATTTTATCCAAAGCGACTTGCATTGCATTTTTCCTATACATTTGTTTCGACCTTGGCGTTGCTCTTACCACTGAGCTACAGGAAAGCATTTAACCGTATTTCACTGACAAGCTGCGTATTAAACATTGCAGCCAACGGCCAAATCACTTTCAATGAATCGTGCAGACCTTATAACATTATCTATATACAGAGTCTAAAATAGGCCGTTCAGCGGTTTAATGGCTTGAAACTATACAAATGCAACAGGAGGTGTATGCAAATACTTTTATTACATGTAGATTTATTACGCTGTAGGAATGACGTAGATGCGCCATCTAGTGGCTGTGTATGGACTAGCCCGTCAGAATTGGGTAGTTTTGATAGTTTGTTTTTATGTCGCTAAGTGAAAAATTACTTTTTTTGGCAAACAGTTGCCTGTTGTTAATAATGTAACATTTTAATTAGTAACATTAAAATGGGGGGGGGGGCTTTTTTCATCCTTGGCTTATCACATGCCTGGATTCACAGTATGGATTTTGATTTCTTGAAAATGTGTCACTAGTGAACTAAAAAACATACTTACACCAACGTAATTCAAATATATCCTACATGTTCAAACATGATATAAAATAAGATAAAAGCTCAATAATTCTTGGTCAGAGTCAGAGATAGACATCCAATTTTAGAGGAGAACCCAAAGAGTCGAGGCAAATCTAAATTACAGCAGTAATGTCAGTAAAACAATACAAAGCACAGAGACATAAAAAAAGAAAATAGCAGCAACTTTCAGTCTGTCACCATCATGCACATAGCCGGGGTGGACCATCTTGTTCCTGAAGGGCCGCAGCTCTGCAGAGTTTTGCTCCAACACACCTGGTGTGAATGTTCTAGTATCCTGAAGACCTTGATTAGCTCGAGCAGGTGTGTTTGATAAGGTTTGGAGCTTAACTGTGCAGAGCGGTGGCCCTCCAGGACCAGGTTTGCCCACCCCGACACCTCATGTTAATATCAAACCTGCAGCATCAGCTGCGTCTCGTGCATAAAACACATTCTTACAAGTTCAAAGAAATTTCAGCTGGGGTCTACACTGAAGAGTGGCGTGATGCACCAAAAGACAATAGAAACCATCAACTGTGTCTTTTCACTGATGCGGAGCGATTTAACACTTGAGACGCTGAGACGCGAGTGCAGCAGCTGTTTAGCCATCTTTCATCTAATGTGTTCAGCCATCCTCAATGTGTTGAATCACGTGCACCATCTTGCGGTCTGGTTTCTTTCATGACGTATCAGCTGGTGTCTATCACTGTCAACATGACTGATAAAGTTTTGTGAAAATCGCGATATGTCGATTTAAAATAATAATACAATAGAGAAAAGCACGAATTGGAATTAATCGAAAAAAATCTATAAAATTGCCCAGCCCAATCACCAGGCATCATTGGATTGAATAAGTGTACTCAATCATTTCCACAGAGAATTGAAACACCACTAATATGGATGTCCCCTCATATCTAGTACACTTGCTGACAAACATCAGTATTTGTACGAGTAAAAACAGATGGATATGAGTTTGTCCTGAGCCTTATTCAACATCTGTAGTTAGACTGCAGCTGAATCTGTTTGTTTGTATCGCTGCACTTGCACTCTCTTTAACATTCGTGTATTTTATTCGTAGTATACTTATCACTGTCGTTGCTTACCTATCCTGATATCTCAATAACCCTGTCCTGGTTATTTACTTGAAGATCTTAAACCAAAATTGATATCTAACTCACCGCTGTCAGCATAGCATTAGCGTGCTAGCTTGCGTTCTGTTTACACTGTTAAATATCATCTCGCCTTCTGGTTGTCTTGTGTGCTAACTGTTTCTCTTTTAAGTCTATTGGTAAGTTTGAATTACTCTTCAAACCCGGTGAGTTATGGCTTCTCCTCTTATTATTGTTACTTGCACCTCATGTCAAATATTTAGCTTAGCCTTCTCTGTCAGCGGCGAGGGCTTTACATGCGATAAATGCAGTGAAATAGCAAGGCTGACAGCGAAGATCTTAGAATTAGAGACTCGCACTCTTACTTTCCTCAAGTCAAGTCAAGTCAAGTCAGCTTTATTTATATAGTGCTTTTTACAATTTTCATTGTTACAAAGCAGCTGTACAAGAAAAAATGACTATAAGTAAAACATAAAAGGTTATGGAATTCAAAACACAGGTCAAATATCAGACACACAAGATAAACCTCAGATAAAGATTGGATGCAAGGACCTTAGAAAACACTTTGGATGCGAGCAACATTAGCGCGCACAGCTCGGTTCCAGTTTAAGATCCCCCGCAGCTGAGAAACTTTGTGAATGTGAGACGGCGTAGTCGCAAGTCAAAACATCACTCAACCGTTCCGACTACAGTCTTGAACAGGTTTGCCCCGCCTCAGTGACGCACCGACTGAGAAACCTGCTGAAAGTGCCCTAGTTATCGGTGATTCTATTGTTCGGAACGTTAACATAGAGGCACCAGCCACCATAGTCAAATGTTTACCGGGAGCCAGAGCGCCTGACATCAAGTCAAATTTAAATGTGCTGGCTAAGGCTAATCATTAATTCAGTAAGATTGTTATTCACATCGGCACAAATGATGTTCGACTCCGTCAATCGGAGATCACGAAAGATAATATTAAAGAGGTGTGTGAGCTCTCAAGCACGATGTCAGACACTGTAATATTCTCTGGCCCCCTCCCTGCTTACCGTGGTGATGAGATACATAGCAGATTATCATATCTAAATGGCTGGTTGTCTGAGTGGTGCCTGCAGAATGATATAGTTTTTATAAATAACTGAAAGAGTTTTGAGGGCAGACCTGTTGAAGAGTGATGGTCTCCACCCCTCCTGGGCTGGAGCTTTTCTTCTGTCTGGAAATATGGCACATAGTCTTAATGCTAAAACTTGACTCAGGTCAAAAAGCAGACAGAATGGCATAACCAACAGTCTGCTTGCCGTCTCACGTCGCAGAACACACATAATGCACAACATGCGATAAACCTTTATCCCAAACATCATATAATAGAGACTGTGTCTGTCCCCCGGATTAGCAAACATAAAATAATGCATAAACCTCTCAAAGGTAATTTAATTAACGTTAAACTAACTAAACATGAACATAACACAGATAATCAACTGTTACGACTCGGATTGCTAAATATTAGATCTCTCTCTAATAAAGCACTTTTTGTTAATGATATGATAATAGATCATAAAATAGACATGATCTGTCTCACAGAAACATGGCTAAAGCCAGATGATTATATTGTGTTAAATGAGTCTGTCCCCCAAGATTATTATTATTATAAACACGAGCCTCGTCTAAAAGGCAGAGGGGGAGGTGTTACTGTACTTTACCGTAACTCTTTTAGCATTTCCAGAAGTCTAATCCTAAATACAATTATTTTGAAGTCATGGTACTTGATGCATCAACACCTAATACTAAGGACAAAACATCTTTAAAATGTATTCTGGCTATTGTATATAGGCCTCCAGGGCACCACACAGATTTTATTAAAGAATTTGGTGGGTTCTTATCAGAACAGTACTGTCTGCAGACAGAGTCCTTGTTGTTGATGACTTTAACATTCATGTAGATAATGATACAGATGCTTTAGGAATGGCTGTTAAAGACACTCTTAACTCCATGAGTGTTAGACAACATGTGTCAGGATCCACTCACCTTCGTAATCATACTTTAGATTTAATACTGTTTTACGGTATAAACGTGGACGATGTTAAAATCCTTCAGCAGAGCGAAGACATTTCGGATCATTATCTGGTATCATGCTTGCTTCACTGGCCTATGGCTGCAACTCAAGCTCCTAGTTACAAATATTGTAGAACAATAACTTCAACTACCAAAGGTGCGTTTCTTGATAATCTGACTGAATTGTCTTAAATCTCTAGCACGAGTAATAACGTCGAAGATCTTGACTTTACCATTGAAAATTGTAACGCCACCTTTATGGAGTTAATATTGTGCCTTAATTAAATAAACAAATCCAGCATTTTGCAAACAAACTCAATTTTCTTTGCAAAGGGAAATCTCGCCTCGCAAACAAACGGAAAGCAATATGTGCAAATACAAAGGTCCGTTTGAGCGAAAACGCAGATGATTAACAAATATAAATTGTGTTTTACAAATATTAATAAAGGAGCCTAGATAATATTTCGCAAACAAATACAAGCCATCCTACAAATTACTTGTAACCTGTGAACAAAGACAGGACTGCATTTGTATGCCCTAGGTTTAGTATGTTACGATTGTGAGACACTTGTCTTTTTAAGAGAATCTCTCGGCTCGATTTTCTCACAAATGCAGTTGAGCAACTTCCTCTTCCAAACAGCAGATGGCGCTATAGGGGATCATTTTAACGCTAGTCTTTCCCGGGAGAAGCACCGAAGGATTTGAAACGCGCGCTTGCTTACAGATGACGAACATGAGCGGTGAACAGGTGAGTTTCGGTCTTACTGAATATATATCATTTACCTTTTTGAGGACAATGCCAACCCAACATTAATAGTAACCCCCACCCAATAAATGAAAGAGATTATTGTGACCGATCAGTGCAAAGTTAGTAGTGACGTGGCTGAAAAGATAACGCTAGGGAGTTTTTCTTCCCATAACAATAGATCTATCCATTCTGTTTATCCACTTTGTTTCACGGGATATAAAAATATACTTTATATAATTTGTGTAAATAATGATGAAATTCTTGTTTCAGAGGACATTTAAAATTATGCAGAGGTGTATGAATGTATCATGTCACAATATATCACCATTCAAAAATGCTAAATGTATTTTGGATAACTTTAATTTTGGGGAAATAAATTGCTGCTTAGACTTTTAGGCCCGGTTTAACAGACAGGAATTAGCCTAAACCAGTTTTTGGCCTTCAATTAGAGTATTTAAGTAGCTTTTATAAACGTACCCCCAAAAAAACATCACTTGTGTGCATCTTGAGACAAAACAATGACACTGGCATGTTTTAAGATATACCAGTTTAAGTTTCTAAATCACACTACATTAGATCTCAATGAACAAAATATCCACACTGAAAAAAATAACTTCAAAGTTTCAAGAGTAAAATTTACTTTACAAAAGTGAATGCAAAAACTTAAGATAAAAAAATTAAGTAAAAGTTCTTTTGAAATTGTGAATAAATCTAACTTAGTTTTTTTGCTGTATGTAATAAGAAGGTTATGTAAATCTATATATTGATTATTTATTATTCTAATAAAAAATATTAAAGTGTAATAAGTAAATCAAATGTGTTATTTTTATGTTCTTCTCATTTTTTTTGTAAAAAGTGCAATTTTTGCTCACATTGTATTTATATTCAAGTAAAACAATTTCCTCATTTCATTACGTTAAAATCATATTAATATACTCCCATTGTTGTTGATAACAAAAACAATAATTGGACTCGACTGAATCAAAAAGAATTTAATAAATGCTTAATAAAATATCATTCCAGCATTTGGTTAAAATGCAAAAACATAAAAGCAATTACAAACAAACAACATCAGGAAAGGTTTCTATAGCAAACGTGTAACCAATAAAATGCAAAACCATGTAACAAATGAAATCAAGTATACACAGCGAACTGACTGGTTTTGTGTGGTTCTGCGGTGCTTTAGTCTATAATGCTTCAAAAGCGTTTTGATGCAGCAGAAGGACAAGTTTTACAAGGCCAACTCATGCAAACAGAAATGTAAGGTTACAAATCGATTCCTGAATTTGACCTAATACAGTCTTCCGATCTGATGTGCTCAACTGACAGCTCTCCTTCACTCTTCGGTCCTTTTGAAGTCAAGTTCCTGCAATTAGACAAAAGATATCTAGAACACCAGATTGTCCTTGCATACATACACACACAATTAAACAGTAGCAAAAAAATAAAGAGATTAAATGTCAACTACCATTGACCTCTTTATCATATACTTTATTTTTTTACACCAATCAAACATTTTCCCTTAAGGCAAGAAAATGTGACTTAATATCATAGCAGGTCATTTTTGGTGATATATTGTGACATGATACATTCATACACCTCTGCATAATTTTAAATGTCCTCTGAAACAAGAATTTCATCATTATTTACACAAATTATATAAAGTATATTTTTATATCCCGTGAAACAAAGTGGATAAACAGAATGGATAGATCTATTGTTATGGGAAGAAAAACTCCCTAGCGTTATCTTTTCAGCCACGTCACTACTAACTTTGCACTGATCGGTCACAATAATCTCTTTCATTTATTGGGTGGGGGTTACTATTAATGTTGGGTTGGCATTGTCCTCAAAAAGGTAAATGATATATATTCAGTAAGACCGAAACTCACCTGTTCACCGCTCATGTTCGTCATCTGTAAGCAAGCGCGCGTTTCAAATCCTTCGGTGCTTCTCCCGGGAAAGACTAGCGTTAAAATGATCCCCTATAGCGCCATCTGCTGTTTGGAAGAGGAAGTTGCTCAACTGCATTTGTGAGAAAATCGAGCCGAGAGATTCTCTTAAAAAGACAAGTGTCTCACAATCGTAACATACTAAACCTAGGGCATACAAATGCAGTCCTGTCTTTGTTCACAGGTTACAAGTAATTTGTAGGATGGCTTGTATTTGTTTGCGAAATATTATCTAGGCTCCTTTATTAATATTTGTAAAACACAATTTATATTTGTTAATCATCTGCGTTTTCGCTCAAACGGACCTTTGTATTTGCACATATTGCTTTCCGTTTGTTTGCGAGGCGAGATTTCCCTTTGCAAAGAAAATTGAGTTTGTTTGCAAAATGCTGGATTTGTTTATTTAATTAAGGCACAATATTAACTCCATAAAGGTGGCGTTACAATTTTCAATGGTAAAGTCAAGATCTTCGACGTTATTACTCGTGCTAGAGATTTAAGACAATTCAGTCAGATTATCAAGAAACGCACCTTTGGTAGTTGAAGTTATTGTTCTACAATATTTGTAACTAGGAGCTTGAGTTGCAGCCATAGGCCAGTGAAGCAAGCATGATACTAGATAATGATCCGAAATGTCTTCGCTCTGCTGAAGGATTTTAACATCGTCCACGTTTATACCGTAAAACAGTATTAAATCTAAAGTATGATTACGAAGGTGAGTGGATCCTGACACATGTTGTCTAACACTCATGGAGTTAAGAGTGTCTTTAACAGCCATTCCTAAAGCATCTGTATCATTATCTACATGAATGTTAAAGTCATCAACAACAAGGACTCTGTCTGCAGACAGTACTAGTTCTGATAAGAACCCACCAAATTCTTTAATAAAATCTGTGTGGTGCCCTGGAGGCCTATATACAATAGCCAGAATACATTTTAAAGATGTTTTGTCCTTAGTATTAGGTGTTGATGCATCAAGTACCATGACTTCAAAATAATTGTATTTAGGATTAGACTTCTGAGAAATGCTAAAAGAGTTACGGTAAAGTACAGTAACACCTCCCCCTCTGCCTTTTAGACGAGGCTCGTGTTTATAATAATAATCTTGGGGGACAGACTCATTTAACACAATATAATCATCTGGCTTTAGCCACGTTTCTGTCAGACAGAGCATCTATTTTATGATCTGTTATCATATCGTTAACAAAAAGTGCTTTATTAGAGAGAGATCTAATATTTAGCAATCCGAGTCGTAACAGTTGATTATCTGTGTTATGTTCACACTGTTAACGATTTGCTTGTATTTTTACAGTAAGTTACTGGCAGCACGGTTGCCAGTAAGTTACTGTAAAAATGATTTACAGTGCTGTACTGTAATACATTTTACAGCACAAAATATATTACTGTATAGATACAAAACAGTACTTTACTGTATTTTTACTCTATTTTGTAATTTTGTCTTTTTTACTGTAATTGTATTATACTGTAATTTACTGTAATACCTTTATTGACAAATTATTACTTTTTTATTCTTATTGGCAATAATTACAAATACTATTATAGCTAGTTTGGATATTAATCTGTAGTAATAAATATTATAAAACTGCTATACTTGACATTATGAATCAAAAGGCAATCCAAGCAATGTTTGCAAAAATATATTTTATTGAATCATTTCATTGAAACGAAAAGTATTAAAATATTAAAACATTTGAAACAGTATTGAAAAATGATGCATTAAATTAATAACAACTGGAATAATGACCATGTACATTTGACCCACTTCAAATGTTGACTACTGCATATATTACAACATTTAAGTGAGCAAAAAAAATTCAAACATTACACATCAAAAAAAAAATAGCAACAAAGTGACAGGTGACATGTAACACTGACAAAGCAAACACTGGTCTGTAGTTAACATTTGAAATTCATCAACCTTATCAACGACTAACTGTAACATATTTAACTGAGGCAAAGAGAACAATTGCCCGTAGCTTGAAATATTCTATTCTTATCATTTCATCAAGGACTGACCCACTGCAAAAATTCACTTTCTTCCTTAGTCTTTTTTTTCTTGTTTTTCAAGACAAATTGTCTAAAGATTCTTGAATCAAGATGCATTTTTCTTGATGAACAAAATGACCTAAGAAAATAAGTCCTGTTTTTAGTCAAAAAATATGAAATTTCAGTACATTTGTGCTTAAAACAAGCAAAAAATCTGCCAATGGGGAAGGAAAATAATCTTCAATTAAGGTTTACGTTTTTCTTAATCACTCAATTCAAGAAAGATTTTCTTACCCCATTGCCAGATTTTTTTTGCCTGTTTTAAGCACAAATATACTGAAATGTCTTATTTTTTTACTAAAAACAGGACTTATTTTCTTCTTGATGCATCTTGATTCAAGAATTTGTAGACAATTTTACTGGAAAACAAGAAAAAAAGACTAAGTAAGAAAGTCAATTTTTGCTGGAATGGAAGACTTCAAACTAAAGGCCAGTGGTCTATCTGCCAGTTTATACCACTGGCCTTTAGTTTGAAGTCTTCCATTCAAACTCCATCAGGGACTTCATGAAACTATTCACATGGGGGTTAATTGCCACTGCCTTTCTCTGCACCACCTTCCCTGTCCTTTTACTAACTCCCTGCCTGGATGTGCATTTGTTCCCATCTTCAGGATTAATTCTGGCAAGAAACCTACGTATAAGCAATATCATACACATTAAGTCAACAAATATGCCTATATTTAATAATATGCCGAAGATTCTAATACACTCAACTCAGACCTGAATTTACTCCTATCCTGAAACCTTTTACTCTTATTCTACTGTTGCACACCTGACTAATATACAGAAAATGTACTTGCCTCTGAACAAACTCCAGTGTACAAGCAGCAGCCTCTTGGTACTCAATATTGAAGATGTAGTAGCTTGCAAAAAACGCTGCAAAGCAAGCTACAAAGTTGTCATTGCCGCCCAGCGTCATGACAACTTTTCCCTCAATGGAGAGCATCCAACTGGATGCTGTCAAGATTGAATGTCCTGGACAGAAAGTCAAATTATTACTCATTTGGATACAATGTTTTATTCTGAAAACAATCTTGTATTGTTAATGAAGTACAAGGAGAACGTTGCTAAATCAACTTCACTGCATGCTTATTACAAAATATGGCATATTACTGTTTTAAAATAAAAAAGTAAAACAGTACAGTCAATTATACACAAATATGATAAAAAAGACACTGGTGTAAGCAGTTCTGTGACTGTGGTGTGTTTGTGGACAGTATTGTGTGTGGGTATGCAAGAGTTTTGTGTGTATGAGAGTGTTGTGTGTGGGTTTGCGAGAGTGTTGTGTGTGGGTATGCGAGAGTGTTGTGTGTGGGTATGCGTGAGTGTCGTGTGTGTGGGTATGAGAGTTTAATGTTTGGTTATGAGAGAGTTTTGTGTGTAGGTACGCCAGAGTGTTGTGTGGGTATGCAAGGGTGTTTTGTGTGGGTATGCAGGAGTGTTGTGTGTGTGAAAGTGTTGTGTATGGGTATGCGTGAGTGTCATGTGTGTGAAAGTGTTGTGTATGGGTATGCGTGAGTGTCTTGTGTGTGAAAATGTTGTTTGTGGCTGTGTGAGATTGTTGTGTGTGAGAATGTTGTGTGTGTGAAAGTGTTGTTTGTGGCTGTGTGAGATTGTTGTGTGTGAGAATGTTGTGTGTGTGAAAGTGTTGTTTGTGGCTGTGTGAGAGTGTTGTGTGCGGGTGTATATAAGGGTATTTAAAGAAACTGTAGTGGGAAAGTACAAACTTACCGAGCATAATGAGCCTGGGTGTGTCTGGTATCACCTGCTGTGACTCCACATCTGCCTGGGTTATAGTGACCTGTAACAGTAAATCAACATGAAGCAAAATACAAAACTTGAACTACAGAAACCATGATGGCATCAGGGTCCACATCTTCAATCTAAAAACTAAAGGTAACTGAAAATGTTTTCATGGTGCTGCAGGCAAAACAAAAAATTAATGTGATGAGATAAAACAATACTTACATCAGTTAAGATGAACAGGGACTCCGTCGCCTCTCTGAAGAAGGCCATCAAGAGCAGGACGGTTGAAGTCGCCATTAGATCTTGATCTTGTAGTGTCCTTGAGTCATTCTCCATTTCGGTCAGTAGAGCCTGAATCTCCACTTTCCACCTCAACTTCTGATGCTGGAAGTAGTTGATGATTCGCCTGCCTTTATTCTGCAGTGCCACAGTAAGTCTTGTGAGGATGTCAATACCAGTCAGCTTTTCAAAGTGAGAAAGGAGCCATCTTTTCTGGAAAAGAAAGGGCCACTCTTGCATAATACTACTGACCGTGGGAGGAGGATTAGAGTTGATAAATTTGCGCTGCTGTATGTATGTTGTGTGCATGAAGTCGTCAACCTTCACAGTCTCTGCACATCTGGGTCCTTCTTTCCTGTACAGTGTGACCAACATCTGCCTCTTGACCTCAAGAGACTCCATCGTCTCTCCTTCAGGGAGGTTATGAGGCTGCCAGTTGATACAACCATAACTATCTACTTTAATGCAGATATTCTTGGGCTGGGAGGTATCATCGTTATTCTCATTTGTCCTCTTTGGTCTTCGAATTCTAGCAAGCGTATTCCCCCTGTTAACATGTTCCACTCTTGTTTTAATCTGATTCAGAAGGGACGTATATCCAGAACCCAAGAGGTCTCCCTCATCTGTTACATCCCCAAATGATTTGGGATATTGTGCTACAACGTTCTTAGCTATCTGGCTACATTCAGCTTTGGTAGGGTTTGGGCAGTGTACTCGGATTGCGTCCACAATAATTCTGATCATCTGTAACCTGTCAGAGTGGGTTGGCCTCTGCCCCACAGAAATTGTATGACGGAGAGTTGGAGCCATTTTCTCCCAAGGCACCTGGAAAGTGGCGATCCAGTTTGATGAACATTCTGGAGGCACAGGCAAAGTAGTGGAGGGCAGACATGGAGACTGTGATGGAGACTGAAAACTTGGCTCCAGGGCAGAATCTTGGACAAAAATGGAGTAAAAAAAATTAAGTTAATACATGAATCAATACATATTAAGCAGCTGCATGAATACCCTGAGCCAGAGATGTTTTTTAAATGTGCAATGTAGTTGTATAGAATTAATAGTCTTCATCTTCCTCATTATCATTTGTATTATCATCATCAAAATACAATTTTTATTTATTTTATTAGATGTTCAAGAGCATATTTTCCCATAACATGCATATACTGTATCTCTTACACACTTCTTTTGGCTCTTGAGATATACAGTATAACAAACATACTTTTATGAATATGAATGCACTGAAAGAACAACAATTGGGAATATCATAGATCTACTTCACTCACACATCCTTAATCGTAGGTTCTGAAAAAAAAGGATGTGTAAGCCACCTAATAGCCACAAAATAACAAAGTAGCTAGTTATTTTACTAAATAACTACATACATGTTGTCAACTTAAAACCATGGCCTGGAAATATGTGTTAGGCTGATTTCATCACTGTTTTTCTTCATCATTAATCATCACACATAACTTTAAGTAACAAGTTGATTTTAATCTGATTACTTGAGCTTTGTGGCTGTGTGTACATAACAAAGTGCATAAAATATGCCTTTAACTGATTTTAAGTGTTATGTTTAACTTTTTACAAAACTACACAAACCTCTCCTTTGAAAGAAATCTATGAGTTTGCGCGTCTGTAGGGGTGTCAGGATGTCCTTTATGTCATCCTCTTTAACATAAATTAGATCTGCAACTTCTTCTACTCCAACAACCAAAAGCAGTCGCTCAAGCAAGGATTTTAGCCGATCTTCATCCAGTTTTGGGAGTGCTGCTGTGATTGCATCCACAACAGCTTCAGGCATTGTGACACCTGCAAAATTAAACACAAATAGAGTGATGAAGGGCCACAACTGAAACGCCACATAAGCCATATACTGGAAGTGGGTAATAGTCAATTAGACTGTCTATGCCCACACAAATGTAGTACCCCTCTGAAGTCAGGTAATGAACTCCAACGTCCACCAGTTTAACAGACTGGTGCTTCTCCAAAACCAGTGACACTTGGTTTTGATCAAGTAAAATCAATACAATCTTCCCAAATACTATTCCACTGTCACTAACTTCCACTGCCACAACCATCCCTTTGGAATATTTAGTATTCTTGAACACCACAGCAGATAACTCTGTAATGTTTTCCCTGCTAGTCAAAGTCCTGCTGAGTGCATGCTTAATGCCATGACTATAGAGCCTCTCTTCAAAGTTGCTTGTTAGTCCTACCACCTGAATGTCTGGTGAGAACAACTGGCCTGAGCATAAGTATGCCTGCAATAATTGATGCCTTTCTGCAAGTGAGCTGCACAAATTCTTGAAGTTGCGTAATCTCCTTGCACACTGTTTGAAATAGCAGTGCTTGCTTTCAAATCGAAGGGTCCACAGTCGAATTAGAGGGCCAAATTGTAGAATTAGGTTTGGATAGTGCACCAAATAGTGATGTTTGGGTTTGAGTGGAGTATCAGGGAACAGGGTGCTTCTGGAGTGTATATATTCTTCAATGAGAATCTTCAGGTAAGCAATCTGGCCTTGGCTGATTTTTGGTGCACATATCAGCTCAACTATTTCTCTAAGTTTAAGGCATAGTTGCCAAATTTGGTTGTCAACTGGATCCTTAATACGATCCCCAATGTAAAGAGGAAGCAGGCGTAAAAAACACCAGTTCTGTGCTGCGTGACCTGCAAGTTTTCCCCCATCCTCCCTAACTTCACATGGCCTGTTGTTCAAATCACTCCCTGAATATTTGAACTGTGAAATACACCTGTTCAACTGGACATATGTAAAGTGTTTTTCAACATTTACAAGATGGCTAATGTACATTGCCAAGTCAAATGGTACCACCCCCTCAAACAGGTCATGGCCCAAGCAAGGTGGGAGACCTGGACTGCACACATGAAAGTGTCTTAGGTTGTTGAAAACAGAATCAAATTTGATTCCATTGACTATTGATTGGCCACCCTGTAGTTGCTCAAGACTCTCTTTGTAGTTCTCAAATGTTCTCTTTGGGCCTAGTTTTCCAGGATGTCTTTGAAATGTGTCCCTGTCTATCATGCAATAACGGCAGAAGTTCTTGCTTTTGCTAAAATTCTCTGTGAATCCTCCGATAGAGTGTGACCCAAGATTGTCCCCTGATATGGCTATCAGTGTTCCTTTCACATTGCTACCATCCTTCGTTTCAAAGCCGAACTCTTCTATATCTTTCAAATCAGTTACAAGAGGAGAAAATATCTTTTCTTGCCCAAAGAAACGGAAGTCTTCCTCCCTGCACAGCAGCACCAACTGCATTGGATCAGTACAGGAGCGATTGTGGGGAAATATTTCACCAAGAGTCAAGTACACAGCAAGTATTTTATGCTTCTTTTTGCCAGATCCAAGAGGATTGACAACTTCAAAGGAATCCTGGTACAGAATTATTGACAAGGATGAGGGGGATTCTTTTAACAAAGTATTATCTTTTATGGTTTTTCCATCTATCACATCTGCCAAAACATCTTGCTGAAATTGTGAAATCTGCTTCATCTTTGTTTGTTTGTACTGGTCTTTCACTACTGACTGACTGAGAAGAGACTTTAGTGTCTGCTTGATAGGTACATACTGAAAGAAGCGTTCCCTGCCAGCTGCATCTGCACCAAGATAGAGCTGAGTGGGCTCAACGTAACTAAAACACTTTTTAAAAAATGTTTTCCTTGTTTGGTCAGACTTCATGGGCCCTTTATGACACTCTTTAAAAAGGTCTTCCCTTGAAACATCCTCTAGTATCTGACTAATATCACTATCCTGCAGGTTTAGCAAAGTTAACTTCTCATTAACCTTTGAAAGTACATGCTTCATGCCACAACTGTGCACCTCCTGAAATTCCTCTATGATTAACTGAATAGTGCTAGCAGGAAGGAGCATTTTAGCCTGCATTTTAAGATAAAATAGAGCCAAGTTGTTCAAAAACTGCCCTTGGTCAGGCACAGCATTCTGCTCTGTGTCTTGTACATCAAGAACAGCTTCATGTAGCATTTCAACAGACAATCTGCACTGCTCATTTTGCTGGCTGTCAGGTGCGGTATGACTTCTAGTGTCAGGTTGTGAAGATGTATGGGTTCTACTTAAATGAGAGGAAAAGGTTGACCTAACCTTGAAATATTTTGCACAACCTATGTAAGGACATATCACATTTTTACCATTCTTTATATGCCATTTTAAGTGTGCACACAGACTTGAAAAATCAGTGCTCTCAAATTTGCAATCCTTAACCTGACATGACAAAATAACATTCTGGGGTTGAGCTTTGTTTTCAGGGGGGCCCTTTTTTGCCTTGCCATGGTGTCGATACATATGACACTTAAATGACTGAAACTTCTCAAAAGTGCAAGGGCACTCAGGTATACCACATATAAAGCGGTGATTAGCCACATTCCTGTGTACTTTAACATGTGTCGTGAAAGCATTCAATATTGTAGTCGAGAAACTACATGACTTGCAGTTGTAACTGGACATCCTGGGATGACTTGCCTGGTTTCAAAATGACCAAATCCAGTCAATGGTGAGACTGTAACACAAAAAGTCACAAATAACGAAATCTGTTAGCCATAGAAATAAGTTTAAATTGTGAAGTAAATGGTGAAAGACAAATCAGTAACACTTTACTATAAGGTTTTATTCCATAACATTTATTAATGGTTGAGTTCAATCAAACTAACAATTAACAATATATTTTTCAACATTAATAGTATGTGATACTTCATAATGAATTAAACTAATGTGAACAGAGATAAATTGATTGATTTAAAAATGTATTGCCAAATGTTAAAATGTATTAACATCCTAAGTTAACAAATAGAACATTATTGTTAGTGTTACTAAAAAGTCAGTAGTAAAACAAAAAACTAATTTGAATAAAAGGTTGTATTAGATATACATGGTCAATACTTACAGAAAACACATAAACACAGGGTGCAAAAGCGGACCAAACTGTGACACTAGAGCTGAAAGAAAAAAGATATATGATATGTTACTTGCTGAAATTTTCACACGATTCCGTTTATTATAAACGTTTAAGATAGTTAATAAAAAATGTAGCAAAATTATCATTTAAATGTTTTCCCCTTTATACAATAACATTAAGGGGTGTAAATATTTGGGATTGCATTTTCTATACCGTTGGTGTAGCAAAATTAAATGTGTTTTTGGAAATACATTTCAAGCTGATCGCGCTCCTCTTTCCGTACAGCGTCATTGCGTAAAGGCGGAGCCAACAGTGCTCTTTACGTGCATTGATTTGAGGTGTTGGAGTAATATGTAATGTAATGCATTTTAGGTGTTGGAAGCAATATTGCTACAAATATGCTGCTATGTAAAACTTATTGGCCAACTGAATGTAAAAAACTCTGAAGAACAATAAACCTGCTTTTGCTGATATACCGTAAATACAGAATAAGCGCCGCAAACCCATTTCTTCATCTGTTAGGACCTTAATGAAAACGGCAGTAATCTGTATGGATCGCACTCATCGCAGTTAAATATTACGTTTCACTTGGTGTGAAGCAGTTGTGTAATGCTTTGTAGGCTACTTTACAGAGGCTTTGTTATTTCGTTTATTTTGGGTCTGCGTGAGATAGAGAAGCTGAAAGCGTACGTCAAGTCCTGGACTTTTTACAGCACTATGTTGATGTTCATTTATCTAATCAGTATTTTTACATTTAAAAGACGCAAATAACGATTAGTGAATGATATGAAAATGATGTGTTTGCACGTACACAGCTAATGCACGAGTCAGCCTGGCATAGGGTCGAAGTTAATCCTGCTGCTGCTTCTCCTGCCCCTGACTGAAAGCTAAGAGAAGCGATAAGATGGGACAGCAAGACCGCGCTCGTGAGGAGACTTAGTTCAATTGTTTGAATATAATATTTTATTTGAACACAAAAGGGAGTTTATCTATTAAAAAATACAAGTCGTTTTACCTAGCTTGCCATTGTAAACGAACTTCAACAATTCGACAGAAATAAACTCACCAAAACCCTCACAATTTGGTTGAAATAACCCAATATTCATTAAGTGAGATGTATAAATCGATATTAAACGGGGTAGACCTCTTCTTGAATTTCTGAGGGAGACTGCAACGTTTATTTGCGACCATTTCTCTCTCATTCCACGTTTAAAACAACATTGTGACAAACTGTTGTGCAAAATACTAAAACTAAATAATAGTTTTGCATGAAACACATAAAATAAACCAAACTGCAACTTACCGAACAGAAATCGAACATCCAGCTGCAGCCAGGAGTTGTGCTCTGTGTGATTTTACGTGATGACGTTGTGGCGCACTTTCGCTACACATTACAGCAAGGCTACAGCGAGGTTACAGCGAGACCAAAATATACTGTAAAAGTTTCCCGCTCAATCATAATTACCCAAAATGCATTATGAACTGCAGTATTTTACTGTAATATACACATGCAGTATTGTACTGTGGATTTTTACAGTAATGTGCTGCTAAATCTACAGCGACATCTAACAGTGCATGTTTAGTTAGTTTAACGTTAATTAAATTACCTTTGAGAGGTTTATGCATTATTTTATGTTTGCTAATCCGGGGGACGGACACAGTCTCTATTATATGATGTTTGGGATAAAGGTTTATCGCATGTTGTGCATTATGTGTGTTCTGCGACGTGAGACGGCAAGCAGACTGTTGGTTATGCCATTCTGTCTGCTTTTTGACCTGAGTCAAGTTTTAGCATTAAGACTATGTGCCATATTTCCAGACAGAAGAAAAGCTCCAGCCCAGGAGGGGTGGAGACCATCACTCTTCAACAGGTCTGCCCTCAAAACTCTTTCAGTTATTTATAAAAACTATATCATTCTGCAGGCACCACTCAGACAACCAGCCATTTAGATATGATAATCTGCTATGTATCTCATCACCACGGTAAGCAGGGAGGGGGCCAGAGAATATTACAGTGTCTGACATCGTGCTTGAGAGCTCACACACCTCTTTAATATTATCTTTCGTGATCTCCGATTGACGGAGTCGAACATCATTTGTGCCGATGTGAATAACAATCTTACTGAATTAATGATTAGCCTTAGCCAGCACATTTAAATTTGACTTGATGTCAGGCGCTCTGGCTCCCGGTAAACATTTGACTATGGTGGCTGGTGCCTCTATGTTAACGTTCCGAACAATAGAATCACCGATAACTAGGGCACTTTCAGCAGGTTTCTCAGTCGGTGCGTCACTGAGGGGGGCAAACCTGTTCAAGACTGTAGTCGGAACGGTTGAGTGATGTTTTGACTTGCGACTACACCGTCTCACATTCACAAAGTTTCTCAGCTGCGGGGGATCTTAAACTGGAACCGAGCTGTGCGCGCTAATGTTGCTCGCATCCAAAGTGTTTTCTAAGGTCCTTGCATCCAATCTTTATCTGATGTTTATCTTGTGTGTCTGATATTTGACCTGTGTTTTGAATTCCATAACCTTTTATGTTTTACTTATAGTCATTTTTTCTTGTACAGCTGCTTTGTAACAATGAAAATTGTAAAAAGCACTATATAAATAAAGCTGACTTGACTTGACTTGACTTGAGGAAAGTAAGAGTGCGAGTCTCTAATTCTAAGATCTTCGCTGTCAGCCTTGCTCTTTCCCTGCATTTATCGCATGTAAAGCCCTCGCCGCTGACAGAGAAGGCTAAGCTAAATATTTGACATGAGGTGCAAGTAACAATAATAAGAGGAGAAGCCATAACTCACCGGGTTTGAAGAGTAATTCAAACTCACCAATAGACTTAAAAGAGAAACAGTTAGCACACAAGACAACCAGAAGGCGAGATGATATTTAACAGTGTAAACAGAACGCAAGCTAGCACGCTAATGCTATGCTGACAGCGGTGAGTTAGATATCAATTTTGGTTTAAGATCTTCAAGTAAATAACCAGGACAGGGTTATTGAGATATCAGGATAGGTAAGCAACGACAGTGATAAGTATACTACGAATAAAATACACGAATGTTAAAGAGAGTGCAAGTGCAGCGATACAAACAAACAGATTCAGCTGCAGTCTAACTACAGATGTTGAATAAGGCTCAGGACAAACTCATATCCATCTGTTTTTACTCGTACAAATACTGATGTTTGTCAGCAAGTGTACTAGATATGAGGGGACATCCATATTAGTGGTGTTTCAATTCTCTGTGGAAATGATTGAGTACACTTATTCAATCCAATGATGCCTGGTGATTGGGCTGGGCAATTTTATAGATTTTTTTCGATTAATTCCAATTCGTGCTTTTCTCTATTGTATTATTATTTTAAATCGACATATCGCGATTTTCACAAAACTTTATCAGTCATGTTGACAGTGATAGACACCAGCTGATACGTCATGAAAGAAACCAGACCGCAAGATGGTGCACGTGATTCAACACATTGAGGATGGCTGAACACATTAGATGAAAGATGGCTAAACAGCTGCTGCACTCGCGTCTCAGCGTCTCAAGTGTTAAATCGCTCCGCATCAGTGAAAAGACACAGTTGATGGTTTCTATTGTCTTTTGGTGCATCACGCCACTCTTCAGTGTAGACCCCAGCTTAAATTTCTTTGAACTTGTAAGAATGTGTTTTATGCACGAGACGCAGCTGATGCTGCAGGTTTGATATTAACATGAGGTGTCGGGGTGGGCAAACCTGGTCCTGGAGGGCCACCGCTCTGCACAGTTAAGCTCCAAACCTTATCAAACACACCTGCTCGAGCTAATCAAGGTCTTCAGGATACTAGAACATTCACACCAGGTGTGTTGGAGCAAAACTCTGCAGAGCTGCGGCCCTTCAGGAACAAGATGGTCCACCCCGGCTATGTGCATGATGGTGACAGACTGAAAGTTGCTGCTATTTTCTTTTTTATGTCTCTGTGCTTTGTATTGTTTTACTGACATTACTGCTGTAATTTAGATTTGCCTCGACTCTTTGGGTTCTCCTCTAAAATTGGATGTCTATCTCTGACTCTGACCAAGAATTATTGAGCTTTTATCTTATTTTATATCATGTTTGAACATGTAGGATATATTTGAATTACGTTGGTGTAAGTATGTTTTTTAGTTCACTAGTGACACATTTTCAAGAAATCAAAATCCATACTGTGAATCCAGGCATGTGATAAGCCAAGGATAAAAAAGACCCCCCCCCCATTTTAATGTTACTAATTAAAATGTTACATTATTAACAACAGGCAACTGTTTGCCAAAAAAAGTAATTTTTCACTTAGCGACATAAAAACAAACTATCAAAACTACCCAATTCTGACGGGCTAGTCCATACACAGCCACTAGATGGCGCATCTACGTCATTCCTACAGCGTAATAAATCTACATGTAATAAAAGTATTTGCATACACCTCCTGTTGCATTTGTATAGTTTCAAGCCATTAAACCGCTGAACGGCCTATTTTAGACTCTGTATATAGATAATGTTATAAGGTCTGCACGATTCATTGAAAGTGATTTGGCCGTTGGCTGCAATGTTTAATACGCAGCTTGTCAGTGAAATACGGTTAAATGCTTTCCTGTAGCTCAGTGGTAAGAGCAACGCCAAGGTCGAAACAAATGTATAGGAAAAATGCAATGCAAGTCGCTTTGGATAAAATTGTCTGCCAAATGCATGAATGTAAATGTAGATGCAGCTGCATGCGAAAGCCAGAGGGCGCTCTCGCACAGAAACTCCAATGCTCCATGGAAGAAGTACCACACGCATAACCAGGAAATGCCATCTTCCTATCACTGTTTTTCCTCAGGTATTTTCATGACAATAAAGTCTATTTTTAAGGATGATGTTTGAGGGGTGTTACACGTTTTAAGCGGCTCAAACACGCAGTGCTTTCAGGTGGAGCAGCATTTCCTGCTGATCACGGAGCAGTGCTTCACGAACAAGCTGCGCATAAAACATAAATGCAGCCTTTGTGATTTCAATATCGCGATAGCCACATCGATTTAATCACGATTTCCTGTATACATTACAAAACGCTGTTCAGTGACACACTTAAAAACTCAAGGCGCGTGGTGTCATTTTTATTAAGTCTATTCTACTCTATTTTACACAGACTCTGTGGGTGGGTGATCCCAGAGGCCAAAAAATATGTATCCCTGGAATTGGTCATACTGAAAAAACGAGATTCGATTTTTTGGCCAAATCACCCGGCGCTACATCATGATAACGAGTGTTCAACCATCGTGCACTCACGGCTAGCCATTAGCCAATCACTGCAGAGACATGTATTATGTCTCTGGCTGTGTCAGAAATATCTCCATACAGATCGTTTCATCGGATGCACGCGCCTGGACTGCAGTTAACTTTCGGTTTGTGTTTGTCTAGTGTCTAATAATAGAACTAGTGCTGTCAATCGATAAAAAGAAATCTGATTAAACAACACATTTCTCTAACAACATTTGATGAATGAAAGCCAACGTTCTAATCTTAGTACTGCAACTGACGTCTCCATTTAACTGATTATTTGTTCTTTATTTTACCATTAATTAAAGCCTTTCAACATCGGAGGACAGTATAATTAAGGGCAATCATGTCTAACAGGCAGGAAATATACAGAAATTGAAATAAGTTCTCAAACCCTTTACAGTCTTCAATGCTAAATTCTAAATTAAATACAGAAATAAAGCTACAAAACACACTGAATTGCTATTTTCTTTTGGTCTTTGAACATTAATGACAGGAGTCACAGCAGCAGGTTTAAGAACCTCAGCGTAGATCTGATGCCTCTTTCATTTTCACAACTCTTTGCATTCATTTGAAATTTGATTTAACACGTTGAACTATGTGCTCACGGAAATGCTAGACAAAATGGCCTTTCTGGCATAAGCTTGGGTTTTTGTTCATTCAAGCATTTGCCTTTAGCCCGTGACTGTATACACCAGACGGGACCTCTGTCATGTTGCGCTGAGCCGCATCCCACAGCTAGACGCTGTCTGTCTATAATGAACGTATAATGAACAAAGCAAATAGCGCTTAAATGGTTTAAAGGCCTTCACATGAATGAGAGCGTGATTATATAATGTAACACTAGACAATGGAGGACAAAATAAACGGATGCCGTGTTAATTGCATTCGATATTTTTATGTGTTAATCTTAAAAAGATGAATCTAATGTGTTCACGCGTTAACGCCCTAAATGTAACTCTCTTTGTTTGAAATGTTATAATTTATTTATGTTAATATTCATTGATATTATTATTTGATTTGTATAATAATTGTATTAAATAAACGATGTGTTGAATTTTGTTGCATGTTCGTTGAATGGGTCCTGTAGTTCGGTCGCATTTCTTTTGCTTGTTATCAGAAATAATCTACAGGCATTCTATCATTTATGAATGTGTACCGGAAGTTAAGCTACGAGTCCATGAACGCGCGCATGCACAGTAACGTCTGTTTATGTTGTCACTTTGAAACCGTCTATTTCCTAATATCGTAAACTATTTCAGGGCACAACTATTTTAGTGGTGTCTGAATACTTAGTGTAAATTATTGAGCGCACTCTTTCATTCCCATGATGCGTCACAATAACCACACACACTCATGGCGAGCCATCCCGCGTGAGGCTAACGCTAGTTAAGGAGGGTATGGGGCGGCGATTTAAGACGCTAAAAGATATTTCTGATTAAAATACTATTTAAAATACTATCATATTTTCTTTTAGCAAGTTGTAGGAAAAGACTAACATTTTAGTAGACGTTGTAAAAGAACAAAAGAAAAATAAATAGAAAGTATAATGGTTTAAATTAAAGTGATGCTTCACGCAAAAATGAAGATTCTGTCATCATTTCCTCTCCTTCGACCAAATCTGTGTAAATGTCTCTGTTCTGATGTACACGGAGAAAGATATTTGGAAGAATGTTTACAACCAGACAGATTTTGCCCTCAAAACCTGTCAAAAATCGGTCTGGTTGTACGCATTAAATGTAAACGATGACAGAATTTTCATTTTTGGCTGAAGCATCCCATTAACATATAGTTCTTAATGATGCTGAAGTATATTCTCATAAACTAGAGTAATATTCTTACCTGCTATAGTAAACTAAAGTATTCTTATGTGGGCATAAAGATAATGACAACTGAAGCATCCCATTAACATATAGTTCTTAATGATGCTGAAGTATATTCTCATAAACTAGAGTAATATTCATACCTGCTATAGTAAACTAAAGTATTCTTATGTGGGCATAAAGATAATGACAACTGAAGCATCTCATTAACATATAGTTCTTAATGATGCTGAAGTATATTCTCATAAACTAGAGTAATATTCATACCTGCTATAGTAAACTAAAGTATTCTTATGTGGGCATAAAGATAATGACAACTGAAGCATCTCATTAACATATAGTTCTTAATGATGCTGAAGTATATTCTCATAAACTAGAGTAATATTCATACCTGCTATAGTAAACTAAAGTATTCTTATGTGGGCATAAAGATAATGACAACTGAAGCATCTCATTAACATATAGTTCTTAATGATGCTGAAGTATATTCTCATAAACTAGAGTAATATTCATACCTGCTATAGTAAACTAAAGTATTCTTATGTGGGCATAAAGATAATGACAACTGAAGCATCTCATTAACATATAGTTCCCTTTCTGTCGGTCTCTCGACGTTGTGTCGAAGCCGACAGATGGGGTTCGCCCTTGAGAACCAATCGTCTCTGACTATTTTGAAAAGGCCAATGAAAATTGGCGAATGAAATTTGCATGCCGGGCTCCGCCCCCGGAAATCCGGGTATAAAAGGGGAGCCGGCGTGCCCATTCATTCACCTTTTGTTCTTCGGAGCCTTCGCATCTGATGACATTCTTCGAATTGCCGATTTCTACGACGCGGTGCAGCGGAGATTCCCCTGGGCGTCCTGGCAGTTCCTGAGGTATTTTTCTAAAAGAGCAATTTCCTCAGCGTGGCATTGCCCGCTGATCTCTTGGGTGCAGTACACTCATCGAGGACGGGGACGGACACGGTGGTTGCCGCAAGTGTTTGGGGGTCCGACCACTGTGGCAGCCTCGTGGATTCGTCCTGCCCGCACGGAGCGCGGATGGCTATTCAGACGTTGCGTCACTGCGCGCGGATGGCTAGTCAGACGTTGCGTCACTGCGGGCGGACGGCTATTCAGACGTTGCGTCACGTTGGCTATGTTCTGTCAAGAGCAAGCCACCACCTCGTTTGCTTCCCGTTCTGTGACCGCAGCGGCTACGGCCCTGCCGTCAGCGGCGGCGAGCAGCGAGGGTGATGTGGGGATTATCGTGAGCGTTAATCCGTCAGCCGGTCGGCTCGTGGACCGCTCGCGCCCCGTCTCGCTTGTTTAGCAGGTCCCCAAGGATGGTCCTAAGCCATCTTATTCCTCAGCCACGCGCTCGGACACGAGCCGTGGAGATGAGGTGTCTCTTGCAACATCGGAGCGCGACCTGCTGGCATCAGACTCTGGCGATTCTCTGAAGCTCCCTCCCTCGGGAGGTCGAGCACAGGTGAGAGCAGACGTCAAGATGTCAGCCATGCTCGCTCGGACCGCCGTGAGCGTCGGGTTGCGGTGCAGCCCTGGTGCTCGCGGCTGGGTACTCGGCTCAAGTGCCAAGTTTTACCGAGCTGCATAAGGAGTTCAGTAGGACCTGGAGCGCCCCCTTCGGCGCGCTTCCGTCTAGCTGACTCTATCGCCCTCTCTTCCCTCGGGGCGGGGAGGCAGCTAGGGACTATGTCAATGCACCCTGGGTGGAGCATGCAGTCGCGGGTATCCGCAGACGGCGGCCACCTGGGGAGCTTGACCTAGGCTCACCGTCCAGGGCATGTAAGGTCTCGACATCGCTGGTGTTGAGGCTGGCAGTGCCGTGGACCAAGGTGCCTCCACTCTTACGCCATGGCCACCCTGCAGGCCAGGGCGCTAAAGAGAGCCCCACGGGGTAAGACCGACCCAAGTAGTGCCGCCGCCGACTGGCCCTCCGGGGACCGCGGTGGCAGCGCAGACTGGGTCGGACGATGTCCACATCAGTGGCCCGGAAAGATGCCTCGGACCCAATCTTGCGCAGGCGGGCGAGCTCGAGAAAGGCCACTTTCCCGACTCCCCTCTCGCAAGGTCGGCTGATTGGTGGCGCTGTCAAGGACTGCTCCAGCAGCCTTTTGACAGTGTAGAAACAGACCGGCCTGCTGTGACCCGGCCGCCTTTCGGCCGTCGAGGTCTCGCACGTGGTCTGCCCCCAGCAGCCCTGGCCTTCTCCAGCGTCGACTCCGGTTCCGGTGCCCCCGCAGGTGGCCCCCCGGAGGAAGACGTCGAGAGAAGGACCACCTAGAGAGATTGAACCATCGGGCCCGACCCAGCCTTGGTTGCTGGATGGTCGGAATGGGGCGGTCCCTGCCGTGTCCCAAACACCTTCTGGGCCCCTTCGGGGGCCTAGTGCCCGCCTTCTCACAAGGAGAGGTCTCTCTCTGGGTCCCACTTGCAGCCGCTCTCACCCTCTGAAAGATGGTGTTCGGCAACTCGACGTTGCGTCGTGGCGGCACGCAATGACGAGTATAAAGCAGCCCTCAGCACTCTCGCTTCGACGGTGCGTCGAGCTGCGCCATCGCCTGGCAGGTGATTTAGCGGAGCCGTTTCCCCCGGGGGGAACAGCACTGCTAGTCATTGAACCAACCCCCGCGGGTTGATGAAGTAGATCGCAGCCCCCCCTGTGAGGTCTCTGGGTGCTTGGTTAGCATTTCAAACCATCACGGTGGCTGGGAGTGTGGTCCGTCTCGGCATTCGATCCAGCTCGCCAGACCTCCGCCGGACTTCAGGCATCCTCTTACCTCTGCAGAGGCAGGGATGTTCCTGTGCTCCAGGCCGGGGCTGCCACCCCTCTGGCGAAGGCGATCGAACCGTCCCCTCGGCCGAGATGTCCAGTGGCTTCGACAGCCGCACTTCATCATCCCCAAAACCAGGGGTCGCTGCATACCTTGAGCAGCACCTTGCAAGGGTGCTGTTCGGGAGGCGCAGAAGCGCGTCCTGGTGTCTGTCAGACGCCAGGCGTGGTTCATGACAACTGACCGCATACTCTCATGTACAGTTTCCCTCGGCACTGTCGAGGGGCTGGCATGTCAGTAACGGGTCACCCGGGAAAAAGAGAGCAGCTCTCCCTGGCGCGGAGCTCCCCTTTTTCCTGGTAGAGAACTCAACACTGTCTCCATGACGGCGTGCTCGCTCACGAGCACGCACAGTCAGTGCTGAGCTGCTTGAACTTTCAGGCAGCAGCCAGCGGTCCCCTGAAATCAGTTTCAGAGGCTCCTGGGCATGGTGTCCTCGGGGGTGGCCTGTCCCCCTCGGGTTGACGCACATGGGACCGCGACAGCACTGACTACAGAGATGAGTTCCCTGGAGAGCGTGGCGCACTGGCAGTAGGCGTATCGTCATTACGCCTGCTGCCGTCGCATCCTAACCCCGAGCAGGTCTTGAGGCCGGTCGTGGAACGACAGACGCCTCCCTACGGGGTGCGGGTGCGGTGTGCAACGGGCGCGCAGTGTCGGGTCGCTGGACGGGCCCCCGCCTGCGTTGGCAGATCACTGCCTTCAAGTTGCTAGCTGTCCTGCTTGCACTGATGAGGCTCCGGCCTCTCGTGCAGAGCCAGCATACTGGCCCGGACAGCACGACCGGCGTAGCGTACTAAACCTCAGGGTGGCATTCGCTCGCTGCAGTCATCGCAACTCGCCCAAAAACGCCTCCTCCCGTGGAGACAGCAGGTGGCAAAGCCCCTGCAGGTCACATGCCCACCGGGTGTCCTGAACCAGACGGCCAAGCGCTCTCTCGTCAGTTGACACCCCGTGGGAAGTGATGACTCCACCCCTGCGGGCTGGCCTGGGTGTGGTTTGGGCGGGCACAGGGGGACCTGTCGCCTCCCTGAACACCACCCAGTACCGCTGGGCATTCCTTGGACGAGGACCCCCTCGACACGGAGGCCCTAGCGCGCAGCCTCCAGTGGAGGTCACACGCCCACCGGGTGTCCTGAACCAGACAGCCAAGCGCTCTCTCGTCAGTTGACGCCTCGTGGGAAGTGACGACTCCACCCCTGGTGGAGACAGCAGGTGGCAAGGCCCCTGCATTTCACACGGCCACCGGGTGTCCTGAACCAGACAGCCAAGCGCTCTCTCGTCAGTTGACACCTCGTGGGTAGTGACGACTCCACCACTGCGGCCGGCTTGGGTGTGGTTTGGGCGGGCACAGGTGGACCTGTTGCCTCCCTGAACACCACCCAGCGCCGCTGGGCACTCCCTGGTCGAGGCCCCCCCTCGACACGGAGGCCCTAGCGCGCAGCTGGCCGCGGGACAAGCGGAACTACGGTTCCCCCAGTGAGCTTCATTGCGCAGGTCCTGTGCAAGGTCTGGGTAGGGAGTGTCAAGTGCTGCTAGTTGCGCCTTATGGGCCCAACTACACTTGGTCCTCGGAGCTAATACTCCTGACGACAACTCCCCCTGGCCAAATCCCCTGGCGAAGGGCCTACTCGCAGGGGGTGGACACGTTGTGGCATTCGAGCCGGACCTCTGGGTCTGGCTCCTGGATGGGACGAGGAGTTCCTGGATGACCTACCCCCCTCAGTGGTGGAGACTGTCACTCAGGCAAGGGCCATGCCCACAAGGCTGGATGCCTTTAAGTGGCGCCCCTTCTCGTCCTGGTGCTCTTCTCGAGGAGAAGACCCGCGGAATTGCTCGCTCAGGAACGTGCTGTCCTATTGCAGGAGAGGCTGGGGAGTAATCTCCCCTTCCACATTGGAACGTGGGTACCCGCTGTCGCGGTTATCACGTACCAGTTGCTGGTGAGCCTCTGGGGCGGCATGACCTGATTATTAGGTTCCTCTAGGGCGCGAGGGGCTAAGGCCTCATCCGCGCCCCGCACCCTCTTGGGACTTTAAGGTGGACCTTTGGGTCCCCTTTTTCGGGCCCTGCCGAGAGCCCCTTCCTCGTTCTGCGAGGGAGGTTGGCTCTCCTGCTGGGGCTCGAGTCCATCCAGAGGGTGAGGCACCTGCAAGCATTCCGTGTCCACCGATTGCCAAAATTCAGGCCCGGTGACTCTCACGTGATCCTGAGACCCCGGCCAACTTACGTGCCCAAAGTTCCGCCGCCCCCTTTTGGGAACTAGGTGGTGAACTTGCAGGCGCTCCCACACCGGGAGAAAGACCCAACCTGTACGTGGGGTGTCCAGTAAGCGCATTGCGCCTCTACTCGAACCACACGGAGGGCTTCAAGGCCCTGAGCAGCTCTTGTCTGTTTTGGAGGTCAGCAACGGGAGTGCTGTCTCCGAGGAGAGTTGTCGCGCCGGATCGCACACGCCGTCACTTCGGTGTGCCGATCCTAGCCCCATGCCCATTTGAGTGACGGTACACTCCGCTCGGGGTGTGGCCTCCTCGTGGGCATCGGCTCAGTGCGCCTCTCTGGCAGACATCTGTAGAGTTGCGGGTTGGGCTACGCTATACCTCGCAGAGGCTTGCAAACCTCCGTGGGGAGTCGGCAGCTCGAGTCTTGCCAACAGCTGAGACCAGCAGTCGTGGGGCGTACGCCTGCGCAGAGCGCCTTTCCCCTTCTTAGGTGGATCAGTGCGCTATGGGCTGCCTCCCTTCTTTCCCCAAGGGTGAAGAATAGGCAGTCCGTCCTTCCATCAATAAGCACTCAGGGCGGCGGGCATGGCGGAGCAGCCCTGCCGCCTATGGCCGGGTATCAAGCTGAGTTATTACATATAGCTCTAACCGGACCTAGTGCCCCACACGTAGTAACCCCCCACTAGGGTGGTTCCGTCTGAGATGTCGTCATGAGATGGTTCCCCACGTGGCAACCCATGACCTCCCCCAGGTGGACATCCACCTTGCGGCATTCCGCACATACCTCCCATGAGTTCTCCCCTATTTGGTGAGACCATGTTGGTGTCTCCACTGTATTCCCCCCTAGGGTGGGAAGTGGTCTCCGTAGCGCACGTCCTCATTGAAGGAACAGCGCTTACCCAGTAGCCCTACGACTGGATGGCCCTCGCCAATGGGGCCGTCTGAGTTGGCAGAGGGCAGGGGCTACTCATCTTTCCCAAAAGCTCTGGGAGCCCCTGCCTGCCCACTGGAAGGTTACAAATTTCGCGATAGCGCTCACGTGTGGCTCGCCCAGGCCGGTCAACGTCGCTTCGCTAGAGATTGTGACGCGGCTAGTGCCGTGGCGTTTTCCATAGGAACCCCATCTGTCGGCTTCGACACAACGTCGAGAGACCGACAGAAAGGGAACGTCTCGGTTACGTATGTAACCTCTGTTCCCTGATGGAGGGAACAAGACGTTGTGTCCTCCTTGCCACGACAATAGCCGTCCGCTGCAGCAGTCACGAGATGCTCTCAGGCTCCTCAGCACAAGAGGTGAATGAATGGGCACGCCGGCTCCCCTTTTATACCCGGATTTCCGGGGGCGGAGCCCGGCATGCAAATTTCATTCGCCAATTTTCATTGGCCTTTTCAAAATAGTCAGAGACGATTGGTTCTCAAGGGCGAACCCCATCTGTCGGCTTCGACACAACGTCTTGTTCCCTCCATCAGGGAACAGAGGTTACATACGTAACCGAGACGTTCTTAATGATGCTGAAGTATATTCTCATAAACTAGAGTAATATTCATACCTGCTATAGTAAACTAAAGTATTCTTATGTGGGCATAAAGATAATGACAACTGAAGCATCCCATTAACATATAGTTCTTAATGATGCTGAAGTATATTCTCATAAACTAGAGTAATATTCATACCTGCTATAGTAAACTAAAGTATTCTTATGTGGGCATAAAGATAATGACAACTGAAGCATCTCATTAACATATAGTTCTTAATGATGCTGAAGTATATTCTCATAAACTAGAGTAATATTCATACCTGCTATAGTAAACTAAAGTATTCTTATGTGGGCATAAAGATAATGACAACTGAAGCATCTCATTAACATATAGTTCTTAATGATGCTGAAGTATATTCTCATAAACTAGAGTAATATTCATACCTGCTATAGTAAACTAAAGTATTCTTATGTGGGCATAAAGATAATGACAACTGAAGCATCCCATTAACATATAGTTCTTAATGATGCTGAAGTATATTCTCATAAACTAGAGTAATATTCATACCTGCTATAGTAAACTAA
Organism: Barbatula barbatula; assembly: GCA_037178815.1. Lineage (NCBI taxonomy): Eukaryota > Metazoa > Chordata > Actinopteri > Cypriniformes > Nemacheilidae > Barbatula > Barbatula barbatula. The sequence goes on from CM074076.1 coordinate 31,320,085, forward strand.
AGTATTCTTATGTGGGCATAAAGATAATGACAACTGAAGCATCCCATTAACATATAGTTCTTAATGATGCAGAAGTATATTCTCATAAACTAGAGTAATATTCATACCTGCTATAGTAAACTAAAGTATTCTTATGTGGGCATAAAGATAATGACAACTGAAGCATCTCATTAACATATAGTTCTTAATGATGCTGAAGTATATTCTCATAAACTAGAGTAATATTCATACCTGCTATAGTAAACTAAAGTATTCTTATGTGGGCATAAAGATAATGACAACTGAAGCATCCCATTAACATATAGTTCTTAATGATGCTGAAGTATATTCTCATAAACTAGAGTAATATTCATACCTGCTATAGTAAACTAAAGTATTCTTATGTGGGCATAAAGATAATGACAACTGAAGCATCCCATTAACATATAGTTCTTAATGATGCAGAAGTATATTCTCATAAACTAGAGTAATATTCATACCTGCTATAGTAAACTAAAGTATTCTTATGTGGGCATAAAGATAATGACAACTGAAGCATCTCATTAACATATAGTTCTTAATGATGCTGAAGTATATTCTCATAAACTAGAGTAATATTCATACCTGCTATAGTAAACTAAAGTATTCTTATGTGGGCATAAAGATAATGACAACTAAAGCATCCCATTAACATATAGTTCTTAATGATGCTGAAGTATATTCTCATAAACTAGAGTAATATTCATACCTGCTATAGTAAACTAAAGTATTCTTATGTGGGCATAAAGATAATGACAACTAAAGCATCCCATTAACATATAGTTCTTAATGATGCTGAAGTATATTCTCATAAACTAGAGTAATATTCATACCTGCTATAGTATACTAAAGTATTCTTATGTGGGCATAAAGAAAATGGCAACTGAAGCATTCTATTAACATATAGTTCTTAATGATGCTGAAGTATATTCTCATAAACTAGAGTAATATTCATACCTGCTATAGTAAACTAAAGTATTCTTATGTGGGCATAAAGAAAATGGCAACTGAAGCATTCCATTAACATATAGTTCTTAATGATGCTGAAGTATATTCTCATAAACTAGAGTAATATTCATACCTGCTATAGTAAACTAAAGTATTCTTATGTGGCCATAAAGAAAATGGCAACTGAAGCATTCTATTAACATATAGTTCTTAATGATGCTGAAGTATATTCTCATAAACTAGAGTAATATTCATACCTGCTATAGTAAACTAAAGTATTCTTATGTGGGCATAAAGATAATGACAACTGAAGCATCCCATTAACATATAGTTCTTAATGATGCTGAAGTATATTCTCATAAACTAGAGTAATATTCATACCTGCTATAGTAAACTAAAGTATTCTTATGTGGGCATAAAGATAATGACAACTGAAGCATCTCATTTGTCACGGAACAGGTAGTGAAGAGAACCCAAATGCAGGCAGTAATACGGGGTAACACAGATTTTAATAAAGAGGGAACAAAAACACAAAACAAAGACCCACAATGGGGTAAAATACAGAGGACAACTAAGACAGCAAAAACAGGAAGGAAACACTCACGGCGGGTAACAAGCTGTAACAAAAAGGACACTAACGCTGGGACACAGCGTAGGGATCGAGCAGAACAGAGCAACCAGTTACCACAGTGAACGAGATTTACAAGACAAACGAGCCCAAGACAATAGACAAGAGGGTATTTTATAGGGAGACTAACAAAGGAGATAACGATGGGCAGGTGTGGGTAATGAGACACAGGAGGAAAGCTATACTAGAAACGAGAGGGGCGGGGCCAAATGACGAGACAGGAGAGAACGCATATTATGTCCTGATTGACAATAATATGTTTCTCTCCACATAAAACACGTGGGTCCGTCATGATTCTGCCTCTAGACCAGAAAACCAAGACAAGAGAAGGCAGAATCATGACATCATTAACATATAGTTCTTAATGATGCTGAAGTATATTCTCATAAACTAGAGTAATATTCTTACCTGCTATAGTAAACTAAAGTATTCTTATGTGGGCATAAAGATAATGACAACTGAAGCATCTCATTAACATATAGTTCTTAATGATGCTGAAGTATATTCTCATAAACTAGAGTAATATTCATACCTGCTATAGTAAACTAAAGTATTCTTATGTGGGCATTAAGATAATGACAACTGAAGCATCCCATTAACATATAGTTCTTAATGATCCTGAAGTATATTCTCATAAACTAGAGTAATATTCATACCTGCTATAGTAAACTAAAGTATTCTTATGTGGGCATAAAGATAATGGCAACTGAAGCATCTCATTAACATATAGTTCTTAATGATGCTGAAGTATATTCTCATAAACTAGAGTAATATTCATACCTGCTATAGTAAACTAAAGTATTCTTATGTGGGCATAAATATAATGGCAACTGAAGCATCCCATTAACATATAGTTCTTAATGATGCTGAAGTATATTCTCATAAACTAGAGTAATATTCATACCTGCTATAGTAAACTAAAGTATTCTTATGTGGGCATAAAGATAATGGCAACTGAAGCATCTCATTAACATATAGTTCTAAATGATGCTGAAGTATATTCTCATAAACTAGAGTAATATTCTTACCTGCTATAGTAAACTAAAGTATTCTTATGTGGGCATAAAGATAATGACAACTGAAGCATCCCATTAACATATAGTTCTTAATGATGCTGAAGTATATTCTCATAAACTAGTGTAATATTCATACCTGCTATAGTAAACTAAAGTATTCTTATGTGGGCATAAAGAAAATGGCAACTGAAGCATCCCATTAACATATAGTTAGGGAATACGAAATACGACAGCAACCCCCACGGCGCATTGCCTGTAGTTTGGTGTAGGAAGCTGAAGAAAAGGCACGGGCCGACGCATGTTTTTTGAGTGTCGCAGGACCCCTAACTACCGCGGTGTTGCTTGCATAGATGTTTATCCCCGTTGACCAAACCCGGCCGTCCTTCAAGTGTTTGTAGTATAGTTCTTAAGCCCTCCCCTTTCCCTTTTTCCAGAGGCAACTCTCTGAGCCCCGGTCCGCCTCGCCGAGTCCTCCCTGATATCTAATAACTCCTACCCTAACCTTGACTTTTAACCTTATGATCCCAATGGTCCTTTCGTTATTTGCCGTCCGGTCCTGATCTCCTGGTGATCTTTTTTTGACACGCATTCCTGCTTGCCTCAAGGTTACCTGACATTAGGTGTTTGACATTTAGGTTTTGGTACTCTTAAGTTTCCTGACCTTAGGTTTAGAATTTTGATTCGGATAGGGAGATCTTTCTTTGACCCGCCTCCCTGCTTGCCTCAAGGTTACCTGACATTAGGTGTTTGACATTTAGGTTTTGGTACTCTTAAGTTTCCTGACCTTAGGTTTAGAATTTTGATTCGGATAGGGAGATCTTTCTTCCCCCCCCCCCCCCTTTTTTTTTTTTTTTTTTTTTTTTTCCCCTTTTTTTTTTTTTTCCCCCCCCCCCCCCTCCCCCCCTTCCCCACTTTTGTGTCATTTATATTTTGTTTTCTCAATTTCCTTCCCCTGTTTAAAATTTGATTTGGATAGGGAGAGCCTTTTTCCCCCCCCCATCCCCGCTTGTCCCAAGGTTACCCGACATTAGGTGTGTTTTAGGGTTAGGGTTAGGGTTAGGGGCAAAAAATCCAAGATCTAGGGCCCTGAGGCCCCAGAAATGGTTGTGCACTGGCCCACTTCCTACTGAACACCTAAGGTCACCCAAGGCCAAGAAGAGAAAACGATGCCGTACCCAAATATCCCCATGATTTGTGTGAGTATTTAGTTTATGTATGTAGATGCTGACCAAATTGGGTTATGTTATTTAACCAATATGTGTGTGTATATAGTGTGTGTAGGCATCCCAACAACCTATATGTCTCAGTAACCGGACAACCCTTTGCCTGTTAAATGGCGTGTTGACCAGGACTGGATTCCAGGAGGATGAGGTAAGTGTTTTAAAAGGTAAGTACGATCATTGTAATTTTTGTTTTAGGGTTAGGTTTAGTTAGGGGTGTACGTATAGGGTTCCTGATGTTAGGTGTAAGGATTGAGGTTAGGGTGAGGTCTAAGATGTAATACACGAGGGGGTCAGGGTTAGGGTTAGGGGCAAAAAATCCAAGATCTAGGGCCCTGAGGCCCCAGAAATGGCTGTGCACTGGCCCACCCTCTACTGACCACCCAAGGTCACCCGAGGCCAAGAGGAGAAAACGATGCCGCACACGAGTGTCCCCACAATTCCTGTAATATTTTATTTGTGTATGTAAATGCTGACCAAATTGTGTTGTGTTATGTTATATTCCATAAATGTGTGTGTGTGTGTGTGTATATAGAGGCAACCCAACAACCTTTATGCATCAGCGACCGGCCAAAACTTGGTCTTTTAAATGGCGTGTTGACCAGGATTGGATTCCAGGAGGTGAGGTAAGTGTTTGAAAGGTAAGTTAGGCTCCTTGTTAGTGTTTGTTTTAGGTTTAAGACGCCCAGGGTTACTAATGTTATTGGTGTGAGGTTAGGGGCAAAAAATCCAAGATCTAGGGCCCTGAGGCCCCAGAAATGGCTGTGCACTGGCCCACCCTCTACTGACCACCCAAGGTCACCCGAGGCCAAGAGGAGAAAACGATGCCGCACACGAGTGTCCCCACAATTCCTGTAATATTTTATTTGTGTATGTAAATGCTGACCAAATTGTGTTGTGTTATGTTATATTCCATAAATGTGTGTGTGTGTGTGTGTATATAGAGGCAACCCAACAACCTTTATGCATCAGCGACCGGCCAAAACTTGGTCTTTTAAATGGCGTGTTGACCAGGATTGGATTCCAGGAGGTGAGGTAAGTGTTTGAAAGGTAAGTAGGCTCCTTGTTATTTTTGTTTTAGGTTTAAGACGCCCAGGGTTACTAATGTTAGGTGTGAGGAGTGGGGTTGTGGTGAGGTCTTAGGCGTAATACACGAGGGGGTCCTGATATTAGGTGTTAGGAGAGGGTTAGGAAAGGGGATAAGGGTGTGCCCTCAGGTGTGATACACGAGGGGATAGTGACATTAGGTGTTAGGGATGAGGTGTGGGTGGCCATCAAAGGTTATAACACACCCAAATGAGAGGAGCAGTGTGAGGGGAAAGATTGTTTAAGCCTCGTTCAGGCCTCTAGGGTAAACCGTGTCCAGGCGTTTAATCCAGACGCTCTCGGCTCTAAGTCTCTCCCTTAGAGACCATGCTGGATTTGACTGGAGACCGGTTACCCTGAATGCAGGCAGACCGTGGGTCAGGAAATGTTGAACCAGATGTCTACGTTTATCAATCTTGTGCAAAATGTTATGTGCATGTTGATAAGCTCTGACTCTGAGTTCATTCTTCGTCTGACCCACGTATTGTCTGCGACATCTAGTGCAGAAGACTAGATAAATGCAGTTGGTGGTTTCATGTGTCAGAGGTCGGGAAATCTTGAAGATTTTTTTGTTGTACCTGCTCATAACCCATTGTTTTTGTACGAAATACTTGCAACGGCCTACTCGGCCCGACGGGGTCGGAGTACGAAGCTTGCTACAGACGAGCCTGTCCTGTAGATTGTCGTTGCGTTTGTACGCTGCAATGGGTCTGTGGTGCTGCAGGAATTTTGTAGGTCCAAGGAACTTCAAGAAATTTTCTTTGATAGCCGAATTGAGTGAGACACATTGTTTTGAATAGAGGGCCGTGAGTGGGATGATTTTATGTCTGTTTTGTAATGCAATCCCCGGTGTATTCCTTGGCTTGTCAAATGTTTTTAATATTTTCCTAAGGAACGATCTGCTGTAGCCACGGTTTCTGAGGGCCCGGAAGAGGATGTTCGTGGCCTCAAGAAAGGACGAAGGCTGCGAGCAGATCCTTTTGAATCTGAGGAGTTGCGATTTGATGATGCCCTTAAAGGTGTGTTTTGGGTGGAAACTGTTTTTGTGTAGCAACGAATGTGTATCTGTGTCTTTAAAGTAGACTCTAAAGTCCAATCGACCCGTCTCCAGAAACTCGGGCCCCTTGTATGAGACCACATCTAAAAAGTTGACCTCTGACCTGTCCAAACTGTATTTTACGCTGATGGATTCCTGATGTGAATTCAGGTGTGCAATAAAGGCGAGAAAATCCTCCTCAGCGTGGGTCCAAACACCCCAGATGTCATCCAAGAACCTGAAATAAGCAAACGGTTTCAGGGCACACGCTGCAAGAGCTGTTTGTTCCCAGTCTGCCATGAAAATGTTCGCATAAGAGGGCGCAAACTTCTTGCCCATGGCCGTACCCTTGACCTGTAGATAAAATTTGGAGTCGAATTCAAAGTCATTTTTGGTCAGATTTATTTCTAGCAGTTTTAACAGGTGTTCGTCTGGTCTGTGAGAATCAGGGTATTTGAGCATGAATTTTTTCACTGCTTCAAGGCCGGTCGGGGTGTCAATATTAGTGTACAGACTGTCAATGTCAATCGTGAAAAGAAATGAATTTTGTGGGACTTTGAGTTTGCTAATTTTTGAAATAAAATCGTACGTGTCTTTCAGGTAGCTTGGATGTCTGGTGGAGAGAGGATTGAGAAAGTGTTCTATATACTCTGCCGTGAAATATGTCTCGCTGTTGCAGTCGGAAACGATTGGTCTGCCCGGTGGGACCTCAAAAGGTACGCTCCACTTTTCTGGCTCCTTATGAATCTTTGGCAACAGGTAAAGTCTCCTGGGCCGGGGTGGTCCTTCCCCCGTGAGGTAATCTTTTTGTTTAGAGCCTATGATTTTTCTAGAACACATATCTTCCAGAATGTCCTCTATCTCCTTGATGGTGTCAGTGTAAATGGGCCCCTCGAGTGGACGGTAATGTTCCGCAACCGAAAGTTGTCTCAGTCCTTCCGCAATGTATTGCGCTCTGTCTAAAATGACTGTGGCGTTACCTTTGTCAGCTGGTTTGATAACTATGTCAGTGTTGTTGCCTAGCTCTCTGAGGGCTTTCTTTTCACCAACGGTCAAATTGTGTGTCGCCCCCAAACCCCAATGTAATTTTTTGAACGCAAAATTGTCAGCTCTAATAGTCTTCTCAATTTCTTTAGGTAGGCTAGACAATGAGGGTTCCCAACCGGAGGGGTGAGTAAACGGTATCTTAGTTTTATTGTTCTTCTTGCCCTCAAAAAACGCCTCCAGTTTAAGTCTGCGGTGATATGCCTGCATGTCCGCTAACAATTCCTTCTTTTTGCAGCTCGACGGGGTGGGGATATAAGAAAGGCCTTTTTTAAGGACTGAGTTTTGGTCGTCTGTTAGCACGAAGGACTTTGATAAGTTGACGACGAGCTTATGTGTACCACGATTTGGGTTGACGGGAATTAGGAGTTTAAATGAGAGAGCCAATGTGTTTGGATAGCTCTTGCCGTGGCAGGTTTCCAATGGATACCGTCCGTTTCCACCTGGAAATGTGTGGAAGCCAGCAGAGGGATGAAGGTCAGATTCTGTTTGATGAAGTCATTCATGCTTTCCAACATTTCCTGCTCTGGCGGCGGCAATGCTCTCGAGAAATTGATCAGCGGGACCAAAATATCTGTTTCTGGTAAAATGTCTTCCGCTTTTTTGTAGGCCTTCTGGATTTCTGTTATAGCCGTATCAATGTACCTCTGGCTCCGGTTGTTCAAACCGAATGAGAGTATTAATTTCTGTGGCACTATGGGCCATTTACCCCTTTCCAACAGGCCGATTGCGTGACAAAACTTCGCCCCAGGGTAGCTGTCCATCTGGAGATCAGGGTCATCAGATTCGGGGAACCTGGAGACGTTCGAGTCCCCAATGATGAGCCATCTTTTTCTACAGGTAAGGCTCCAATGCGTTTTGTCTGTGTTAGTGTGACGAAATGGCATGTTAGGAGTCGTGGAGGGTGGGCTGCTGATCATTTGGGGCTCAATATTAGTGTTGTCCCTCAGTAACGGTATTATTGGAGATAGCGCAGGTGGTGCGACCCCATGTTCCCCACGCTCTAAGCCCACTCCATTGTCCTGCTGTGGGACCGGGTCCTCAAGGAGGTCGTATTCCTGGAGGATCTCTGTAAGCGGGGACGGTGAGTCGTCTGAGAAAATACCGCTATGTCGGGAATCCTCCGAGGGAGCAATCGGGGTTGACATTTGTGGAATAGGGGCCCATCCAACATCCTGGTCTACCGCCGGAGGGTTAGGTGAGGTAGGGTTATCCTCAGGTGGGGCCTCCAAAACAGAGATTAACGGCTCTGGCGTTTCGGGGCGGCTCTGGGGTGGCGGAATCGCTAGAGAGGGTTCGGTTCGAGGCCCTAGGTGGCGGCTCTTTTGTAATTTCTTCCTTTGTTCGCAGGGTTGAGGCGCTCCAGCCTGTATGGGCTGAAGGGACTCAGGCAGGTCCTGGGGAGGAGCTTCCTCCTCAAAAGACCAATCTCCTCTGCATGGAGGAGTGGCCACTTTACCCTGTTCAATGAACATTGGAGAGGTTTGTATTTCAATGTCTCTACGATTTATTATTTGTTGTAAGGGAGCGGCGTTAGCAGGAGTATCGGACGGTAGAGGCTTCAGGGCCTGTATGGGTGTTTGACTGGAGGACGAAGCGGTGGCCCGACTAGAGGAGGCGCCAATGACGACAGCCGCATAAGTACGAGAGGTTTCTGTCCCTGTGGATACTGTCGGGGTAACCCGTGTCGTCGTACTACTGCCAGTAACAGTTTTTTCTGCTGTAATTAGGGCCTTGGCTTGTTGAAAAGTTTCTTGGCTGATCCTACCGCTGTAATTCCTGTCCGCCCAATGTGAAGCCACCTCAAATGCCTCAGGCCAATCAGCTTGATTGGTCTGGTTACGTATGCTCTGTTTTGTGGTTTCAATCATCGAATCGTAGTGCTGTTCGAGAATCAATTGTGTGTTGTGTGACCAATCTTTGGCGTTCCCCTGTAGTCGCTGTGCAACTCTCTCGTTTGCAAAAGCTGGCCTCACCGTCTCTATAAGGAGGTTAGTGAGCCTTTGGAACGTGATTGGCTGGTTGTCTTGCACTTTTGTGGTAACCTTATCCAAGTGGTGTACCTGTCGGATGAGCTCGTAAAATAATTTAATAGTTGTTTTGAGCTGAGGTGGTGCCGGTGTGAAATTAGGGTTTTGTCTTGCATTATTCCTGCTCTCCCTAACAGGTGTGACATTGGTGTTTTGTCTGTCATTATGTCTGTATTCTCTTGCAGGTATGTTCCTCGTTCTGCTGTTTGAGGAGGGGCGATACTGTCGGCCCCTATTCCTGTTAGTGAGGTAAGTATCGTGTAGGGGAAAGTCCACGTCATCTCGGCTACCTCCATGAAAAGTAAAAGAAACCTTTCTGGGTCTCTGATTGGAGGGGGTGTATGTGCGGTGGTTTCTAACATATTGTCTGTTAGGTTGGGGATCAGGGTGTTGTGGCCGAGATAACTCAAGCCTATCCCTTGTCTCTGCATCCCCATAGGCACCTTCACGCCAGACTTGTCTGCGCCGTACTGGATCACCCTGGTGAGGACGTGATTCCCTCATTCTTGCATTTTGACGTCTTTTACCCCTATTAGTGTGAACAGGAGGCCTGTATGGGCCTGCGACTGTTTCGTAATAGGCATCATCATGGGGAGATCTGTATGGATCCTCAAGCCCATAATAATGTTCATCCTGTACAACAGGGATATGTAGGGAGGGCCCAGGCCTGGACACCTCCCTAAAAGTGGCACCGTAAAATTCCCTGTCCTGATACCCATTGTTATTTGTGTTGTATCTATTTCTTGCAGGGCGGGCCTGTGGAGCTGTGTTATTTGGTCTCCTGTATGGGAAACCACGCTCCCTAGCACGGGGACGTGCTGAAGTGTTCTGAGGTGTATAATTAAAGCGTGTAAAATCAGGAGTCACGCTGTTGTGTCTGATTTTAAGGCGTGGTGTGGTCCTCTGTGTAGACCTGCCACGAAACTGTTCCATGTTGTATGAACCGTGTGTGTATTTTTTTGGGGGATTTTAAAATGTTTTTTAGATTTTTTTGGTCGTTTTGGAACTTTTTATGTTTTTTAGAAAGAGATATATATACACACAAAAGAGTTTTAAACGTTCTGAACAGAACTAGAACAAAAGAAAATGAATTAAACCAAATAAAACTAAATAAACTTAAATAAAATGGCCAAACTGTTCAAGTCAATCGCGACGTTTCGGTAAACAATTAATACCTTCTTCAGGCTGACTTGAACTTAATCAAAACAATAGTGTGCTGAACAATCGTTCAACAACAATCAAAATAGCAATGTGAATACAATATTTGTTGAAATAGTGGAGGAGCGAAAATGGCTGCGACCAGTTGTCAACAGAGAATAGCATGAAATGAGAGCACGCTTGAATGCGCGTCCGCTATACAGCCCAGCGTCTGAAAAAAGACCCGTTTTTCTAAATGGATTTTTAAAGCCTTTCAAGACGAAATAGCTTCAAAACTCGATCACGGGAGGTAAGTAAAGTTTCTTAGGGTCGAGTAAAGAATATTATTAAAAGATAAAACATGTATTAGAGTGAGAAAAGAAGTAAAAGCGATCTTGAGCGTGATTGCGTCAGTGATGACGTCATCACGTCCTCACGTTAAAACCGGAAGAAAGGAACGAATCCTTAAAAGTGTTTATAAAGATAAGGAAAGTTTCTAAAAGTTGAAATATACGACTCAAACATTCCTTTAAGTGTCCTGTAAAGAATCGCATAGCTGAAATGAGCTTTAAAGTAGTACAAATAGATCGGTTTCTACACGTGTAAATGGACCTCGGATGACGTCACGCCCACCGAAGATCGCGTTTGAACAATAAATTGGTAAAATAACGGTTATAAACACGAAGGAAAATTCCAATATAAATATATATGGCGCAAAATGAGGTTAAATAATTTATTCAAGACAGCTTTCTTGAAAAAACGAACTATTTGTGGAGAAAATGTGTAAACAAACATGTAAACTATGCGCCAAACATTATGTGTATATGTATAAACATTTTCCCTCCCATAAAATTGGGTATCCTTCATCCCAGTGCTCCTCTAAGAAATGTGGGGAAAATATATCACTTGTATGAGTATGTTGCATGTTGATAAGAATATGTATTATTAATTTGTGTCATAGGGATCAAAAGTGTACAACAAACGAGAACTAATCTCGACCAAGGGCTATCCAAAGGCTCAGAGAAAGTGGCACGGGCTTTGTTAGGGGCAAAAAATCCAAGATCTAGGGCCCTGAGGCCCCAGAAATGGCTGTGCACTGGCCCACCCTCTACTGACCACCCAAGGTCACCCGAGGCCAAGAGGAGAAAACGATGCCGCACACGAGTGTCCCCACAATTCCTGTAATATTTTATTTGTGTATGTAAATGCTGACCAAATTGTGTTGTGTTATGTTATATTCCATAAATGTGTGTGTGTGTGTGTGTATATAGAGGCAACCCAACAACCTTTATGCATCAGCGACCGGCCAAAACTTGGTCTTTTAAATGGCGTGTTGACCAGGATTGGATTCCAGGAGGTGAGGTAAGTGTTTGAAAGGTAAGTAGGCTCCTTGTTATTTTTGTTTTAGGTTTAAGACGCCCAGGGTTACTAATGTTAGGTGTGAGGAGTGGGGTTGTGGTGAGGTCTTAGGCGTAATACACGAGGGGGTCCTGATATTAGGTGTTAGGAGAGGGTTAGGGATGAGGGATAAGGGTTAGGGTTAGGGTTAGGGTTAGGGTTAGGGTTAGGGTTAGGGTTAGGGTTAGGGTTAGGGTTAGGGTTAGGGTTAGGGTTAGGGTTAGGGTTAGGGTTAGGGTTAGGGTTAGGGTTAGGGTTAGGGTTAGGGTTAGGGTTAGGGTTAGGGTTAGGGTTAGGGTTAGGGTTAGGGTTAGGGTTAGGGTTAGGGTTAGGGTTAGGGTTAGGGTTAGGGTTAGGGTTAGGGTTAGGGTTAGGGTTAGGGTTAGGGTTAGGGTTAGGGTTAGGGTTAGGGGTTAGGGTTAGGGTTAGGGTTAGGGTTAGGGTTAGGGTTAGGGTTAGGGTTTAGGGTTAGGGTTAGGGTTAGGGTTAGGGTTAGGGTAGGGTTAGGGTTAGGGTTAGGGTTAGGGTTAGGGTTAGGGTTAGGGTTAGGGTTAGGGGGTTAGGGTTAGGGTTAGGGTTAGGGTTAGGGTTAGGGTTAGGGTTAGGGTTAGGGTTAGGGTTAGGTTGTAGGGCAAAAAACGAAGGTTGCACCCCTGGTGAAGTGCACCCCCCCACTTATCTTTCGAAGGGATGTAGGTAGAGACTTGAAATTGCGTATATATAGTAATTGGCGGACGCCCTTTCGAACGCGCTCACTTTTAGCTCGATAGCGCCCCCAGCGGCCGAGATAAGGAAGTGCACCCCCCTTAATTAAAGTCTAAAGGGAAAACGAGGCACGTCATTATATAGTTTCGAGGTCGCCGAGCACGATGGTGAAGGTTTGGAGTCGATCCGAGCTTCCGTTCGGAAGTGCACCCCAGGGTGAAGTTTTGTAAAAGTTTGTAAAATTTTCCTAAGTCTAAAAGTGCAAATTCGTTCACCCAGAAAGCCTTTTTCTACACGTTTCAGGCCATTTGGAGTCGATCTGTATAGTTTTCGAGAGACACTTTTTGTAAAAGGTTCAAGGGGTTGTACTTGGCTGAAAACACGCTCAAAACAGTAGAATTTGTAGTCGACGTAACTCGGGCCGCGAAGATCGTAGAACCTAGTGCCAGGTGCCGTTCGAAAGGGGAGGTCCAGGCCTTTCCAACGACACCAAGGACGCGTCGCTGCGACCTTCCTAAGCCGAGCTAGACCCCCGAACAGAAAGGCGTCTGAAAAGCGTATCTCTGGCCAGGAAGGTCGCAGCAGGACGAGGTCGGACGCGTCTTAAAGGACTCGCCGAGACCTTTCCAACGACACCAAGCACTCGTCGCTGCGACCTTCCTAGGCCGAGATATTTTTTCTAGAGCCGTTTCTGTTTGGCTCCCCCTATCCGTCACGGAAGGTCGCACCGCGTCGGTCGACGGCTCGTTGGAAAGGTGTCATTCAGACCTTTCCGACAACACCCGTCTCGCGTTTCTAGTCCATTCCTACACGGAGTTATAACGTTTGTCCGCCAGGCGGCGCTATTTTTTGAATAAGTGGGCATAACTCTGCGTAGGAAGGTCGTAGAGAGACGAACGTAGGCTCGTCGGAAAGGCCTGGCCCAGGCCTTTCGAACGGAACGCGGTCCGACAATTGTTTCCGAGCCTTTCGATGAGATATCTTGCAATTCGTGTCCATTTCAGAGGGTTCCTGACCTTAGGTTTAGAGTTTGGTTGGGGTGGGGGTTAGATGAATTTCGCCTAATTGTCCAACGACCAGAAGGTGCCTGACCTTAGGGTTAGGGTTAGGGTTAGGGTTAGGGTAGGGTTAGGGTTAGGGTTAGGGTTACAGGGGTTGTAGGGCAAAAACGAAGGTTGCACCCCTGGTGAAGTGCACCCCCCCACTTATCTTTCGAAGGGATGTAGGTAGAGACTTGAAATTGCGTATATATAGTAATTGGCGGACGCCCTTTCGAACGCGCTCACTTTTAGCTCGATAGCGCCCCCAGCGGCCGAGATAAGGAAGTGCACCCCCCTTAATTAAAGTCTAAAGGGAAAACGAGGCACGTCATTATATAGTTTCGAGGTCGCCGAGCACGATGGTGAAGGTTTGGAGTCGATCCGAGCTTCCGTTCGGAAGTGCACCCCAGGGTGAAGTTTTGTAAAAGTTTGTAAAATTTTCCTAAGTCTAAAAGTGCAAATTCGTTCACCCAGAAAGGCTTTTTCTACACGTTTCAGGCCATTTGGAGTCGATCTGTATAGTTTTCGAGAGACACTTTTTGTAAAAGGTTCAAGGGGTTGTACTTGGCTGAAAACACGCTCAAAACAGTAGAATTTGTAGTCGACGTAACTCGGGCCGCGAAGATCGTAGAACCTAGTGCCAGGTGCCGTTCGAAAGGGGAGGTCCAGGCCTTTCCAACGACACCAAGGACGCGTCGCTGCGACCTTCCTAAGCCGAGCTAGACCCCCGAACAGAAAGGCGTCTGAAAAGCGTATCTCTGGCCAGGAAGGTCGCAGCAGGACGAGGTCGGACGCGTCTTAAAGGACTCGCCGAGACCTTTCCAACGACACCAAGCACTCGTCGCTGCGACCTTCCTAGGCCGAGATATTTTTTCTAGAGCCGTTTCTGTTTGGCTCCCCCTATCCGTCACGGAAGGTCGCACCGCGTCGGTCGACGGCTCGTTGGAAAGGTGTCATTCAGACCTTTCCGACAACACCCGTCTCGCGTTTCTAGTCCATTCCTACACGGAGTTATAACGTTTGTCCGCCAGGCGGCGCTATTTTTTGAATAAGTGGGCATAACTCTGCGTAGGAAGGTCGTAGAGAGACGAACGTAGGCTCGTCGGAAAGGCCTGGCCCAGGCCTTTCGAACGGAACGCGGTCCGACAATTGTTTCCGAGCCTTTCGATGAGATATCTTGCAATTCGTGTCCATTTCAGAGGGTTCCTGACCTTAGGTTTAGAGTTTGGTTGGGGTGGGGGTTAGATGAATTTCGCCTAATTGTCCAACGACCAGAAGGTGCCTGACCTTAGGGTAAGTAGGGTAGGGTAGGGTTTGGTTCGGATGGGGGATAGATGAGATATCAGATTAGGGTTACAGTAGGTTGTAGGGCAAAAAACGAAGGTTGCACCCCTGGTGAAGTGCACCCCCCCACTTATCTTTCGAAGGGATGTAGGTAGAGACTTGAAATTGCGTATATATAGTAATTGGCGGACGCCCTTTCGAACGCGCTCACTTTTAGCTCGATAGCGCCCCCAGCGGCCGAGATAAGGAAGTGCACCCCCCTTAATTAAAGTCTAAAGGGAAAACGAGGCACGTCATTATATAGTTTCGAGGTCGCCGAGCACGATGGTGAAGGTTTGGAGTCGATCCGAGCTTCCGTTCGGAAGTGCACCCCAGGGTGAAGTTTTGTAAAAGTTTGTAAAATTTTCCTAAGTCTAAAAGTGCAAATTCGTTCACCCAGAAAGGCTTTTTCTACACGTTTCAGGCCATTTGGAGTCGATCTGTATAGTTTTCGAGAGACACTTTTTGTAAAAGGTTCAAGGGGTTGTACTTGGCTGAAAACACGCTCAAAACAGTAGAATTTGTAGTCGACGTAACTCGGGCCGCGAAGATCGTAGAACCTAGTGCCAGGTGCCGTTCGAAAGGGGAGGTCCAGGCCTTTCCAACGACACCAAGGACGCGTCGCTGCGACCTTCCTAAGCCGAGCTAGACCCCCGAACAGAAAGGCGTCTGAAAAGCGTATCTCTGGCCAGGAAGGTCGCAGCAGGACGAGGTCGGACGCGTCTTAAAGGACTCGCCGAGACCTTTCCAACGACACCAAGCACTCGTCGCTGCGACCTTCCTAGGCCGAGATATTTTTTCTAGAGCCGTTTCTGTTTGGCTCCCCCTATCCGTCACGGAAGGTCGCACCGCGTCGGTCGACGGCTCGTTGGAAAGGTGTCATTCAGACCTTTCCGACAACACCCGTCTCGCGTTTCTAGTCCATTCCTACACGGAGTTATAACGTTTGTCCGCCAGGCGGCGCTATTTTTTGAATAAGTGGGCATAACTCTGCGTAGGAAGGTCGTAGAGAGACGAACGTAGGCTCGTCGGAAAGGCCTGGCCCAGGCCTTTCGAACGGAACGCGGTCCGACAATTGTTTCCGAGCCTTTCGATGAGATATCTTGCAATTCGTGTCCATTTCAGAGGGTTCCTGACCTTAGGTTTAGAGTTTGGTTGGGGTGGGGGTTAGATGAATTTCGCCTAATTGTCCAACGACCAGAAGGTGCCTGACCTTAGGGTAAGAGTTTGGTTCGGATGGGGGATAGATGAGATATCAGATTAGGGTTACAGTAGGTTGTAGGGCAAAAAACGAAGGTTGCACCCCTGGTGAAGTGCACCCCCCCACTTATCTTTCGAAGGGATGTAGGTAGAGACTTGAAATTGCGTATATATAGTAATTGGCGGACGCCCTTTCGAACGCGCTCACTTTTAGCTCGATAGCGCCCCCAGCGGCCGAGATAAGGAAGTGCACCCCCCTTAATTAAAGTCTAAAGGGAAAACGAGGCACGTCATTATATAGTTTCGAGGTCGCCGAGCACGATGGTGAAGGTTTGGAGTCGATCCGAGCTTCCGTTCGGAAGTGCACCCCAGGGTGAAGTTTTGTAAAAGTTTGTAAAATTTTCCTAAGTCTAAAAGTGCAAATTCGTTCACCCAGAAAGCCTTTTTCTACACGTTTCAGGCCATTTGGAGTCGATCTGTATAGTTTTCGAGAGACACTTTTTGTAAAAGGTTCAAGGGGTTGTACTTGGCTGAAAACACGCTCAAAACAGTAGAATTTGTAGTCGACGTAACTCGGGCCGCGAAGATCGTAGAACCTAGTGCCAGGTGCCGTTCGAAAGGGGAGGTCCAGGCCTTTCCAACGACACCAAGGACGCGTCGCTGCGACCTTCCTAAGCCGAGCTAGACCCCCGAACAGAAAGGCGTCTGAAAAGCGTATCTCTGGCCAGGAAGGTCGCAGCAGGACGAGGTCGGACGCGTCTTAAAGGACTCGCCGAGACCTTTCCAACGACACCAAGCACTCGTCGCTGCGACCTTCCTAGGCCGAGATATTTTTTCTAGAGCCGTTTCTGTTTGGCTCCCCCTATCCGTCACGGAAGGTCGCACCGCGTCGGTCGACGGCTCGTTGGAAAGGTGTCATTCAGACCTTTCCGACAACACCCGTCTCGCGTTTCTAGTCCATTCCTACACGGAGTTATAACGTTTGTCCGCCAGGCGGCGCTATTTTTTGAATAAGTGGGCATAACTCTGCGTAGGAAGGTCGTAGAGAGACGAACGTAGGCTCGTCGGAAAGGCCTGGCCCAGGCCTTTCGAACGGAACGCGGTCCGACAATTGTTTCCGAGCCTTTCGATGAGATATCTTGCAATTCGTGTCCATTTCAGAGGGTTCCTGACCTTAGGTTTAGAGTTTGGTTGGGGTGGGGGTTAGATGAATTTCGCCTAATTGTCCAACGACCAGAAGGTGCCTGACCTTAGGGTAAGAGTTTGGTTCGGATGGGGGATAGATGAGATATCAGATTAGGGTTACAGTAGGTTGTAGGGGCAAAAAACGAAGGTTGCACCCCTGGTGAAGTGCACCCCCCCACTTATCTTTCGAAGGGATGTAGGTAGAGACTTGAAATTGCGTATATATAGTAATTGGCGGACGCCCTTTCGAACGCGCTCACTTTTAGCTCGATAGCGCCCCCAGCGGCCGAGATAAGGAAGTGCACCCCCCTTAATTAAAGTGTAAAAGGAAAACGAGGCACGTCATTATATAGTTTCGAGGTCGCCGAGCACGATGGTGAAGGTTTGGAGTCGATCCGAGCTTCCGTTCGGAAGTGCACCCCAGGGTGAAGTTTTGTAAAAGTTTTGAAAATTTTCCCAAGTCGAAAAGTGCAAATTCGTTCACCCAGAAAGGCTTTTTCTACACGTTTCATGCCATTTGGAGTCGATCTGTATAGTTTTCGCGAGACACTTTTTGTAAAAGGTTCAAGGGGTTGTACTTGGCTGAAAACACGCTCAAAACAGTAGAATTTGGAGTCGACGTAACTCGGGCCGCGAAGATCGTAGAACCTAGTGCCAGGTGCCGTTCGAAAGGGGAGGTCCAGGCCTTTCCAACGACACCAAGGACGCGTCGCTGCGACCTTCCTAAGCCGAGCTAGACCCCCGAACAGAAAGGCGTCTGAAAAGCGTATCTCTGGCCAGGAAGGTCGCAGCAGGACGAGGTCGGACGCGTCTTAAAGGACTCGCCGAGACCTTTCCAACGACACCAAGCACTCGTCGCTGCGACCTTCCTAGGCCGAGATATTTTTTCTAGAGCCGTTTCTGTTTGGCTCCCCCTATCCGTCACGGAAGGTCGCACCGCGTCGGTCGACGGCTCGTTGGAAAGGTGTCATTCAGACCTTTCCGACAACACCCGTCTCGCGTTTCTAGTCCATTCCTACACGGAGTTATAACGTTTGTCCGCCAGGCGGCGCTATTTTTTGAATAAGCGGGCATAACTCTGCGTAGGAAGGTCGTAGAGAGACGAACGTAGGCTCGTCGGAAAGGCCTGGCCCAGGCCTTTCGAACGGAACGCGGTCCGACAATTGTTTCCGAGCCTTTCGATGAGATATCTTGCAATTCGTGTCCATTTCAGAGGGTTCCTGACCTTAGGTTTAGAGTTTGGTTGGGGTGGGGGTTAGATGAATTTCGCCTAATTGTCCAACGACCAGAAGGTGCCTGACCTTAGGGTAAGAGTTTGGTTCGGATGGGGGATAGATGAGATATCAGATTAGGGTTACAGTAGGTTGTAGGGCAAGAAGGGTTAGGGTTAGGTTAGGGTTAGGGTTAGGGTTAGGGTTAGGGTTAGGGGGCAAAAAATCCAAGATCTAGGGCCCTGAGGCCCCAGAAATGGCTGTGCACTGGCCCACCCTCTACTGACCACCCAAGGTCACCCGAGGCCAAGAGGAGAAAACGATGCCGCACACGAGTGTCCCCACAATTCCTGTAATATTTTATTTGTGTATGTAAATGCTGACCAAATTGTGTTGTGTTATGTTATATTCCATAAATGTGTGTGTGTGTGTGTGTATATAGAGGCAACCCAACAACCTTTATGCATCAGCGACCGGCCAAAACTTGGTCTTTTAAATGGCGTGTTGACCAGGATTGGATTCCAGGAGGTGAGGTAAGTGTTTGAAAGGTAAGTAGGCTCCTTGTTATTTTTGTTTTAGGTTTAAGACGCCCAGGGTTACTAATGTTAGGTGTGAGGAGTGGGGTTGTGGTGAGGTCTTAGGCGTAATACACGAGGGGGTCCTGGAGTAGTTAGGTTAGGGTTAGGGTTAGGGTTAGGGTTAGGGGGCAAAAATCCAAGATCTAGGGCCCTGAGGCCAGAAATGGTTGTGCACGGCCACTAAACACCTAAGGTACCAAGAGGAGAAGTTAGTAGTGAGGAAGGGTTAGTTATAAATAGGTGGTAGGTGTGTAGGACCACAACCTAATGTCTCAGAAGGTCAACCGCGTTAAGGGTAAGGGTTTTAGGGTTAGGGTTAGGGTTAGGGTTAGGGTTAGGGTTAGGGTTAGGGTTAGGGTTAGGGTTAGGGTTAGGGTTAGGGTTAGGGTTAGGGTTAGGGTTAGGGTTAGGGTTAGGGTTAGGGTTAGGGTTAGGGTTAGGGTTAGGGTTAGGGTTAGGGTTAGGGTTAGGGTTAGGGTTAGGGTTAGGGTTAGGGTTAGGGTTAGGGTTAGGGTTAGGGTTAGGGTTAGGGTTAGGGTTAGGGTTAGGGTTAGGGTTAGGGTTAGGGTTAGGGTTAGGGTTAGGGTTAGGGTTAGGGTTAGGTTGTAGGGCAAAAAACGAAGGTTGCACCCCTGGTGAAGTGCACCCCCCCACTTATCTTTCGAAGGGATGTAGGTAGAGACTTGAAATTGCGTACATATAGTAATTGGCGGACGCCCTTTCGAACGCGCTCACTTTTAGCTCGATAGCGCCCCCAGCGGCCGAGATAAGGAAGTGCACCCCCCTTAATTAAAGTGTAAAAGGAAAACGAGGCACGTCATTATATAGTTTCGAGGTCGCCGAGCACGATGGTGAAGGTTTGGAGTCGATCCGAGCTTCCGTTCGGAAGTGCACCCCAGGGTGAAGTTTTGTAAAAGTTTTGAAAATTTTCCCAAGTCGAAAAGTGCAAATTCGTTCACCCAGAAAGGCTTTTTCTACACGTTTCATGCCATTTGGAGTCGATCTGTATAGTTTTCGCGAGACACTTTTTGTAAAAGGTTCAAGGGGTTGTACTTGGCTGAAAACACGCTCAAAACAGTAGAATTTGGAGTCGACGTAACTCGGGCCGCGAGTTAGATCGTAGAACCTAGTGCCAGGTGCCGTTCGAAAGGGGAGGTCCAGGCCTTTCCAACGACACCAAGGACGCGTCGCTGCGACCTTCCTAAGCCGAGCTAGACCCCCGAACAGAAAGGCGTCTGAAAAGCGTATCTCTGGCCAGGAAGGTCGCAGCAGGACGAGGTCGGACGCGTCTTAAAGGACTCGCCGAGACCTTTCCAACGACACCAAGCACTCGTCGCTGCGACCTTCCTAGGCCGAGATATTTTTTCTAGAGCCGTTTCTGTTTGGCTCCCCCTATCCGTCACGGAAGGTCGCACCGCGTCGGTCGACGGCTCGTTGGAAAGGTGTCATTCAGACCTTTCCGACAACACCCGTCTCGCGTTTCTAGTCCATTCCTACACGGAGTTATAACGTTTGTCCGCCAGGCGGCGCTATTTTTTGAATAAGTGGGCATAACTCTGCGTAGGAAGGTCGTAGAGAGACGAACGTAGGCTCGTCGGAAAGGCCTGGCCCAGGCCTTTCGAACGGAACGCGGTCCGACAATTGTTTCCGAGCCTTTCGATGAGATATCTTGCAATTCGTGTCCATTTCAGAGGGTTCCTGACCTTAGGTTTAGAGTTTGGTTGGGGTGGGGGTTAGATGAATTTCGCCTAATTGTCCAACGACCAGAAGGTGCCTGACCTTAGGGTAAGAGTTTGGTTCGGATGGGGGATAGATGAGATATCAGATTAGGGTTACAGTAGGTTGTAGGGCAAAAAACGAAGGTTGCACCCCTGGTGAAGTGCACCCCCCCACTTATCTTTCGAAGGGATGTAGGTAGAGACTTGAAATTGCGTATATATAGTAATTGGCGGACGCCCTTTCGAACGCGCTCACTTTTAGCTCGATAGCGCCCCCAGCGGCCGAGATAAGGAAGTGCACCCCCCTTAATTAAAGTGTAAAAGGAAAACGAGGCACGTCATTATATAGTTTCGAGGTCGCCGAGCACGATGGTGAAGGTTTGGAGTCGATCCGAGCTTCCGTTCGGAAGTGCACCCCAGGGTGAAGTTTTGTAAAAGTTTTGAAAATTTTCCCAAGTCGAAAAGTGCAAATTCGTTCACCCAGAAAGGCTTTTTCTACACGTTTCATGCCATTTGGAGTCGATCTGTATAGTTTTCGCGAGACACTTTTTGTAAAAGGTTCAAGGGGTTGTACTTGGCTGAAAACACGCTCAAAACAGTAGAATTTGGAGTCGACGTAACTCGGGCCGCGAGTAGATCGTAGAACCTAGTGCCAGGTGCCGTTCGAAAGGGGAGGTCCAGGCCTTTCCAACGACACCAAGGACGCGTCGCTGCGACCTTCCTAAGCCGAGCTAGACCCCCGAACAGAAAGGCGTCTGAAAAGCGTATCTCTGGCCAGGAAGGTCGCAGCAGGACGAGGTCGGACGCGTCTTAAAGGACTCGCCGAGACCTTTCCAACGACACCAAGCACTCGTCGCTGCGACCTTCCTAGGCCGAGATATTTTTTCTAGAGCCGTTTCTGTTTGGCTCCCCCTATCCGTCACGGAAGGTCGCACCGCGTCGGTCGACGGCTCGTTGGAAAGGTGTCATTCAGACCTTTCCGACAACACCCGTCTCGCGTTTCTAGTCCATTCCTACACGGAGTTATAACGTTTGTCCGCCAGGCGGCGCTATTTTTTGAATAAGTGGGCATAACTCTGCGTAGGAAGGTCGTAGAGAGACGAACGTAGGCTCGTCGGAAAGGCCTGGCCCAGGCCTTTCGAACGGAACGCGGTCCGACAATTGTTTCCGAGCCTTTCGATGAGATATCTTGCAATTCGTGTCCATTTCAGAGGGTTCCTGACCTTAGGTTTAGAGTTTGGTTGGGGTGGGGGTTAGATGAATTTCGCCTAATTGTCCAACGACCAGAAGGTGCCTGACCTTAGGGTAAGAGTTTGGTTCGGATGGGGGATAGATGAGATATCAGATTAGGGTTACAGTAGGTTGTAGGGCAAAAAACGAAGGTTGCACCCCTGGTGAAGTGCACCCCCCCACTTATCTTTCGAAGGGATGTAGGTAGAGACTTGAAATTGCGTACATATAGTAATTGGCGGACGCCCTTTCGAACGCGCTCACTTTTAGCTCGATAGCGCCCCCAACGGCCGAGATAAGGAAGTGCACCCCCCTTAATTAAAGTGTAAAAGGAAAACGAGGCACGTCATTATATAGTTTCGAGGTCGCCGAGCACGATGGTGAAGGTTTGGAGTCGATCCGAGCTTCCGTTCGGAAGTGCACCCCAGGGTGAAGTTTTGTAAAAGTTTTGAAAATTTTCCCAAGTCGAAAAGTGCAAATTCGTTCACCCAGAAAGGCTTTTTCTACACGTTTCATGCCATTTGGAGTCGATCTGTATAGTTTTCGCGAGACACTTTTTGTAAAAGGTTCAAGGGGTTGTACTTGGCTGAAAACACGCTCAAAACAGTAGAATTTGGAGTCGACGTAACTCGGGCCGCGAGTTAGATCGTAGAACCTAGTGCCAGGTGCCGTTCGAAAGGGGAGGTCCAGGCCTTTCCAACGACACCAAGGACGCGTCGCTGCGACCTTCCTAAGCCGAGCTAGACCCCCGAACAGAAAGGCGTCTGAAAAGCGTATCTCTGGCCAGGAAGGTCGCAGCAGGACGAGGTCGGACGCGTCTTAAAGGACTCGCCGAGACCTTTCCAACGACACCAAGCACTCGTCGCTGCGACCTTCCTAGGCCGAGATATTTTTTCTAGAGCCGTTTCTGTTTGGCTCCCCCTATCCGTCACGGAAGGTCGCACCGCGTCGGTCGACGGCTCGTTGGAAAGGTGTCATTCAGACCTTTCCGACAACACCCGTCTCGCGTTTCTAGTCCATTCCTACACGGAGTTATAACGTTTGTCCGCCAGGCGGCGCTATTTTTTGAATAAGTGGGCATAACTCTGCGTAGGAAGGTCGTAGAGAGACGAACGTAGGCTCGTCGGAAAGGCCTGGCCCAGGCCTTTCGAACGGAACGCGGTCCGACAATTGTTTCCGAGCCTTTCGATGAGATATCTTGCAATTCGTGTCCATTTCAGAGGGTTCCTGACCTTAGGTTTAGAGTTTGGTTGGGGTGGGGGTTAGATGAATTTCGCCTAATTGTCCAACGACCAGAAGGTGCCTGACCTTAGGGTAAGAGTTTGGTTCGGATGGGGGATAGATGAGATATCAGATTAGGGTTACAGTAGGTTGTAGGGCAAAAAACGAAGGTTGCACCCCTGGTGAAGTGCACCCCCCCACTTATCTTTCGAAGGGATGTAGGTAGAGACTTGAAATTGCGTACATATAGTAATTGGCGGACGCCCTTTCGAACGCGCTCACTTTTAGCTCGATAGCGCCCCCAACGGCCGAGATAAGGAAGTGCACCCCCCTTAATTAAAGTGTAAAAGGAAAACGAGGCACGTCATTATATAGTTTCGAGGTCGCCGAGCACGATGGTGAAGGTTTGGAGTCGATCCGAGCTTCCGTTCGGAAGTGCACCCCAGGGTGAAGTTTTGTAAAAGTTTTGAAAATTTTCCCAAGTCGAAAAGTGCAAATTCGTTCACCCAGAAAGGCTTTTTCTACACGTTTCATGCCATTTGGAGTCGATCTGTATAGTTTTCGCGAGACACTTTTTGTAAAAGGTTCAAGGGGTTGTACTTGGCTGAAAACACGCTCAAAACAGTAGAATTTGGAGTCGACGTAACTCGGGCCGCGAGTTAGATCGTAGAACCTAGTGCCAGGTGCCGTTCGAAAGGGGAGGTCCAGGCCTTTCCAACGACACCAAGGACGCGTCGCTGCGACCTTCCTAAGCCGAGCTAGACCCCCGAACAGAAAGGCGTCTGAAAAGCGTATCTCTGGCCAGGAAGGTCGCAGCAGGACGAGGTCGGACGCGTCTTAAAGGACTCGCCGAGACCTTTCCAACGACACCAAGCACTCGTCGCTGCGACCTTCCTAGGCCGAGATATTTTTTCTAGAGCCGTTTCTGTTTGGCTCCCCCTATCCGTCACGGAAGGTCGCACCGCGTCGGTCGACGGCTCGTTGGAAAGGTGTCATTCAGACCTTTCCGACAACACCCGTCTCGCGTTTCTAGTCCATTCCTACACGGAGTTATAACGTTTGTCCGCCAGGCGGCGCTATTTTTTGAATAAGTGGGCATAACTCTGCGTAGGAAGGTCGTAGAGAGACGAACGTAGGCTCGTCGGAAAGGCCTGGCCCAGGCCTTTCGAACGGAACGCGGTCCGACAATTGTTTCCGAGCCTTTCGATGAGATATCTTGCAATTCGTGTCCATTTCAGAGGGTTCCTGACCTTAGGTTTAGAGTTTGGTTGGGGTGGGGGTTAGATGAATTTCGCCTAATTGTCCAACGACCAGAAGGTGCCTGACCTTAGGGTAAGAGTTTGGTTCGGATGGGGGATAGATGAGATATCAGATTAGGGTTACAGTAGGTTGTAGGGCAAAAAACGAAGGTTGCACCCCTGGTGAAGTGCACCCCCCCACTTATCTTTCGAAGGGATGTAGGTAGAGACTTGAAATTGCGTACATATAGTAATTGGCGGACGCCCTTTCGAACGCGCTCACTTTTAGCTCGATAGCGCCCCCAACGGCCGAGATAAGGAAGTGCACCCCCCTTAATTAAAGTGTAAAAGGAAAACGAGGCACGTCATTATATAGTTTCGAGGTCGCCGAGCACGATGGTGAAGGTTTGGAGTCGATCCGAGCTTCCGTTCGGAAGTGCACCCCAGGGTGAAGTTTTGTAAAAGTTTTGAAAATTTTCCCAAGTCGAAAAGTGCAAATTCGTTCACCCAGAAAGGCTTTTTCTACACGTTTCATGCCATTTGGAGTCGATCTGTATAGTTTTCGCGAGACACTTTTTGTAAAATAGGTTCAAGGGGTTGTACTTGGCTGAAAACACGCTCAAAACAGTAGAATTTGGAGTCGACGTAACTCGGGCCGCGAGTAGATCGTAGAACCTAGTGCCAGGTGCCGTTCGAAAGGGGAGGTCCAGGCCTTTCCAACGACACCAAGGACGCGTCGCTGCGACCTTCCTAAGCCGAGCTAGACCCCCGAACAGAAAGGCGTCTGAAAAGCGTATCTCTGGCCAGGAAGGTCGCAGCAGGACGAGGTCGGACGCGTCTTAAAGGACTCGCCGAGACCTTTCCAACGACACCAAGCACTCGTCGCTGCGACCTTCCTAGGCCGAGATATTTTTTCTAGAGCCGTTTCTGTTTGGCTCCCCCTATCCGTCACGGAAGGTCGCACCGCGTCGGTCGACGGCTCGTTGGAAAGGTGTCATTCAGACCTTTCCGACAACACCCGTCTCGCGTTTCTAGTCCATTCCTACACGGAGTTATAACGTTTGTCCGCCAGGCGGCGCTATTTTTTGAATAAGCGGGCATAACTCTGCGTAGGAAGGTCGTAGAGAGACGAACGTAGGCTCGTCGGAAAGGCCTGGCCCAGGCCTTTCGAACGGAACGCGGTCCGACAATTGTTTCCGAGCCTTTCGATGAGATATCTTGCAATTCGTGTCCATTTCAGAGGGTTCCTGACCTTAGGTTTAGAGTTTGGTTGGGGTGGGGGTTAGATGAATTTCGCCTAATTGTCCAACGACCAGAAGGTGCCTGACCTTAGGGTTAGAGTTTGGTTCGGATGGGGGTAGGGTTAGGGTTAGGGTTAGGTTAGGGTTAGGGTTAGGGTTAGGGTTAGGGTTAGGGTTAGGTTAGGGTTAGGGTTAGGGTTAGGGTTAGGGTTAGGGTTAGGGTTAGGGTTAGGGTTAGGGTTAGGGTTAGGGTTAGGGTTAGGGTTAGGGTTAGGGTTAGGGTTAGGGGGTTAGGGTTAGGGTTAGGGTTAGGGTTAGGGTTAGGGTTAGGGTTAGGGTTAGGGTTAGGGTTAGGGTTCGATTCCGAGCTTCCGTTCGGAAGTGCACCCCAGGGTGAAGTTTTGTAAAAGTTTTGAAAATTTTCCCAAGTCGAAAAGTGCAAATTCGTTCACCCAGAAAGGCTTTTTCTACACGTTTCAGGCCATTTGGAGTCGATCTGTATAGTTTTCGCGAGACACTTTTTGTAAAATAGGTTCAAGGGGTTGTACTTGGCTGAAAACACGCTCAAAACAGTAGAATTTGGAGTCGACGTAACTCGGGCCGCGAAGATCGTAGAACCTAGTGCCAGGTGCCGTTCGAAAGGGGAGGTCCAGGCCTTTCCAACGACACCAAGGACGCGTCGCTGCGACCTTCCTAAGCCGAGCTAGACCCCCGAACAGAAAGGCGTCTGAAAAGCGTATCTCTGGCCAGGAAGGTCGCAGCAGGACGAGGTCGGACGCGTCTTAAAGGACTCGCCGAGACCTTTCCAACGACACCAAGCACTCGTCGCTGCGACCTTCCTAGGCCGAGATATTTTTTCTAGAGCCGTTTCTGTTTGGCTCCCCCTATCCGTCACGGAAGGTCGCACCGCGTCGGTCGACGGCTCGTTGGAAAGGTGTCATTCAGACCTTTCCGACAACACCCGTCTCGCGTTTCTAGTCCATTCCTACACGGAGTTATAACGTTTGTCCGCCAGGCGGCGCTATTTTTTGAATAAGTGGGCATAACTCTGCGTAGGAAGGTCGTAGAGAGACGAACGTAGGCTCGTCGGAAAGGCCTGGCCCAGGCCTTTCGAACGGAACGCGGTCCGACAATTGTTTCCGAGCCTTTCGATGAGATATCTTGCAATTCGTGTCCATTTCAGAGGGTTCCTGACCTTAGGTTTAGAGTTTGGTTGGGGTGGGGGTTAGATGAATTTCGCCTAATTGTCCAACGACCAGAAGGTGCCTGACCTTAGGGTAAGAGTTTGGTTCGGATGGGGGATAGATGAGATATCAGATTAGGGTTAGAGTTAGGTTGTAGGGCAAAAAACGAAGGTTGCACCCCTGGTGAAGTGCACCCCCCCACTTATCTTTCGAAGGGATGTAGGTAGAGACTTGAAATTGCGTATATATAGTAATTGGCGGACGCCCTTTCGAACGCGCTCACTTTTAGCTCGATAGCGCCCCCAGCGGCCGAGATAAGGAAGTGCACCCCCCTTAATTAAAGTCTAAAGGGAAAACGAGGCACGTCATTATATAGTTTCGAGGTCGCCGAGCACGATGGTGAAGGTTTGGAGTCGATCCGAGCTTCCGTTCGGAAGTGCACCCCAGGGTGAAGTTTTGTAAAAGTTTTGAAAATTTTCCTAAGTCTAAAAGTGCAAATTCGTTCACCCAGAAAGCCTTTTTCTACACGTTTCAGGCCATTTGGAGTCGATCTGTATAGTTTTCGAGAGACACTTTTTGTAAAAGGTTCAAGGGGTTGTACTTGGCTGAAAACACGCTCAAAACAGTAGAATTTGTAGTCGACGTAACTCGGGCCGCGAAGATCGTAGAACCTAGTGCCAGGTGCCGTTCGAAAGGGGAGGTCCAGGCCTTTCCAACGACACCAAGGACGCGTCGCTGCGACCTTCCTAAGCCGAGCTAGACCCCCGAACAGAAAGGCGTCTGAAAAGCGTATCTCTGGCCAGGAAGGTCGCAGCAGGACGAGGTCGGACGCGTCTTAAAGGACTCGCCGAGACCTTTCCAACGACACCAAGCACTCGTCGCTGCGACCTTCCTAGGCCGAGATATTTTTTCTAGAGCCGTTTCTGTTTGGCTCCCCCTATCCGTCACGGAAGGTCGCACCGCGTCGGTCGACGGCTCGTTGGAAAGGTGTCATTCAGACCTTTCCGACAACACCCGTCTCGCGTTTCTAGTCCATTCCTACACGGAGTTATAACGTTTGTCCGCCAGGCGGCGCTATTTTTTGAATAAGTGGGCATAACTCTGCGTAGGAAGGTCGTAGAGAGACGAACGTAGGCTCGTCGGAAAGGCCTGGCCCAGGCCTTTCGAACGGAACGCGGTCCGACAATTGTTTCCGAGCCTTTCGATGAGATATCTTGCAATTCGTGTCCATTTCAGAGGGTTCCTGACCTTAGGTTTAGAGTTTGGTTGGGGTGGGGGTTAGATGAATTTCGCCTAATTGTCCAACGACCAGAAGGTGCCTGACCTTAGGGTAAGAGTTTGGTTCGGATGGGGGATAGATGAGATATCAGATTAGGGGTTACAGTAGGTTGTAGGGCAAAAAACGAAGGTTGCACCCCTGGTGAGTGCACCCCCCCCCCCCTTATCTTTCGAAGGGATGTAGGTAGAGACTTGAAATTGCGTACATATAGTAATTGGCGGACGCCCTTTCCAACGGCCCACTTTTAGCTCGATAGCGCCCCCCACCCGCCGAGATAAGGAAGTGCACCCCCCTTAATTAAAGTGTAAAGGGGAAAACGAGGCACGTCATTATATAGTTTTCGAGGTCCCGAGCACGATGGTGAAGGTTTGGAGTCGATCCGAGCTTCCGTTCGGAAGTGCACCCCAGGGTGAAGTTTTGTAAAAGTTTTGAAAATTTTCCCAAGTCGAAAAGTGCAAATTCGTTCACCCAGAAAGGCTTTTTCTACACGTTTCAGGCCATTTGGAGTCGATCTGTATAGTTTTCGCGAGACACTTTTTGTAAAAGGTTCAGGGTTGTACTTGGCTGAAAACACGCTCAAAACAGTAGAATTTGGAGTCGACGTAACTCGGGCCGCGAAGATCGTAGAACCTAGTGCCAGGTGCCGTTCGAAAGGGGAGGTCCAGGCCTTTCCAACGACACCAAGGACGCGTCGCTGCGACCTTCCTAAGCCGAGCTAGACCCCCGAACAGAAAGGCGTCTGAAAAGCGTATCTCTGGCCAGGAAGGTCGCAGCAGGACGAGGTCGGACGCGTCTTAAAGGACTCGCCGAGACCTTTCCAACGACACCAAGCACTCGTCGCTGCGACCTTCCTAGGCCGAGATATTTTTTCTAGAGCCGTTTCTGTTTGGCTCCCCCTATCCGTCACGGAAGGTCGCACCGCGTCGGTCGACGGCTCGTTGGAAAGGTGTCATTCAGACCTTTCCGACAACACCCGTCTCGCGTTTCTAGTCCATTCCTACACGGAGTTATAACGTTTGTCCGCCAGGCGGCGCTATTTTTGAATAAGCGGGCATAACTCTGCGTAGGAAGGTCGTAGAGAGACGAACGTAGGCTCGTCGGAAAGGCCTGGCCCAGGCCTTTCGAACGGAACGCGGTCCGACAATTGTTTCCGAGCCTTTCGATGAGATATCTTGCAATTCGTGTCCATTTCAGAGGGTTCCTGACCTTAGGTTTAGAGTTTGGTTGGGGTGGGGGTTAGATGAATTTCGCCTAATTGTCCAACGACCACGGTCTCCCCCACATCCCCCCTCTCCCCCCCCCCCCCCCCCCCCTCGCCACCCGAATTCCCTGCCAAGATATCCTGGGCATTCCGCAACCCATTCTCGGACCGCGTTCCGTTCGAGGGCCTGGGCCAGGCCTTTCCGACGACCTACGTTCGTCTCTCTACGACCTTCCCTACGCAGAGTTATGCCCGCTTATTCCAAAAATAGCGCCGCCTGGCGGACAAACGGTATAACTCCGTGTAGGAATGGACTAGAAACGCGAGACGGGTGTTGTCGGAAAGGTCTGAATGACACCTTTTCCGACGAGCCGTCGACCGACGCGGTGCGACCTTCCGTGACGGATAGGGGGAGCCAAACAGAAACGGCTCTAGAAAAAATATCTCGGCCTAGGAAGGTCGCAGCGACGAGTGCTTGGTGTCGTTGGAAAGGTCTCGGCGAGTCCTTTAAGACGCGTCCGACCTCGTCCTGCTGCGACCTTCCTGGCCAGAGATACGCTTTTCAGACGCCTTTCTGTTCGGGGGTCTAGCTCGGCTTAGGAAGGTCGCAGCGACGCGTCCTTGGTGTCGTTGGAAAGGCCTGGACCTCCCCTTTCGAACGGCACCTGGCACTAGGTTCTACGATCTTCGCGGCCCGAGTTACGTCGACTCCAAATTCTGCTGTTTTGAGCGTGTTTTCAGCCAAGTACAACCCCTGACCCTTTTACAAAAAGTGTCTCACTATCAATCGACTCCAAATGGCATGAAACGTGTAGAAAAAGCCTTTCTGGGTGAACGAATTTGCACTTTTCGACTTGGGAAAATTTTCAAAACTTTTAAAAAACTTCACCCTGGGGTGCACTTCCGAACGGAAGCTCGGATCGACTCCAAACCTTCACCATCGTGCTCGGCGACCTCGAAACTATATAAGGACGTGCCTCGTTTTCCTTTTACACTTTAATTAAGGGGGGTGCACTTCCTTATCTCGGCCGCTGGGGGCGCTATCGAGCTAAAAGTGAGTGCGTTGGAAAGGGCGTCCGCCAATTACTATATATACGCAATTTCAAGTCTCTACTAACCTCCCTTCGAAAGATAAGTGGGGGGTGCACTTCACCAGGGGTGCAACCTTCGTTTTTTGCCCTACAACCTACTGTAACCCTAATCTGATATCTCATCTATCCCCCATCCGAACCAAACTCTTACCCTAAGGTCAGGCACCTTCTGGTCGTTGGACAATTAGGCGAAATTCATCTAACCCCCACCCCAACCAAACTCTAAACCTAAGGTCAGGAACCCTCTGAAATGGACACGAATTGCAAGATATCTCATCGAAAGGCTCGGAAACAATTGTCGGACCGCGTTCCGTTCGAAAGGCCTGGGCCAGGCCTTTCCGACGAGCCTACGTTCGTCTCTCTACGACCTTCCTACGCAGAGTTATGCCCGCTTATTCCAAAAATAGCGCCGCCTGGCGGACAAACGTTATAACTCCGTGTAGGAATGGACTAGAAACGCGAGACGGGTGTTGTCGGAAAGGTCTGAATGACACCTTTCCAACGAGCCGTCGACCGACGCGGTGCGACCTTCCGTGACGGATAGGGGGAGCCAAACAGAAACGGCTCTAGAAAAAATATCTCGGCCTAGGAAGGTCGCAGCGACGAGTGCTTGGTGTCGTTGGAAAGGTCTCGGCGAGTCCTTTAAGACGCGTCCGACCTCGTCCTGCTGCGACCTTCCTGGCCAGAGATACGCTTTTCAGACGCCTTTCTGTTCGGGGGTCTAGCTCGGCTTAGGAAGGTCGCAGCGACGCGTCCTTGGTGTCGTTGGAAAGGCCTGGACCTCCCCTTTCGAACGGCACCTGGCACTAGGTTCTACGATCTTCGCGGCCCGAGTTACGTCGACTCCAAATTCTACTGTTTTGAGCGTGTTTTCAGCCAAGTACAACCCTGACTCTATTTTACAAAAAGTGTCTCGCGAAAACTATACAGATCGACTCCAAATGGCCTGAAA
The DNA here is from genome assembly GCA_037178815.1 of Barbatula barbatula. Lineage (NCBI taxonomy): Eukaryota > Metazoa > Chordata > Actinopteri > Cypriniformes > Nemacheilidae > Barbatula > Barbatula barbatula. The sequence continues at coordinate 31,351,243 of CM074076.1, forward strand.
CGTGTAGAAAAAGCCTTTCTGGGTGAACGAATTTGCACTTTTCGACTTGGGAAAATTTTCAAAACTTTTACAAAACTTCACCCTGGGGTGCACTTCCGAACGGAAGCTCGGATCGACTCCAAACCTTCACCATCGTGCTCGGCGACCTCGAAACTATATAATGACGTGCCTCGTTTTCCTTTTACACTTTAATTAAGGGGGGTGCACTTCCTTATCTCGGCCGCTGGGGGCGCTATCGAGCTAAAAGTGAGCGCGTTCGAAAGGGCGTCCGCCAATTACTATATATACGCAATTTCAAGTCTCTACCAACATCCCTTCGAAAGATAAGTGGGGGGGTGCACTTCACCAGGGGTGCAACCTTCGTTTTTTGCCCTACAACCTAACCCTAACCCTAACCCTAACCCTAACCCTAACCCTAACCCTAACCCTAACCCTAACCCTAACCCTAACCCTAACCCTAACCCTAACCCTAACCCTAACCCTAACCCTAACCCTAACCCTAACCCTAACCCTAACCCTAACCCTAACCCTAACCCTAACCCTAACCCTAACCCTAACCCTAACCCTAACCCTAACCCTACCACCTAACCCTAACCCTAACCCTAACCCTAACCCCTAACCCTAACCCTAGGTGTCGTTGGAAAGGCCTGGACCTCCCCTTTCGAACGGCACCTGGCACTAGGTTCTACGATCTTCGCGGCCCGAGTTACGTCGACTCCAAATTATACTGTTTTGAGCGTGTTTTCAGCCAAGTACAACCCTAACTCTTTTACAAAAAGTGTCTCGCGAACCCTATACAGACTCGACTCCAAATGGCATGAAACGTGTAGAAAAAGCCTTTCTGGGTGAACGAATTTGCACTTTTCGACTTGGGAAAATTTTCAAAACTTTTAAAAAACTTCACCCTGGGGTGCACTTCCGAACGGAAGCTCGGATCGACTCCAAACCTTCACCATCGTGCTCGGCGACCTCGAAACTATATAAGGACGTGCCTCGTTTTCCTTTTACACTTTAATTAAGGGGGTGCACTTCCTTATCTCGGCCGCTGGGGGCGCTATCGAGCTAAAAGTGAGTGCGTTGGAAAGGGCGTCCGCCAATTACTATATATACGCAATTTCAAGTCTCTACTAACCTCCCTTCGAAAGATAAGTGGGGGGGTGCACTTCACCAGGGGTGCAACCTTCGTTTTTTGCCCTACAACCTACTGTAACCCTAATCTGATATCTCATCTATCCCCCATCCGAACCAAACTCTTACCCTAAGGTCAGGCACCTTCTGGTCGTTGGACAATTAGGCGAAATTCATCTAACCCCCACCCCAACCAAACTCTAAACCTAAGGTCAGGAACCCTCTGAAATGGACACGAATTGCAAGATATCTCATCGAAAGGCTCGGAAACAATTGTCGGACCGCGTTCCGTTCGAAAGGCCTGGGCCAGGCCTTTCCGACGAGCCTACGTTCGTCTCTCTACGACCTTCCTACGCAGAGTTATGCCCGCTTATTCCAAAAATAGCGCCGCCTGGCGGACAAACGTTATAACTCCGTGTAGGAATGGACTAGAAACGCGAGACGGGTGTTGTCGGAAAGGTCTGAATGACACCTTTCCAACGAGCCGTCGACCGACGCGGTGCGACCTTCCGTGACGGATAGGGGGAGCCAAACAGAAACGGCTCTAGAAAAAAATATCTCGGCCTAGGAAGGTCGCAGCGACGAGTGCTTGGTGTCGTTGGAAAGGTCTCGGCGAGTCCTTTAAGACGCGTCCGACCTCGTCCTGCTGCGACCTTCCTGGCCAGAGATACGCTTTTCAGACGCCTTTCTGTTCGGGGGTCTAGCTCGGCTTAGGAAGGTCGCAGCGACGCGTCCTTGGTGTCGTTGGAAAGGCCTGGACCTCCCCTTTCGAACGGCACCTGGCACTAGGTTCTACGATCTTCGCGGCCCGAGTTACGTCGACTCCAAATTATACTGTTTTGAGCGTGTTTTCAGCCAAGTACAACCCTGACTCAATTTTACAAAAAGTGTCTCGCGAAAACTATACAGATCGACTCCAAATGGCATGAAACGTGTAGAAAAAGCCTTTCTGGGTGAACGAATTTGCACTTTTCGACTTGGGAAAATTTTCAAAACTTTTAAAAAACTTCACCCTGGGGTGCACTTCCGAACGGAAGCTCGGATCGACTCCAAACCTTCACCATCGTGCTCGGCGACCTCGAAACTATATAAGGACGTGCCTCGTTTTCCTTTTACACTTTAATTAAGGGGGGTGCACTTCCTTATCTCGGCCGCTGGGGGCGCTATCGAGCTAAAAGTGAGTGCGTTGGAAAGGGCGTCCGCCAATTACTATATATACGCAATTTCAAGTCTCTACTAACCTCCCTTCGAAAGATAAGTGGGGGGGTGCACTTCACCAGGGGTGCAACCTTCGTTTTTTGCCCTACAACCTACCGTAACCCTAATCTGATATCTCATCTATCCCCCATCCGAACCAAACTCTTACCCTAAGGTCAGGCACCTTCTGGTCGTTGGACAATTAGGCGAAATTCATCTAACCCCCACCCCAACCAAACTCTAAACCTAAGGTCAGGAACCCTCTGAAATGGACACGAATTGCAAGATATCTCATCGAAAGGCTCGGAAACAATTGTCGGACCGCGTTCCGTTCGAAAGGCCTGGGCCAGGCCTTTCCGACGAGCCTACGTTCGTCTCTCTACGACCTTCCTACGCAGAGTTATGCCCACTTATTCAAAAAATAGCGCCGCCTGGCGGACAAACGTTATAACTCCGTGTAGGAATGGACTAGAAACGCGAGACGGGTGTTGTCGGAAAGGTCTGAATGACACCTTTCCAACGAGCCGTCGACCGACGCGGTGCGACCTTCCGTGACGGATAGGGGGAGCCAAACAGAAACGGCTCTAGAAAAAATATCTCGGCCTAGGAAGGTCGCAGCGACGAGTGCTTGGTGTCGTTGGAAAGGTCTCGGCGAGTCCTTTAAGACGCGTCCGACCTCGTCCTGCTGCGACCTTCCTGGCCAGAGATACGCTTTTCAGACGCCTTTCTGTTCGGGGGTCTAGCTCGGCTTAGGAAGGTCGCAGCGACGCGTCCTTGGTGTCGTTGGAAAGGCCTGGACCTCCCCTTTCGAACGGCACCTGGCACTAGGTTCTACGATCTTCGCGGCCCGAGTTACGTCGACTACAAATTCTACTGTTTTGAGCGTGTTTTCAGCCAAGTACAACCCCTTGAACCTTTTACAAAAAGTGTCTCGCGAAAACTATACAGATCGACTCCAAATGGCCTGAAACGTGTAGAAAAAGCCTTTCTGGGTGAACGAATTTGCACTTTTAGACTTAGGAAAATTTTACAAACTTTTACAAAACTTCACCCTGGGGTGCACTTCCGAACGGAAGCTCGGATCGACTCCAAACCTTCACCATCGTGCTCGGCGACCTCGAAACTATATAATGACGTGCCTCGTTTTCCCTTTAGACTTTAATTAAGGGGGGTGCACTTCCTTATCTCGGCCGCTGGGGGCGCTATCGAGCTAAAAGTGAGCGCGTTCGAAAGGGCGTCCGCCAATTACTATATATACGCAATTTCAAGTCTCTACCTACATCCCTTCGAAGCCCCCCTTTTTTTCCCCCCCCTAACCCTCCCTACCTAACCTACCCTACCCTCCCTCCCCCCCCCCCCACCCAAACCCGAGCCCGCACTTCACCAGGGGTGCAACCTTCGTTTTTTGCCCTACAACCTACTGTAACCCTAATCTGATATCTCATCTATCCCCCATCCGAACCAAACTCTTACCCTAAGGTCAGGCACCTTCTGGTCGTTGGACAATTAGGCGAAATTCATCTAACCCCCACCCCAACCAAACTCTAAACCTAAGGTCAGGAACCCTCTGAAATGGACACGAATTGCAAGATATCTCATCGAAAGGCTCGGAAACAATTGTCGGACCGCGTTCCGTTCGAAAGGCCTGGGCCAGGCCTTTCCGACGAGCCTACGTTCGTCTCTCTACGACCTTCCTACGCAGAGTTATGCCCACTTATTCAAAAAATAGCGCCGCCTGGCGGACAAACGTTATAACTCCGTGTAGGAATGGACTAGAAACGCGAGACGGGTGTTGTCGGAAAGGTCTGAATGACACCTTTCCAACGAGCCGTCGACCGACGCGGTGCGACCTTCCGTGACGGATAGGGGGAGCCAAACAGAAACGGCTCTAGAAAAAATATCTCGGCCTAGGAAGGTCGCAGCGACGAGTGCTTGGTGTCGTTGGAAAGGTCTCGGCGAGTCCTTTAAGACGCGTCCGACCTCGTCCTGCTGCGACCTTCCTGGCCAGAGATACGCTTTTCAGACGCCTTTCTGTTCGGGGGTCTAGCTCGGCTTAGGAAGGTCGCAGCGACGCGTCCTTGGTGTCGTTGGAAAGGCCTGGACCTCCCCTTTCGAACGGCACCTGGCACTAGGTTCTACGATCTTCGCGGCCCGAGTTACGTCGACTACAAATTCTACTGTTTTGAGCGTGTTTTCAGCCAAGTACAACCCCTTGAACCTTTTACAAAAAGTGTCTCGCGAAAACTATACAGATCGACTCCAAATGGCCTGAAACGTGTAGAAAAAGCCTTTCTGGGTGAACGAATTTGCACTTTTAGACTTAGGAAAATTTTACAAACTTTTACAAAACTTCACCCTGGGGTGCACTTCCGAACGGAAGCTCGGATCGACTCCAAACCTTCACCATCGTGCTCGGCGACCTCGAAACTATATAATGACGTGCCTCGTTTTCCCTTTAGACTTTAATTAAGGGGGGTGCACTTCCTTATCTCGGCCGCTGGGGGCGCTATCGAGCTAAAAGTGAGCGCGTTCGAAAGGGCGTCCGCCAATTACTATATATACGCAATTTCAAGTCTCTACCTACATCCCTTCGAAAGATAAGTGGGGGGGTGCACTTCACCAGGGGTGCAACCTTCGTTTTTTGCCCTACAACCTACCCTACCCTACCCCCACCCACCCCCACCCACCCACCCCCCACCCACCCCCCCCCCCCCCCCCTCCCACCCCCCCCCCCCCCCCCCCCCCCCCCCCTCTGTAACCCTAATCTGATATCTCATCTATCCCCCATCCGAACCAAACTCTTACCCTAAGGTCAGGCACCTTCTGGTCGTTGGACAATTAGGCGAAATTCATCTAACCCCCACCCCAACCAAACTCTAAACCTAAGGTCAGGAACCCTCTGAAATGGACACGAATTGCAAGATATCTCATCGAAAGGCTCGGAAACAATTGTCGGACCGCGTTCCGTTCGAAAGGCCTGGGCCAGGCCTTTCCGACGAGCCTACGTTCGTCTCTCTACGACCTTCCTACGCAGAGTTATGCCCACTTATTCAAAAAATAGCGCCGCCTGGCGGACAAACGTTATAACTCCGTGTAGGAATGGACTAGAAACGCGAGACGGGTGTTGTCGGAAAGGTCTGAATGACACCTTTCCAACGAGCCGTCGACCGACGCGGTGCGACCTTCCGTGACGGATAGGGGGAGCCAAACAGAAACGGCTCTAGAAAAAATATCTCGGCCTAGGAAGGTCGCAGCGACGAGTGCTTGGTGTCGTTGGAAAGGTCTCGGCGAGTCCTTTAAGACGCGTCCGACCTCGTCCTGCTGCGACCTTCCTGGCCAGAGATACGCTTTTCAGACGCCTTTCTGTTCGGGGGTCTAGCTCGGCTTAGGAAGGTCGCAGCGACGCGTCCTTGGTGTCGTTGGAAAGGCCTGGACCTCCCCTTTCGAACGGCACCTGGCACTAGGTTCTACGATCTTCGCGGCCCGAGTTACGTCGACTACAAATTCTACTGTTTTGAGCGTGTTTTCAGCCAAGTACAACCCCTTGAACCTTTTACAAAAAGTGTCTCGCGAAAACTATACAGATCGACTCCAAATGGCCTGAAACGTGTAGAAAAAGCCTTTCTGGGTGAACGAATTTGCACTTTTAGACTTAGGAAAATTTTACAAACTTTTACAAAACTTCACCCTGGGGTGCACTTCCGAACGGAAGCTCGGATCGACTCCAAACCTTCACCATCGTGCTCGGCGACCTCGAAACTATATAATGACGTGCCTCGTTTTCCCTTTAGACTTTAATTAAGGGGGGTGCACTTCCTTATCTCGGCCGCTGGGGGCGCTATCGAGCTAAAAGTGAGCGCGTTCGAAAGGGCGTCCGCCAATTACTATATATACGCAATTTCAAGTCTCTACCTACATCCCTTCGAAAGATAAGTGGGGGGGTGCACTTCACCAGGGGTGCAACCTTCGTTTTTTGCCCTACAACCTAACCTAACCCTAATTACCTCCTACCTACCCTAACCCTAACCCTAACCCTAACCCTAACCCTAACCCTAACCCTAACCCTAACCCTAACCCTAACCCTAACCCTAACCCTAACCCCCTAACCCCTAACCCTAACCCTAACCCTAACCCTAACCCTAACCCTAACCCTAACCCTAACCCTAACCCTAACCCTAACCCTAACCCTAACCCTAACCCTAACCCTAACCCTAACCCTAACCCTAACCCTAACCCTAACCCTAACCCTAACCCTAACCCTAACCCTAACCCTAACCCTAACCCTAACCCTAACCCTAACCCTAACCCTAACCCTAACCCTAACCCTAACCCTAACCCTAACCCTAACCCTAACCCTAACCCTAACCCTAACCCTAACCCTAACCCTAACCCTAACCCTAACCCTAACCCTAACCCTAACCCTAACCCTAACCCTAACCCTAACCCTAACCCTAACCCTAACCCTAACCCTAACCCTAACCCTAACCCTAACCCTAACCCTAACCCTAACCCTAACCCTAACCCTAACCCTAACCCTAACCCTAACCCTAACCCTAACCCTAACCCTAACCCTAACCCTAACCCTAACCCTAACCCTAACCCTAACCCTAACCCTAACCCTAACCCTAACCCTAACCCTAACCCTAACCCTAACCCTAACCCTAACCCTAACCCTAACCCTAACCCTAACCCTAACCCTAACCCTAACCCTAACCCTAACCCTAACCCTAACCCTAACCCTAACCCTAAGCCTAACCCTAACCCTAACCCTAACCCTAACCCTAACCCTAACCCTAACCCTCACACTAACACTAACACTAAACCTAACATAACACTACACACTCAACATTAACACTAACACACAAATAACATAAACATAACACTAACAGTAAATCTAGACACTAACGTAACCCTAACCCTATCCCTCCCTGGCCCTGACCGTGGCCTTCAGTGGCCCTGAGCCTGGGCCCAACCCTAACCATAACGCCTCAGCCCTAGATTTTGACCCTAACCCTAACCCTAACCCTAACCCTAACCCTAACCCTAACCCTAACCCTAACCCTAACCCTAACCCTACACCCTAATCCCTTTCCCTAACCCTCTCCTAACACCTAATATCAGGACCCCCTCGTGTATTACGCCTAAGACCTCACCATAACCCCACTCCTTACACCTAACATTAGTAACCCTGGGCATCTTAAACCTAAAACAAAAATAACAATGAGCCTACTTACCTTTCAAACACTTACCTCACCTCCTGGAATCCAATCCTGGTCAACACGCCATTTAAAAGACCAAGTTTTGGCCGGTCGCTGATGCATAAAGGTTGTTGGGTTGCCTCTATATACACACACACACACACACACACACACATTTATGGAATATAACATAACACAACGCAATTTGGTCAGCATTTACATACACAAATAAAATATTACAGGAATTGTGGGGACACTCGTGTGCAGCATCGTTTTCTCCTCTTGGCCTCGGGTGACCTTGGGTGGTCAGTAGAGGGTGGGCCAGTGCACAGCCATTTCTGGGGCCTCAGGGCCCTAGATCTTGGATTTTTTTCCCCTAAACCCTAACCTACCTAACCCTAACCCTCACACCTAACATCAGGAACCCTATACGTACACCCCTAACTAAACCTAACCCTAAAACAAAAATTACAATGATCGTACTTACCTTTTAAAACACTTACCTCATCCTCCTGGAATCCAGTCCTGGTCAACACGCCATTTAACAGGCAAAGGGTTGACCGGTTACTGAGACATATAGGTTGTTGGGATGCCTACACACACTATATACACACACATATTGGTTAAATAACATAACCCAATTTGGTCAGCATCTACATACATAAACTAAATACTCACACAAATCATGGGGATATTTGGGTACGGCATCGTTTTCTCTTCTTGGCCTTGGGTGACCTTAGGTGTTCAGTAGGAAGTGGGCCAGTGCATAACCATTTCTGGGGCCTCAGGGCCCTAGATCTTGGATTTTTTGCCCCTAACCCTAATGCAAGAGAGCCCTATAGCATCTACCCCACTTACCTGTTTACCTGGTCCTGACAGCCATCTGCAGTGCACGCTGGACGTTGATGGACTTCTTTCACACGGCCCATGGTGCTTGACCCCTGTAACAAATATTAAAACAAACATAAATTACAATTTTTCCATGTACCTCTAAAAACCCTTACCTCGTTTTTCTGGAATCCAATCCTGGTCTACACGCCTCTAACATATAAAGGTTCGGATGGTTACTGAGGCACGAGGGGGTTGGGAGGTATATACACACACATACATGGATATAATATACACAAACATTTTACAACTCTAATTGTTCACAGGAATTGCAGGGACATTTGGGTGCAGCGTCGTTTCCTCTTCTGGACCTTGGGTGACCGTTGGTGGTCAGTGGTACGTGGGCCAGTGCACAGCCATTTTTGGGGCCTTAGGGCCCTAGATCTTGGATTTCTTTTCCCCTAACCCTAACCCACCTAAGACCTCACCCTAACCCCAATCCTTACACCTAACATCAGGAACCCTATACGTACTACACCTAAAACAAAAATTACAATGATCGTACTTACCTTTTAAAACACTTACCTCATCCTCCTGGAATCCAGTCCTGGTCAACACGCCATTTAACAGGCAAAGGTTTGGCCAGTTACTGACACATATAGGTTGTTGGGATGCCTATACACACTACACACACATATATGGAAAATAACATAACCCAATTTGGTCAGCATCTACATACATAAACTAAATACTCACACAACTTATGGGGATATTTGGGTACGGCATCGTTCTCTCTTCTTGGCCTTGGGTGACCTTAGGTGTTCAGTAGAAAGTGGGCCAGTGCACAACCATTTCTGGGGCCTCAGGGCCCTAGATCTTGGATTTTTTGCCCCTAACCCTAACCCACAAACATAAATTAAAATTTTTCCACGTACCTCTAAAAACCCTTACCTCGTTTTTCTGGAATCCAATCCTGGTCTACACGCCTCTAACATATAAAGGTTCGTGTGGTTACTGAGGCACGAAGGTGGTTGGGAGGTGTATACACACATATACACACACATACATGGATATGATATACACAAACATTTTACAACTCTAATTGTTCACGGGAATTGCAGGGACATTTGGGTGCAGCGTCGTTTCCTCTTCTTGACCTTGGGTGGCCGTTGGTGGTCAGTAGTAAGTGGGCCAGTGCCTAACCATTTTTGGGGCCTTAGGGCCCTAGATCTTGGATTTATTTTCCCCTAACCTCCAGCTGTGTAACGGAGGCCAGCTAGGGAAGAGTTGTGTGTAAGCCTCACTCCCCGACCAACAGAGACGCTATAGGGCTCATCGTTAGAGTGCCCGTCTCCCATTCGGACCGACGTCGGTTCGAAGACCGCGCGAGTTGGACCGGTTACATGTGCACCCAATCACATTGGGAAATCCTAAAGGGTATTTAAATTATTCGCTTACTTCCAGAGTTGGCAGCAAGACCACATTTATTTGATCAGCTTATTCAGAAAGACGTTCACCATTCACCTGCAGTCCTGTGAAACTCCTCTTTGATGGCTCTCACAGGTTTGTGTCCAGGAAACTTAACAAAAATTTATAAAAAGTGCTTGAGAGCGAGAGACACTTTTCTTACTGCTCTGCATACAGTTGCCTTGCTAACGTGTTCTGCATCCCCGGTGTTATATAGAAAGCTTCCATTAGCAAAGAAACATAAGGCCATACAAGGAATCTGCTCAGATGTAAGAGCGCGACCCCGAAGAGTGAGATTTGTGATGTAAGGATGAAGCAGATTGAGAATATATTTAATGGACTGTAAAGAAAAACTGTATCGCTCAGATAAAAAATCCTCCGGATATGATAAAACATCCAAACGGGGCTTCACCATATATTCTCTCCCGACGTAAATGTAACTCTCTCTGAATGAATGCAGCTTCCTCATCTACGAGTTACTGAATAAACGGACATTTAATGTCTGTGTTACGAACTTGTGCGCGTGTAACAGGTACAGAAAGTGTACTGTTAAATATTTGTATTGTTAATTAGAATTCTCACAAAATTGTTCATTTACATGCACCTGATGGCTGCCTAAGTGAAGTGAGTGCCCTTCCCCTTTAATTGGTGTGACTTCATGAGTCCATATAATTTCCTGTTCAGTCCCCTCCTCTTCCTCTTTGCATTGGTTATGCAGTGGAGAGGTGAGGTTATTTTGGGCTCTTGATAATCTTAATTAATCCTAACTTTTATTGTTGCTTTTATGTCTATATTTTCATTATAATTTATGTATATAATATTATTTTACCTATTTGTGTGGTTATTTTTGTCATTTCATCCCGTTTAAGTTATAGATTTGCGTTTGGGCCTGAAAGCGAAATGAGAGCACATGTGATAGTGTATATCACATTTGTCTTCTAGAGTAACCGAGGGCAACTCTCACTAAGAGGCTGATTACATTTGTTTGTTTACATCAGATATGTTTTCTGTTATGTATTTTATTATATGATGTATTGTCCTCTTTGCATTGGTTATTGTGGGAATTAAGATGAATATATAGATCGATATAAAAATGGATGATTAATTTTGTTTAAATCAGATGTATTTTCCTACATGACATGATTGTGAACAAAAGCTTGAAGCTGAGAGATCTACAGTTGCTAGATGTTGCCAGAGATCGGAATGTGGTCAGTAAGTGGGGGGTTGCAGGATCTGCTTATGTGTGTGTGTAACAAGAAGAATTTTCTTTTTGGGGGAAGGAATGTGCACACTGAAGGATCTTATTGTGGTATTAAACGTGCCTTTACATTTAATATGCTTTATGATTTCATTATTGATTACTAACTGTGCATAATATGTTGAAAATATAACCAAGTGTGTGAGTTGTGTTAGCCAAGAGTTGGGATGATTTTGAGGGTATTTTTCCACAGGAAACGGTATGTGTGTGTGTAAAGATTAGATTACACAGGGAGCCCCATGGAATGTGGTGTGTAGTGTTTCTATATAATACATTGCAGATGTTCGAGAGCAAAGCAGTGTGATCTGATTGGCTGAAGACAAGACAAAGGACAGAGAGCTGATTGGACCCTAGCTGAAGAAGAGACGCGACGTGAAATATTAAAAAGCTGTGAAACTGTTTTTCGTGGTCTTTTCTTTCTGTAAGACTTTACGTCTGAGAACTCACCCAGCGGCTGTATTGTTTGAGATTCTGATCAATAAATTTCAACATTTTCTTAACTGGCCTCTCTCCAATTTTGAACACGCAGAACATTGTTTTAATGTTCATCAGAATGCAGTGGAGAGAGTAACCGAGGGCAACTTTCACTAAGAGGCTGATTATATTTTGTGTAAATCAGGGAATAAAAGATCAGCGAAACTGCGAATGCTGTCCTGTTCTTATAAATACACAACGCAGACAACAGACCAGTTACACGCGATTAAGGAAAATGAACGAAAAAAACAAACGGCGAAGGCAAGTTCAACACCGCTCACGCTTCTAAAAGGGGCGGAGATTGTAACAAACCTCGGGTTAGTGGAATAAAACCTGCTCCCGACCTGGTTAGGTTCACAGAGTAGGTTACTATGGTTACTCACTCTAAGTATAAGATACCTTGATTTCTGAAACGGGCTTGACTTACCCCGCGGTCACAGGTTTAATATACCTCGCGTTCTGAAACTGAAAACTGTTGGACTTTTCATTCAGTCCTGCATGTTCAAAAAATTTGAGGTATTGAAGAGACAATTTTTCACAAAAATAAAGTTTATTATCAGATTTAAAAGTTTAACAGCGCGCTGGGTTGTTTGCTCCACAATGAGCTGAACCAACAACTCCGAAAGTTTCACAAAAACACATTTAAATACAAAATATGATGTCGATCTCTCTTCTGGTTTCTTTGTTCCCTCCTAGCCAATCTGTGACCTCTTCCTTAAATTCTGGGCGGTTCTTTTTTCCTTCGGCAGCCAATCATTACTGCCACCTCGAACTGACTGCACCTTCCACATCTGTAAAACAACATGTTCCCCAAAATACATTGTGTGTGTGTGCTCCCTTTTCGTGTGCACATTCCTTCCCCCAAAAAGAAGATACTTCTTGTTACACACACACATAAACAGAACATGCTTTTCCCTTCAGTTCTGGGCCGTTTTTCTTTGGGAGCAGGTCTGGGCTACCATCCCCCATCTTCAGGTAGCCTCTTCTCGTAGCAACCCCCACATACTGACCACATTCCGATCTCTGAAAACACATTCTTACAACTGGGGGAACTTTTGAAACCAGCCTTTGTCTGCAACTATGTCACATAGGAAAATACATTTCATTAAAACAAAATTAATCATCCATTTTCATATTGATCTATATTGATCTTAAATCCCACAAAACTCGCTGGCTGCATCTTCGTTATAGCCACCTTTTAAAAGTACATAACTGATATGATCGTATTTGTTGAAACCGAATAGGTGTATCTGATCGATGTTCGGCTGCTGTGCAATGTATTGTGGCATGAAAGCTCTGTTAACTTACTGAATCCTTAAATCTCATTGTTATAACTGCACTTTTGTTAAAATGCTTTGATTGCAGAGATATTTCGTGTTCAATTATCGTTTTGGTTCATTTTCTTATCTTGCTTTGTTTTCTTTTGTTAGTTGATTTCAATAGATGTATGTGATTGAAGCTAATTTGCATTGGTGTGGAGACGCTGGCCGTGGGTGACGGTTCCTTAAAAACTTTACGTGAAATGATGCCGTGGTTTACGAGTGGTGTGTACTTAGTGGGGTGTGAAGAACTAGTGGCCCCTGCTGGCGTTCTCTTTCCAGTCTGATCTTGTTATTTAAATCTTTTGTTTCGTATTTTGTTTAATTATTTTGGGCCCTGGCGTAAATGTTAGGGTTAGGGTGTGTTCCTTGTAATACATTTTTCTATTTAAATTCTCTTTATTGGTTTCTTGCTCACTCCATTACGACAACGAACCTGCGTGTTTCTTACTGTTTTCCCGGCATGTGCCGGGTGGCGTAGTTGAGCAATTTTATTCATAAATCTCTTGTGGTAGCCTAGCGAGACCCTTGCTGAAGCTTCCCTTCACCACACTATCATCCTGCAAATAGGTGAACTAATCCATTGCTTATAAATATATTGATGAGGTCTATTGTAGTCTTTAAAATGTTTGACTTAAACAAAAGCACCCGTTAACCTTGTAATTTTAAGCATTTAAATAATCATATAATTAGGCTAGAAAAGAAAGTACTTTACTACTGTAATTAAAATAAGAAATCACCTTGATTTCGTCATGCTAAACGAAAAAAACGAAAGCTATGTTTCTATTTGCCATTATTCCTTATCAGTTATCAACAGGGTTAAAGGCTTGTTTAAACTTGAGTACAGGAACTGAAACCAGTCGTGACATTTGATCATAGGAACCACTCACGTCAATTTTGGTAAACGCCAAGTTTTGCATGGTATACACTAGTTTCATAAACGAGGACCAGTGGGAACAGGAGATTTACAGAGATTCATAACAGTCTTACATTAGCTAATGGTGAGACACTAGACAAACATGGCTTGTTTATTTGATTGACGCTTTTGTTGTAAAGTCTTTGGTGAAAGCGAGAGAAAATATGCTCTGGCTAAAGATGGTGTCAAAGACTGGCAGAGAACATGGACATCGAGGACACAATAAACGTTTGCCGCTATGTGCACGCTTTTGAAAGGTATGCTTGTGTAGCTACTTAACATGTAAATATGTATCACTCAAGGAATCTCCACTATACTTTGACTTTGAAGTTGTGTGCAGAAATGTGGGTTAATTTTCTGAACATCTACTACCATGCATTATGTTCAATATCATGCCTGCATCTTTTTAAGTGCAGTTTTATGAAAAACACTTTCATTCTTATATACCTTTAAAATTGTAACAAATTTTGAATATGAAGTGAGGGCGGAATAATTGTATTTTGCCTAGTGGCAGCTGAGCTTGCACCGGCCCTGCATATGGACTCACAGCAGTGTTCCTTTAACACTGGATATTTCATTACATCTTAAGATGTTCATTTTATAATGTTTTTTAACTGAAACGAGACAACCAAGATGACGTGTCTTGTCACAATGCTTCTATCTGCCTTAGCCTTCTCTTCTGTCTCTCCTGCTCTTTTCCCCTATACTCACTATTGGATGTCATCGGCCTTACAGATTTTGCAATGAATAACATCTGCTGCCAGACATATTCATGAAAGAATAATCACAAAAGTGGTGCTATTAACCAGATTAGGGCTTTATATTTTTGAGTGGATTTCAATTATTTGCCCTGTCATGTGTGGTGGGCATCATAATAAGACCGATAAAGGTAAACGAGAATGTACTTTTCATTAGGAAAAACTCAGAAACATAGGAGATTACAAGAAGAAGATTACACATTCATCAAACACACTAATCAAAAACTTTTAAATTTAATCTTTACTAATCATATTTAATCTTTTTAAATTCTGTTTATTAGTGGATGTATTAAAGAACACTTGAACACTGTGTTGTTCCAGAAATACACTTTTATTTCGCCAATCTCAACTCATCTCCTTTTCAAAACACATTTTGTACCAATTTACAGAAGAGAGAAATAAAGAAGAAATAGTCCTTTACAGAGCACTATTGACAAATTAATTAAAAAACCTTTAAACATTTGTCGTACTTTTTAGATGTTTAACGCACACAGTCTTGTGCAAATTGTTATCTTTTAATCACATAAATTATACCCTGATAGCACACATACATCTGCGGGACGTCCATTTGATGTCTACATTATATGACATCTGAAAGTGTCCTGCAGATGTTAGTGATATATAGACATATAGATGATGCTTACACTAAGAATGTATGCGTTCAAGATCTCCAGATCTTAAAGATCAGGTAACATGCTTTCTCATGCATTCTGACTTCTTTACACTGTTAAACGTGCTGGCTTCATTATTCTTCAAAGATACGACGTATGCAATACTACTGTAAAGATATGGATTAGAAAATTAAAGTATGTGTTACCCGATCTATAAGCCCACATTTTACAGACTTTACTGTGCTATCTGGGAAGCAAGAAATCACCCATGGGGTTAGGGAATCACCCAGATCCCAGATGTGTAGGGAGAAGGAAGGGTGGGCATATGTAGGGAAGGGGAAGAAGAGGAACATAATTGACATAATTGGCAATAAATCAAATTTTGACAAAGAGTGCCCTCTACTTCTCTCTCCTGCAGATCTTCAAAAGCCACATAGACAGAGAATTTACCAAAGTTCACATCAAGCCAAGCGCTGACACTGCTGGAGTCTGACCCACAGGTTGAGCCTGCGCAAGTGAATCATTAAGATGTAAATGCAAACAAAAAAAACTAAGTGGAGAGAAACAATGAACCCAAGTAGACTCACCTGATCTGTAGCTTTGTTTTAAATAGCTCGCTAGCACAGGTGTGATCTCCTGCCGTTTCAGCAGTGTCATCTGGTCAAAGACACTGCTCAGACCCTCAACTCTAAAGTAGAAAGATCAAATGTAAATGTAAGCACCATGTGTCTTTGGTCTTTAGCTGTCGCATAAAAACAGCTTAAGAGACACTCATGTTGTCCGTGACAAAGCAAAAAGGTGTGTATAGCAGTGCTCTCCCTCAACCTGAGAGTATTACGTACATGACGTGGTACCCGGTGCAGTCAACACTTAATGTTGCTGTTTGAAGCATCTCTGCAGTCAGGCTTGGGAGGAGAGGAATCAGCTTCACTGTGAACCAGGAAACCCAGTCTTCGTACAAGAAATTGGAAAAATGAAGACTGATGATGGCAAAGGTCCGATTCATCATGACGTCCCTCACCACTGCATTGATTGGAAAAGCCTAGAGGAAGTTTCAAATAAGTAAAATTTATCTCCAAAATTCCTTCATTTCAAAACTTCTGTACTGAAAGGCTATTCTGATCAATCAAATGCAGATGAGTTTGTTGCTTGCATGCTCTTCTATTGCATAATTTTTCCCTGTACTCAAAGATTGATCATACCTGGGAAGTCTGGGTGAGACCTGACAGGAAGTCATCAACATTCTTTAATGCATAGCTGCCTCCTAGGAGGTCAAAGACCTTGTTGATCAAGTCTGTGTTGTTCAGAGCTCCAGAAGACACTGTCAGTTGAGCTACTTGGAAAGCACTCAGGACATTCAGTGCCTCAATCTGATGAGGGAAAACAGGAGAAGGGTTGCAGACACAAAAATGGATTCACATGAATAATTGTGTAGCACAGTCAGGCCCTTACACTAGAGAAGTCTGTGTTGAGCAATCGTAGATCTTCAAAAGCAACATAGACAGAGAATTTACCAAAGTTCACACCAAGCCAAGTGCTGAGACTGCTGGTGTCTGACCCGCAGGTTGAGCCTGCAACGATATCACAAACAGGATTTAACTAACATAGTAGTACAATTAAAACAAACACAAACAAACAACAATAGAGGGAAAATATGTTCCCAGGTAGACTCACCTGATCTGTAGTTTTGTTTTAGATAGTTTACTAGAACAAGTGTGATCTCCTGCTTTCTCAGCAGTGTCATCTGCTCAAAGACACTGCTCAGACCCTCAACACTAAAGTAGAAAGATCAAATGTAAATCTAAGCACCATGTGTCTTTGGTCTTTAAGTGACTCATAAAAACAGCTTAAGAGACACTCATGTTGTCCGTGACAATGCAACAAGGTGTGTACAGCAGTGCTCTCCCTCAACCTGAGAGTGTTACGTACATGACGTGGTATCCGGTGCAGTCAACACTTAATGTTGCTGTTTGAAGCATCTCTGCAGTCAGGCTGGGGAGGAGAGGAATCAGTTTCACTGTGAACCAGGAAACCCAGTCTTGTTTCCAGAAATTTGAAAAATGAAGACTGATGACGGCAAAGGTCCGATTCATCATGATGTCCCTCACCAATGGATTGATTTTCAAAGCCTAGTAGGAGTGGCCAAACACAGAAATAAAAATCCTGCCACAAATGTCTTCACAACAATGCTTTTGCCTTTTTAAGAGTCCATTTTAACAGATTAAACCCACATAAAAAACTAAAAGTTTTTTCAGAATGCTTTTGGGACATTGCACTTCCCTACGCTGAAAGATTGATCATACCTGGGAAGTATGAGCAAGACCAGTGAGGAAGTCATCAATGTTCTGAAATGCATTGTCATCTGCTAGAAAGTCAAAGACCATGTTCATCATGTCTGTGTTGTTCAAAGCTCCAGAGTTGACTGTCAGTTGTGCTACTTGGGAAGCACTCAGAAGGTCCAGTTCCTCAATCTGATAGAGAAAAAACGAGGTTGCAGACACAACATGGTTTCTAAAATATAATTACTTGGAGAATTGTGCAGCACAACCATGCCCTTACATTGGAGAATTCTGAGTTGAGCAGCAGCAGATCTTCAAAAGCCACATAGACAGAGAATTGACCAAAGTTCATATCTAGCCAAGTGCCGAGACTGCTGGTGTCTGACCCACAGATTGTGCCTAAAACAATTTCCCATGGAAGAGACTCATTAGCAGACAAAAAGGGCACAAAGAACAGAGTAGTAATGCCTTTTAAAGTGCAAGAAAAATATGCAAAAAAAACTTGTCGAGGGACTCACCTGATCCATGTGTCTCTATGAGATAATTTACTAGAACAAGTGTGATCTCCTGCTTTCTCAGCAGTGTCATCTGGTCAAAGACACTGTTTAGACCCTCAACACTAAAGAAAAAATATAAAATGTAAATGTAAGCACCATGTGTCTTTGGTCTTCAAGTGTCTCATAAAAACAACTTGAGAAACACCCTTCTGTTTTCAGTGACAATGCTACAAGATGTGTATAACAGTGCTCTCCCTCAACCTGAGAGTATTACGTACATGACGTGGTATCCGGTGCAGTTGACACTTAATGTTGCTGTTTGAAGCATCTCTGCAGTCAGGCTGGGGAGGAGAGGAATCAGCTTCACTGTGAACCAGGAAACCCAGTCTTCGTACAAGAAATAGGAAAAATGAAGACTGATGATGGCAAAGGTCCGATTCATCATGACGTCCCTCACCACTGCATTGATTTCCAAAGCCTAGAGGAAATTACCACAAACAAGCAATGGTTCGCTGACAAGTTACTTCACAACAACACTTTTACTGCCTGACTGTCTCTACAGAGCAAGCCTGTGCAGACTGGTATATGTTTGCTTGCATGCTCTTCTATTATAACAACATGCTTCGCAGCACAAAAAGATTGAACTTACCTGCGAAGTTTGGATAAGACTTGTCAGGAAGTCATCAGTGTTCTGGAATGCATCGCCATATCCTATGTGGTTAAAGACCATTTTGATCATGTCTGCGTTGTTCAGAGCTCCGGAATTGACTGTCAGTTGAGCTACTTGGGAAGCACTCAGACGGTCCAGTCCCTCAATCTGAGGAGGAAAACTAGAACAGGAGAAATGTTCTCGACACAAAATGGGTGCTATAATGGCATTACTTGGAAGCACATTGTGAAGCACACTCAGGCCCTTACATTGGAGAATTCTGTGTTGAGCAGCAGAAGATCTTCAAAATCCACATAGACAGAGAATTGACCAAAGTTCACATCAAGCCAAGTGCTGAGACTGCTGGTGTCTGACCCGCAGGTTGAGCCTAAAAAATACCACATGGAAGAAACTCATTAGAAGACAAAAAGGACCAAAAGGAACAGAGCAGGGATTTTTAGATTAGATCCAACTTTATTGCCATTCCACATTTAAAAGTACAGTGTAACGAAATGTAGTTTAGGTCTAACCAGAAGTGCAATTGGCAAGTGCAGGATATACAGTTAGAATAAATACAGGATACAATATTGAGAAAATATAATACAGTGGGCATGGACTATAAAAATATTTTGCAGTAGGTATGTTCTATGAAAATATGACAGTAGATATATACTATGAACAATATATACAGATTGCTATATACTATGAACATTAATGTACAGGTGGATATGAACAGATAATAATTTAGACTACACAATAGTGCGAGTGATTTAAGTGTGCATAAATTATTGACATTGGCTATTAAAGTTGCAACGCAATAGGTGAGTTAATGCAGTTATTGAAGTTACAGTGCAATAGGTGAGTTAATGCAGTTGTTGAAGTTACAGTGCAGTGGATGAGTTAATGCAGTTATTAAAGTTACGGTGCAGTATACAAGTTAATGCAGTTAATAGGTTACAGTCCAGAAGATGAGTTAATGCAGTTAATAAGATTACAGTGCAGTAGATGAGTTAATGCAGTTATTGAAGTTACAGTGCAATAGATTAGTTAATGCAGTTAATAAGGTTACAGTGCAGTAGATGAGTTAATGCAGTTATTGAAGTTACAGTGCAATAGATGAGTAGATGCAGTTAATAGAGTTACAGTGCAGTAGATAGGTTAGTGCAGTTATGAAAGTGGTCCATTTGTGCAAATGAGCATTTACATTTACATTTATTCATTTGGCAGACGCTTTTATCCAAAGCGACTTACAAGTAGTTTTTTACAGTGACACATTACTGCAGAGCAATCAGGGATAAGGTGCCTTGCTCAAGGGCACTTCAGTCATGACCTGCTGGCACTGAGATTTTAACCTGCAACCTTCTGATCACAAGCCCAACGCTCTAACCATTAGGCCACAACTGACCCTGAGCATTCAGTTAAATATTCCTGGTGTGCAAGTGAGCAGTATAGAGTGCAAATGATGCTGTTTGTGTGTAAACAGTCCGTTAGGGCAGATAACATGAAGTACTGGTGTGTACAGTTCAGTCATGCATGGCAGCCCTGTAGTGTTAAAGGTAAGAGAGGTAGTGGAATCAGTGGGGGGCAGAGTTCAATAATGAAACAGCTCTGGGAAAAAAGCTGTTTCTTATTCTGCTGGTTCTTGTCCGGAGGCACCAGAAGCGCCTACCGGAAGGCAGGAGAGTAAACAGTCTATGAGCGGGGTGAGAGGAGTCCTTGAGAATGCTGCGAGCTCGACGCAGACAGCGTTTCTTCTGGATGTCCTCAATGCCAGAAAGTGTAGTCCCTGTGATGCGCTGGGCTGTTTTCACCACCCGCTGCAGTGCCTTGCGCTCAGCAACAGAACAGATGCCGTACCAGACTGTGACACAGTTGGTCAGGATGCTCTCTATCGTGCAGCGATAGAAGTTCACCAGGATAGTTGAAGACAGTTGGTTCTTCTTCAGTTAGGGTTAGGAAGAGACACTGGTGAGCCTTCTTGACCAGGCATCAGGAGTTGGTGGTCCAGGACAGATCCTCCGAAATATGAGTCCCCAGTAACTTAAAACTGGAAACACGTTCAACAGCCATCCCATTAATGTGGATGGGGTCGTGTGTGCCTCCTTTCGCCTTCCTGAAGTCCACGATGATCACCTTTGTCTTGGAGGTGTTAAGGAGCAGGTTGTTGTCTGAGCACCATGTGGCCAGATGCGGACCTCCTCCCTGTATGCAGTCTCATCGTTGTTGCTGATGAGACCAATCACTATTGTATCGTCTGCAAACTTGATGAAGGAGTTAGATCCGTTCAAAGGCCTGCAGTCGAATGTGAAAAGGGAGTAGACAAAAAGGGGCTCAGTACGCATCCCTGTGGTACACCAGTGTTGAGGGTGGTGGTGGTGGAGCAGATTGGGCCTAACCTAACAAGCTAAAGCCTGTTCGTCAGGAAGTCCATAATCCAGTTGCAGGTAGGGTTGTTAATGCCCAGGTTTCCACGTTTGACGATTAGCTTGGAAGGGATGACGGTATTGAAAGCAGAGCTGAAGTCTACGAACAGCATAAGTGTCCTTCTTGTCCAGATGTGTGAGCACGGAGTGCAGCGCAATGGACACTGCATCATCTGTGCTCCTATTGTTGCGATAGGCAAATTGGTATGGGTCCAGTGTGGGTGGTAGAGAGTCCTTTAGGTGGCCAGGACCAGCCGCTCAAAGCACTTCATGACAATGGGTGTGAGTGCTACAGGGCGGTAGTCGTTCAGGCACGTTGGGTTAGAATGTTTTGGAATGGGCACAATGGAGGTGGATTTAAAACATGCTGGAACTACTGCTTGGGCGAGGGACAGGTTGAAGATGTCCGTGAAGACCCCAGCGAGCTGCTCCGCACATGCCCGGAGTACGTGACCAGGGATGCCATCTGGGCAAGCAGCCTTGCGCGCGCTGATCCGACTTAGTGTATTGTTAAAATCAGTGGAGTTAAGTGTGATGATTGGGTGGTCAGCAGAGGGTGTGAGCTTGGTAGCTGTTTCCTTATTGTCTCTCTCAAAGCGAGCATAAAAGTCATTAAGCTCGTTCAGGAAGACGCAATCTGTGGCTATGGGGGTGGAGTGGTTGGGTTTGTAATCACTGATGGCCTGGATGCCCTGCCACATGCGTCGAGGGTCAGAATTGGAAAAATGCTCCTCTAGCTTCAGCTTGTAGCATTGCTTGGCCTTTTTGATGCCCCTCTTCAGATTTGCCCTAGAAGTACTATAGGCCTGTGCATCATCCGAGCGGAAGGCAGTGTTGCGTGCTTTCAACAGGAGGCGCACTTCCTTGTTCATCCATGGCTTCTGATTGGGGTACGTGGTGATCTGCTTCTGAGTTGTGACACTATCAATGGTGGAATTTATGTAGTCCAATACAGAGGAGGTGTAACTGTTGATGTCCGTGTGAGAGCCACTGGTGGCCTGAGAAGCAAACAGATTCCAGTCTGTGTGTAGAAACCTTTCCAGGAGTGAAAAGTCTGCCCCCGCAGGCCACACCTTAGTGTGATAGTCCTCACTGATGGCTTCACACAATTAATGAGAGGTGAATACTTGGGGGTGAGGAACAAACAAAGGTGATCGGATTGACCCAGGTGGGGGAGGGGGTCGCAGCATAAGCTTCAGCCATGTTTGTGTAGACATGATCCAAAGTTTTGTGTGAGTAAATGCTGAGTAAAGAGAGCCGGTGTGGTGTTAGCTTTAGCCTAGATCTTAGCCCTCCACGCTTCCCCCGCCTTTGTCTACGATCTCGACGCCGCCGACGAGCACTTCCACCCGGCCGTGTGGGGTGCGTAGCATCGAATGTTCTGACGATCTCAAGGACGAGTTGAATGTTGCTGATACAACTTCCGGACATGCGTAAACTGATATCCAAAAGCTCCTGCCGGGTGTATGATGTAAATGCACAACTGTTCTGGATGAACAGAGCCGAGATGAGCAAGAAATACACCATATAAATGCTAAAACTGGAGAGACGCTGAGCCTCGCGATGTTCACGCGCCGCCATCTTGGTCTAATAATGCCTTTTAAGGTGAAAGAAAACATGCAAACAAAACATTGTAAAGGGAAGATTAGACTCAGCTTGACTCACCTGAACTATGTTTCTGTTTTAGATAGTTTACCAGAACAAGTAAGATCTCTTGCCTTTTCAGCAGTGTCATCTGGTCAAAGACACTGCTCAGACCCTCAACACTTAAGAAAGAAAGAAAGAGTAAATGTAAAGGTAAGCACCGTGTGTCTTTGTTCGTTAAGTGTCTCATAAAAACAGCTTAAGAGACACTCATGTTGTCCGTGACAATGCAACAAGTTGTGTATAGCAGTGCTCTCCCTCAACCTGAGAGTTTTACGTACATGACGGGGTATCCGGTGCAGTCAATGCTTAATGTTGCTGTTTGAAGCATCTCTGCACTCAGGCTGGGGAGGAGAGGAATCAGCTTCACCGTGAACCAGGAAACCCAGTCTTCGTACAAGAAATAGGAAAAATGAAGACTGATGATGGCAAAGGTCCGATTCATCATGATGTCCCTCACCATCGGATTGATTTTCAAAGTCTGATAGGAGTGTCCAAACACAGAAAACATTATAGTACTCCCACAAATTTCTTAACAACAATCCTTTTGCTTTTTTCAGAGATTAAACCCACATAAAAAACTAAAAACATTTCTTGAATGCTATTGTTAAAATGTTGCACTTCCTCACACTGAAAAAGTGAACATACCTGGGAAGTATGAGCAAGACCAGCGAGGAAGTCATCAATGTTCTGAAATGCATTGCCATCTCCTAGAAAGTCAAAGACCATGTTAATCATGTCTGTGTTGTTCAAAGCTCCAGAGTTGACTGTCAGTTGTGCTACTTGGGAAGCACTCAGAAGGTCCAGTTCCTCAATCTGATAGAGAAAAAACAAGGTTGCTGACAGAACATGGTTGCTTAAATGGAATTACTTGGAGAATTTTGCAGCACAACCATGCCCTTACATTGGAGAATTCTGTGTTGAGCAGCCGAAGATCTTCAAAAGCAACATAGACAGAGAATTTATCAAAGTTCACATCAAGCCACGTGCTGAGACTGCTGGTGTCTGACCCACAGGTTGAGCCTAAAACAATACCACACACAATAGACTCATTAAGAGACAAAAATGACAAAAAGAAAGAGCAGTGATGCCTTTTAAGGTGCATGAAAAAATGCAAACAAAAACATTGTTAAGGGAAGATTGGCCTCAGCTTGACTCACCTGATCCACGTCTCTGTTTTAGATAATTTACTAGAACAAGTGTGATCTCCTGCCGCTTCAGCAGTGTCATCTGGTCAAAAACACTGCTCAGACCCAAAACACTAAAGTAAAAAGATCAAAGGTAAAGGTAAGTACACACCCTCATGTTTTCAGTGACAATGCTACAAGGTGTGTATTACAGTGCTCTCCCTCAACCTTTGAGGTTTACATACATGACATGGTATCCAGTGCAGTCAACACTTAATATTGCTGTTTGAAGCATCTCTGCAGTCAGGCTGGGGAGGAGAGGAATCAGTTTCACTGTGAACCAGGAAACCCAGTCTTCTTTCCAGAAATTTGAAAAATGAAGACTGATGATGGCAAAGGTTCGATTCATCATGACGTCCCTCACCATTGGATTGATTTCCAAAACCTAGAGGTAGTTTCCAAACAAATAAAAAATAATGGTCCTCTAACATGTTACTTCACAACAACACATCTGTGTTTTCACAGGCCTCCTAAGTGGCCAGCACCCTTCAGGCCTCCCGAGCTCCCAGCATCCATGGCCCGTCTGATTCCCTGTGCCCCTAAATCAGGGGTCCCCAGGTTTCGGTCCTGTAGGGCCGTTTTGTCTGCAGAGTTTAGCGTCTACCCTTATCAAACACACCTGAACCAGCCAATCAATATCTCACTAGAAACAAAATATACTTGCAGGCAGGTGTGTTGAGGCAGGTTGGCGCTAAACCTTGCAGGACAGCGGCCCTCCAGAAACAAGATTGTGGATCCCTGCTCTAAATAGTTTAGC
The DNA here is from genome assembly GCA_037178815.1 of Barbatula barbatula. Taxonomy (NCBI): domain Eukaryota; kingdom Metazoa; phylum Chordata; class Actinopteri; order Cypriniformes; family Nemacheilidae; genus Barbatula; species Barbatula barbatula. The sequence goes on from CM074076.1 coordinate 31,375,833, forward strand.
TCCTCAGGACTGACCTCCTATCTCATTACTGTCCTTCAAGTTCACTGCGGTTTTAGAATTCTGGCCAGTTGGTAATACCAAGAATTTCAAATTAAGCATGTGAGGTAGATTTTTCTATTTAGCACAGAAACTTTCCGTTGGCATACAACAAAACTACTGTAGATTCAAAACGAATTTATTCAACTTTGCCTACACATTATTCTACTTCTCTAAAGTCCAAATTAGATATGATTTATTTTATACTTTATTGTCATTACACATGGAAAAGTACAAGCCACGAAATGTAGTTTCTAACCAGAAGTGCAATAGCACCAAGTGTGGGATATACGGTAGTTGCATACGTGCAGGACAAAATCTGTATTATTAAGTAGTTTACAGATGGGTTTGTAGAATGAACATAATAAACAGATGGCTATTACTATAAACAGAAATATACAGATGAGTATATCCAATGATAAGGAAGGCTATGGTGAGTAGTAGTGGAATGGATATACAGTAGTGCAAACACGTAAATTATGGACAGAAGCTATCCAAGTAACAGTGCACTGGAAGAAGTTATTGCCTATTTCGTTGAAGTACCGGAGTGCAAAGATGGATGTGTAAACAGTAGGTACTGCAATGAACAGTCGGCAGTACAAAGGAGCAGTGCAAAAGAGGGTGTGTAGATGTGTAGACAGTCCAGTAGTGCAAATAACAAAACTTTTGCCAGGTGTGCAGTTAGGGGGGAGAGGAAAGTGTAGCGGTATATGAGGAAAAGTGGGATCAGCGAGGGCCAGAGTTCAATAAAGGGATAAAAGCTCTGGGATAAAAGCTGTTCTTCAGTTGGCTGGTCCTGATCCAGAGGCACCTGAAACGTCTGCTGGAGGGCAGGAGAAAAAATAGTCTGTGGACATGATCAGAGGAGTTCTTAAGAATGCTGCGAGCTCTACAAGACAGCGTTACCTATGGATGTCCTCAATGGCTGGAAGTGGAATCCCTGTGATGCACTGGACGGTTTTCACCACCCGCTGCAGTGCGCTTTGCAACAAACCAGCTCCCGTAACATACTGTGACAGAGTTGGTCAGGAGGCTCTTTATTGCACAGCGTAAGAAGTTCACCAGGATAGCCGTGGACAGTTGGTTCTTCTTCAGTCTCCTCAGGAAGAAAAGGTGAGCCTTCTTGACCAGGCTGGAGGGTTTGGTTTTCTATTACAGGTCCAACAAGATGCAGATCCCCAGGAACTTGAAGCTGGAGACATGCTCAACAGCCATCCCATTGATGTGGATGAGGTAATGTGTGCCTCTTGACTCTTTCCTGAAGTCCACAATGAGCTCCTTCATTTTGGTGGTGTTAAGGGGCAAGTTATTGTCCGTGCACCAAGTGGCCAGGGGCTGGATCTCCTCCCTGTAAGAATTCTCATTGTTGTTGCTGATGACACCGTAGAATTGTCAGCAAACTTGATGCTCGTGTAATATCATTTCTCAGGCCTGCAGTCAGAGGTGAAGATGGAGTACAAAAAGGTGTTGAGTGCGATGGTGGTGGAGCATAAGGAGCCTGATCGAACATGCTGGGGTCTGTTAGTCAGAAAGTCCATAATCTGCGTAGGGAGCTGGCCAGTTTTTAATTATCCTTTGCTGGACCTGTCCTCTGGGCCCCGTTTCCTGTCTCAATTACCTCATCCAGAAAAGTGGGTGCAGCTTTCACCTTGCCGTTACCTTGGGGGCGTCACGCCTCAACGCAACCATATGTGCCAACTTGCCTTTATTAATGGCCTCTTCCCAAAGTATAGTCAACTCAACAATGATGACGGTACTGGAGTTGGACCAAATAACCATATCTGGCCTCAGATTGGTCCCCAAAAATTCCAAGGGGAAAGTAAGTGTGTGGTTTAAGGCAACTCGCATCCCTGGCTCAGCTGGACTGAATCTGGGGATAAGGGCTTGTCTAGCTTTTTCTACCCCACTGCCTTTTCAGTAAAGTAGTCTGGGGATTTTGCGGGATGGCAATTTCTGTCACTCTGTTGGTCTCTAGTGCTGCAGACAAGCACCTTAGTAGTTGATTTGGGAGCCATGTGTATCTCCCCTGTTACAAACTCTTTATGTCTATATCTATAATGCCTATAATAATAATAATAATTTATTTTATTAATAGGCACCTTTCAGGACACCCAAGGACACCTTACAACAGAAACACAAGCAATAAAACACCAATACACAAAAGCACAAAAGATTACAATGAATAAGCAGATTTAAAGAGGTAAGTTTTGAGTTGTGATTTAAAATTGTCCAGCTGACGGATATGGATGGGTAATGAGTTCCAAAGTTTGGGGGCAGCGTGACTGATATATGTGTGTACATGAGTATGTACAAAGGTATGTGTACAAAGCTAATTTACCACTGTAAAATTAACACTACTGGGTGTATATACTGTATGTGTCCACACTAACAATAACACTTACACTGTGTTGAAGCTGATTAGATAATAAATTGATTAATGAATCGATCATTAATGATGTGTTTAATGGTGTTTAATGTTTCCTTTAGTTGGGCTCTTGATTCTACATTTCTAATTAATTAGGTTTTCCTCTAGTGGTAATGTTGTGCTTTGTAAGTGTTTTATTACAGCAAAGCAATATTAAATTAAGCTAAATTATGATATTGGCAAACGGTTAATGGCAACAACATTATCCTGAAGATGTTTTGGTTATCTTCAGTTGTCTTTTGAGCCTGTGTTGCAGTATCCAATTATTGTTAAAGGGGACAAAGGTGCTCACCAATTTAAACACACAGACATCAAGAATCTGTGAATGAATGAAGGGTGAAAATCAAAAACAAAACTTTAGGCAGCAATGCATTCTGGGTAGCATCATAGTAAAAAACTCTATGACTCCCAGCAGGTATTGCAATTGATCAGTTTATCTGAATAATTTCGTTGCCGGTCACCATCACTGAGGTATATGAGGCTATATGTATCTTAGTGACAAGTAGCTGTTTCTCAAGACTGATTAAAGGGATAGTTCTCATAAAACAGCATATACAGTAGCATTTTACATCATTAATGAGCAATGTGCTCTTAATTAATAACTTTATTATCTTATTACCTTCAACACTGTTTCAGTGTTACTCTATCAACCTATAGTGTGGACACATATAGACACCAAACAGTGTTTATTTAACACTAAGCTCGGTTAAGCACACAGCAAATTGCCCAAAGATTGAACATACCTGGGAAGTCTGGGCAAGACCTTCAAGGAAGTCATCAACATTTTGAAATGCACCGCTGTCTCCTAGAAGGTCAAAAACCATGTTGATCATGTCTGTGTTGTTTAGAGCTCCAGATTTCACTGTCAGTTGAGCCATTTGGGAAGCACTAAGAAGGTCTAGTGCGTCCATCTGATGGGGAAAAACAACAGAAAGCTTGCAGACACAACATGGCTGCTAAAAATTTGTCAAATGAAGAATTATGCTGCACACCCAGGCCCTTACACTGGAGAATTCTGTGTTGAGCACCAGGAGATCTTCGAATGCTACATAGACGGAGAATTTATCAAAGTTCACATCAAGCCACGACCTGAGACTGCTGGTGTCTGACCCACAGGTTGAGCCTAAAACAATAGCATACACAAGAGACTCGCGAATATAGAAAGGCGTGAATGCACATGGGAGATCCAAAACAACTTACAGTGTATTCAGGATGTACATTTTTATAAGCATTGGTTAATTAGATATCATTACCATTTGCTTTTGCATTACTAACGCAACACTGTACCAAAGTTCAAAGTCTGGTTTATAGTCAATTCTGCCACATGTACAGTAAATAAATGTGGAGGATTGAAATTGTGTTAATCTCAGAACCATGGTGCATAACAATTTCATTACATAGAATAAAAAACGATACATACAAAAAAAATACATATTATAAACAAAACACTAAGATTGGATTGGATTCAATTTATTGTCATTACACACATACAAGTACAGTGCAACGAAATGTATTACGAAATGTAAGCGAAATGTAACGAAACGTAAGCTGGTTTGGAAAACAAATAAAGTATAAAACAAACCACAATAGAGGAGGAAAGGTTGGCCTCAACTTGACTCACCTGATCCATGTGTCTGTTTTAGATAATTTACTAGAACAAGTGTGATCTCCTGCCGTTTCAGCAGTGTCATCTGGTCAAAGACACTGCTCAGACCCTCAACTCTAAAGTAGAAAGATCAAATGTAAATGTAAGCAACATGTGTCTTTGGTCTTTAACGGTCTCATAAAAACAGCTTAAGAGACGCTCATGTTGTCCGTGACAATGCAAAAAGGTGTGTATAGCAGTGCTCTCCCTCAACCTGAGAGTATTACGTACATGACGTGGTATCCGGTGCAGTTGACACTTAATGTTGCTGTTTGAAGCATCTCTGCAGTCAGGCTGGGGAGGAGAGGAATCAGCTTCACTGTGAACCAGGAAACCCAGTCTTCGTACAAGAAATTGGAAAAATGAAGACTGATGATGGCAAAGGTCCGACTCATCATGACGTCCCTCACCACTGCATTGATTTCCAAAGCCTAGAGGAAATGACCAAACACAAACAACAACTCGAACATATTCCTTCACAAAAAAGCTTTTGCATTTTTGGCCAGGAAATTTCTACTGATTAATCACATGCAGACTGGGATAGGTTTGCTTGCAGGCTCTTTTGTTTTAACAACATGCTTCCCCACATTTAAAGAATAAACATACCTGGGAGGTCCGGTTTAGACCTGACAGAAAGTCAACAACATTCTGCAATGCACCGCCAACTTCCAAATGGTCAAAGACTTTGTTGATCATGTCTGTGTTGTTCAGAGCTCCAGAAGTCACTGTCAGTTGAGCTACTTGGAAAGCACTCAGGACATTCAGTGCCTCAATCTGATGAGGGAAAACAGGAGAAGGGTTGCAGACACAAAAATGGATTCACATGAATAATTGTGTAGCACAGTCAGGCCCTTACACTAGAGAAGTCTGTGTTGAGCGCCCGTAGATCTTCAAAAGCAACATAGACAGAGAATTTACCAAAGTTCACACCAAGCCAAGTGCTGAGACTGCTGGTGTCTGACCCGCAGGTTGAGCCTGCAACGATATCACAAACAGGATTGAACTAACATAGCAGTTCACATAAAACAAACACAAACAAACAACAATAGAGGGAAAATATGGTCCCAAGAAGTCTCACCTGATCTGTAGTTTTGTTTTAGATAGTTTACTAGAACAAGTGTGATCTCCTGCTTTCTCAGCAGTGTCATCTGCTCAAAGACACTGCTCAGACCCTCAACACTAAAGTAGAAAGATCAAATGTAAATCTAAGCACCATGTGTCTTTGGTCTTTAGATTTTGATAGTCTTATTTAATTAACACTGCATATAATGATTTATTGTGTGTCTGATATTTGACCTGTGTATTGACTTCCATAACCTTTTATGTTTTACTTGTACTCAATGTTTTCTTGTACAGCTGCTTTGTAACAATGACCAGTGTAAAAAGCGCTATATAAATAAAGCTGACTGGACTTGACTTGACTTTAAGTGACTCATTAAAACAACTTGAGAAACACCCTCATGTTGTCCGTGACAATGCAACAAGGTGTGTATAGCAGTGCTGTCCCTCAACCTGAGAGTTTTACGTACATGACGTGGTATCCAGTGCAGTCAACACTTAATGTTGCTGTTTGAAGCATCTCTGTAGTCAGGCTGGGGAGGAGAGGAATCAGCTTCACTGTGAACCAGGAAACCCAGTCTTCGTACAAGAAATTGGAAAAATGAAGACTGATGATGGCAAAGGTCCGACTCATCATGACGTCCCTCACCACTGCATTGATTTCCAAAGCCTAGAGGAAGTTTCACATAAAATAAGTAATATTACTCATGCAAATTCCTTAATAACACTGTACTGCCAGGCTTTTTATACTGATCAAACCCATGCAGTATGCACAGGGAAAAAAACATAGTTAAATTAACATTCTCAGTGTTTATATAATTCTCAATGAAACAGTGTTGAAATTAATGAGATAATAAAGTGCTTGATAAAGTGATGATTGAGTCAGTAATGATGAACACCTACCAGTAATAAAGAGAAAAGACAGAAAACAACACATCTACAACAGACATATGTCCTATTTGTACGAGATTAGTTTTATCTATAAAAATATTTAAACTATAGATTAGTATTACCTAGGGACCACCGTTCTCGAATAATGGAGGTTGTTTTAAAGTGTTTTGACATTATTTCGGGTGCTGGGTCATATCCATACCTGCAAACACTTTGGTCAGGAGTCTCCTGTTTTGTTATTTTTGCAATAAAACTCCCGTACAATAGGAGAATCTGGAATGCGATCGCGGGTCTCATTTAGCTGACAGGTACAGTCACATCGTTACACACAACTATAAATACAAACTATACGCAAAGCCTTGCCATCATTTCCGGGAAATAAATCAGTAAATTCACAGGCTTCACTTATACCGTGCAAATGCAACACATGCAATACAGATGTGGGGAGGTCATTTCTAAATCACACGAGGTTCCCAGACAATAATCCTGTGCAAATAGGGCTTTAAAGTCACACAGCCAAATATGGACATCTAGTGTAAATAACAGATGAACGCAATAAATCTGTCAAGATCTCACCAGAGGAGAATTAAACACAAACATCATTAACATCTTCACCTATGACGCACACCACTTTCACTTTACTTCTGATGTTTAGAAATGATCTTGTTGAGAATTAGCAGAGGTTTTTGCACCAGTTTATATTTGATTAAAAACTAGTTTTTCTTTTAGTCATCATTATTTTGACGAGTGTTTGTTTCAGTATATCTTTTGACTTTCATTCATTTACTCTCCTCTGGCATCAGTTGAATATTTTTTTTACTTAGAAAAATTATTTTTTTACTTAAAACTTACGTTTTTACTTATTGATGAAAGATTCTAAAGTGCGACTTCTCTGCCTGAAATGGTTATGAGAAACATGTGTAAGTGCTTTATGCAAATGTTCTTCTGGATCACAAACGATGCTGTTATTATTGTCCATTAATACTCAGCACAGGTAAGCATTGAGACATCACCCCTCGTCACACAAACCTCAACAATCGTGACCATAGTAATGGTCTGTGGCTAAATGTATTCATGCTGCAAAGCATGCTGGGAATCATGGATCAGTTGTCTACCATGAGGATACCCAGAATCCATTGCAGCATGAAGTTATGTTTCTCATCATTCTTGAGATTTATAGCCTGTGTTGATGTCTCTGTGTGTATAACTCAACATTAGTAAAAAAAAATTGTTAACTATGTGATGACCTTTATCTGGATGATATCTAGATTTTACAATGTTTTGTTCATGAAGTTTATCGGATCAGTTTCCATACATATAAGAAATAAGATTACATTTTTAGTTGCTATAAGTCATTCAGTTCACTTGACACTACAATTTTAAATATTATTTTCTTTTCCAAAGCTATGTGTTTTAACACATTATTACAGCGGTGATATGAACGTCAATAATTTAGATCCAGTTTCACAGACACAGCTTAAGCCAGGACTACGAGTTAGTTGAATTTAGATACTCATTTTGCTTTCATGAGAATGCCACAGGAGAAAACATTTCTGGTGTGCATCTCGAGACAAAACAATGGAACAGCTATATTTTAAGACATTTCTGGGCAAGTTACATTCATTTTAGACTGGGACTGGCCTTAACACTGATCACCATAATGGTGAAGATGTAAATTGGGGTTTAATTAATTCTCCCACAGATTACAAAAGTTAGTTGTAAGAACGTTTCTTAGAGGTTTTTCATGTTTTACAAAACGTTTTAAAAACATACATACATGTCCAGTTTTGTTAATGTTCTGAGAACGTTCCCAGCTCAAGATTCTCATTGCATTGCCGTAACAACATTACATCACATGCACACAGTTAAAACACGCCAAATAATCTAACAAATGAGAGTCTTTTGTATGCTGGGCCCCTGGTGAGATCTTAACAGACTTAATGAGTTTATCGGTTATTTTCAGTTGATGTTAATCCAAAACCGTGTGTGTTTAAGTCTGTTGAAACAAATAATTATTTTATGTTTATTCTCTTTATTACTGGCAGGTGTTCATCACTACTGACTCAATCATTACTTTATTAAGCACTTCATTTTCTCATTAATGTCAACACTGTTTCATTGAGTTTTTATAAAAACACTGAGAATGTTAATTTAACAATGGCGGTTTTGCTTTGTGATATATGTTTACTTGCATGCTCTTCTATTGCAACATTTTTCCCCACACTCAAAGATTGATCATACCTGGGAAGTCTGGGTGAGACCTGACAGGAAGTCATCAACATTCTTTAATGCATAGCTGCCTCCTAGGAGGTCAAAGACCTTGTTGATCATGTCTGTGTTGTTCAGAGCTCCAGAAGACACTGTCAGTTGAGCTACTTGGAAAGCACTCAGGACATTCAGTGCCTCAATCTGATCAGGGAAAACAGGAGAAAGGTTGCAGACACAACAAGGTTGCTAGAATGGAATCACAACGAAGAGTTTTGCAGCACAAAAATGTTTTTACGTTGGAGAATTCTGTGTTGAGCGCGCGTAGATCTTCAAAAGCAACATAGACAGAGAATTGACCAAAGTTCACACTGAGCCAAGCGCTGAGACTGCTGGGGTCTGACCCACAGGTTGAGCCTAAAACAATACCATACACAAGAGACTCATTACGAGACAAACAGGATGACAAGAAAAGAGCAGCGATGCTTTTTAAGGTTAAAGAAAAACACAAATAAAATAAAGGGAGGCAAAATGTGGACTTTACTCAACCCACCTGATCCATGTCTCTGTTTTAGATAGTTTACTAGAACAAGTGTGATCTCCTGCCGTTTCAGCAGTGTCATCTGGTCAAAGACACTGCTCAGACCCTCAACACTAAAGTAGAAAGATCAAATGTAAAAGTAAGCACCATGTGTCTTTGGTCTTTAAGTGTCTCATAAAAACAGCTTGAGAAACACCCTCATGTTTTCATTGACAATGCAACAAGGTGTGTGTAACTAGCAAGGCGGGGCGAGAGCCGTGAGGGAACGACGCGAGTGATGATGAGTATCAGCTGTGCATGCACCGGTCTCACATCTCTCACGGAGCAGCTTCCGGAAGCATAAAAGGACGAGCGACAGGAGAGTACAACGAGTGAGGACCAGGCCTGGACATTATGTTGTGTTTGTATGGCCGGCAGTCGACCGTGAGGGACCTTTTATTGAACAGTGTTACAGTGTGTATAGCAGTGCTCTCCCTCAACCTGAGAGTATTACGTACATGACGTGGTATCCGGTGCAGTCAACACTTAATGTTGCTGTTTGAAGCATCTCTGCAGTCAGGCTGGGGAGGAGAGGAATCAGCTTCACTGTGAACCAGGAAACCCAGTCTTCGTACAAGAAATTTGTAAAATGAAGACTGATGATGGCAAAGGTCCGACTCATCATGACGTCCCTCACCACTGGATCAATTTCCAAAGCCTAGAGGAAATTATTAGAGCCAATATCAGAATGTTTACTAGTGCGGAGAGTGCAACTGGTATCATCTTTTAACCATACATTTATAATAACCTCACGGATCAACAAATTAAAACATTTATACAGCTAATACAAACTAAAAATCTCACATACATTCTAATCTGTTTGAAACTGCAAAGAGAAACAGTTTACAGTTTACAATTTACAGCTACCTGCATTTACATTACAATTTCCTTAGAATTGCTTTTTCTGAGAAATATGTGTGACATTGTCATCAAATTTGTAGATTTTTGCTGTCTAGGTGCGTTCAAAGTGTTGTGTAGTATTATGATGTAGTATTATGCACTTGATTTTGAAATTCTAGGTATTACCAACTGACCTGACGCCTGAGAGCGTAGTGCACATGATGGACTGTAATACGTGAGAAGTTCACTCAAGTAGTGAGGAGCTAAACCATGCAGGGCTTTATAGGCAATAAGCAAGATTTTAAATGCGATGCAATGCTTTATATAGGTAACCAGTGCAAGGTTGACAGAACCGGGATAATATGCTCATACTTTTCGGTACATGTAAGAACTTCAGCTTCCGCATTTTGGACCAGTTGGAGTTTCTGTAATAAGCCTTCAGGGCAACCACCTAATAGTGCATTACAGTAACTTAGTCTTGATGTCAAAGACATGGATTAGCTGCTCTGCATCTGATGGTGACAGCATATTTTAAGATGGAAAAACGCAATTTTAACGCTTAACTCGTTATCGACAGGGTAGAACAATCACCTCCGCTACTAAAGATAGCTTCGCAAAGAGCTTGCCAGATCTGACTCCTTTAATGACCATACCAATAAATAAAGAATCGTCATGACCAGGAAATTGGGTACTATTTTCTCTAATACATTAGAAGCTGTTGCACCTACGAAGTAAAAAAAGATTAATGAGAAAAATATTGCACCATGGTACAATAGCACCACTTGCGCCCTTAAAAGAGAAACTCGCAAACTAGAGCGCAAATGGATAAAATCGCAATTTGAAGTCTTTAAAATGGCGTGGAAAGAGAGTGCAAATAGTTATAAAAAGGCACTAAAAGCAGCAAAGGCTGAGCACCTTCGTAACCTCATAGAAACCAACAAAAACAATCCACGGTTTCTATTTAGCACAGTCGCTAAATTAACAAATAAACAGACACCACCTGACCTGGCTATTCCGCCGCACCTCGGTAGCAATGAATTCATGACATTTTTTACAGAGAAAATCGAAAACATTCGTGACAAAATTGTAAAAACTCAACCTCCAAATCTGTCCTATGAATTAGCACCAACCATCGCTCCAAAACAAAGGCTACAGTGTTTTTCACCAATAAAACAGTAAGATTTCATTCAACTTATCGCAACTTCTAAGCCTACAACTTGCTTACTAGACCCCATACCAACTAAATTATTAAAAGAGTTACTACCTGTTGCAATTGAGCCCATTTATAACATTATCAACTCGTCAATTAATCTAGGCCATGTCCCAGGACCCTTTAAGATGGCCGTCATTAAGCCTCTAATCAAGAAACAAAACTTGGACCCCAGTGAACTAGGAAACTATAGACCAAATTTCAAATCTCCTTTACCTGTCTAAAATACTAGAAAAAGTAGTGTGCACTCAGTTGTGCTCTTTCTTACAAAATAACAACATGCACGAAAAATTTCAGTCAGGCTTTAGACCGCATCATAGCACTGAAACTGCGCTCGTTAAAATTACAAACGACCTACTTATAGCATCAGATAAAGGTAACATCTCACTCCTGGTCCTGCTTGACCTTAGTGCTGCGTTCGATACCGTAGACCATAACATACTTCTAGATCGCTTACATAATTATACCAGTATTGAGGGACAGGAACTACAATGGTTTAGATCTTACTTGTCAGACAGACATCAATTTGTCCATTTAAATGGGGAATCATCCAATCTAACGCAAGTAAATTATGGATTACCTCAGGGATCGGTTCTGGGACCCGTGCTGTTCTCCATATACATGCTGCCCCTCGGAAACATTATTAAAAAACATGGAATTAGCTTCCATTGCTATGCAGATGATACTCAGCTATATATCTCATCAAGCCCAGATGATTCCTCCCAGCTATCCAAATTGGCAGAGGGCATTGAAGATATAAAACATTGGATGACCTGTAATATCCTTCTTTTAAATTCTAATAAAACAGAAAAATTACTTATCAGACAAAAGACACGCAAAACAAATATTTCTGATTATAAACTGCAAGTTGAAGGATGTACTGTTACTCCAACAAATACAGTAAAAGATCTAGGCGTTATATTAGACAGCAACCTGTCATTTCGAAATCACATCTCAAATGTCACAAAAACAGCCTTTTTCCACCTAAGAAATGTTGCCGAGTTACGAAATATTCTGTGTGTTGCTGACGCGGAGAAGCTTATTCATGCATTTATGACCTCAAGACTTGACTACTGTAATGCGCTACTTAGTGGTTGTCCTGCATCATCAATAAACAAACTACAGTTAGTTCAGAACGCAGCTGCCAGAGTTCTAACCAGGTCCAGAAAATACCATCACATGACCCCAATGTTATCAACCCTTCACTGGCTACCCATTAAGTATCGTATTGACTTTAAAGTTCTTTTAATCACTTATAAAGCCTTAAAGGGTTTAGCCCCTACCTACCTAACAGAGCTTCTATCACATTACAACCCATCACGCTCTCTAAGATCTCAAAACGCACGAATTTTGAATCCATCAAAGGGGGTCGAGCTTTCTCATACGTAGCACCTAAACTCTGGAATAGCCTTCCTGATATTATTCGAGGATCAGACACACTTGCCCAATTTAAATCTAGATTAAAAACGCATCTTTTCAGCCAAGCATTCCCTTAATGCAAAATATGCTAAATAAACCACCAGATGCTGACATTAGATATTATTTACTAGAATAATTGGATTTATTATATAAAACACCATGTAGTGTGTTTCACCCTTTCTTGGGTTTTTCGTTTTTCCCCTGTAAAGCTGCTTTGGAACAATGCAAATTGTGAAAAGCGCTATATAAATAAAATTGAATTGAATTTTACAGGTGTTGGCGACATGGTTCTATAGAATATAACGCCAAGATTCTTTGCTGAAGATGGGGGTTTTATGGAACATTCGACAATAAATAAGCAGTTTTCTTGGTTGTTACATATTGCGTTTTCGGTCAAATAAGTGAAACTTCTGTTTCGTCATCCACTTTTTTATATCGACTATGCATTCTACTATTCGATGGAATTGCTGTGTTTCATGAGGCTTCGAGGAAATATAAAGTTGCGTGTCATCAGCATAACAGTGAAAGCTTACTCTGTGTCTTTTTATTATATCTCCTTGAGGTAGCATGTATAAAGCGAAGAGCATAGACCCTAAGACGGAGCCCTGTGGTACACCGTACTGGACTTGCGATTTGCGTGACACCTCATTGTTTATTGCTACACATTGAAAACGGACAGATAAATAAGATCTAAGCCATTTCAAAGCTATTCCCTTAATGCCGACATAATTTTTGAGTCTATGTAGGAGCGTGCTGTGGTCAATGGTGTCGAATGCAGCACTAAGATCTAGCAGCACCAATAAGGAGATACAACCTCGGTCAGACGCCAAAAGCAGATCATTTGTAACTCTGATCAAAGCAGTCTCTGTACTGTGATGTGCTCTAAATCCAGACTGAAATCTTCATTGATGTCATTCCTTTGGAGGAAGGAACATAATTGAGTTGAGTTATACAGGGTCAAGATGTGTTTTTTGACCAGGGGCCTTATAACAACCACCTTTTATGCTTTAGGCACATAGATGAGATGAGTTAATAATGCTAAGAAGAGGATCTATAATTTCTGCGAGCATCTCTTTCAGTAGATTTGTAGGTATAGGGTCTAGCATGCATGTTGTTGATTTTGGTGATCTAGTGATTTTAGTTCATCGTGATCTATGGTAGAACATAATCGCAATTTCTCCTTAGGGATGCTGTAGTTAGTTGTTTGTTCAGCGGGTTTCACTTCTGGTCGCATAGTTATAATTTTTTCTCTAATATCTTGGATTTTATTTGTGAAGTAGTTCATAAATTCATCGCTGCTTTGCGTGAATACAAAATCAGAAGTCGTTGACTATGGTTAATTTAGCCACTGTGTTAAATAAAAACCTAGGGTTGTGCTGGTTTTCTTCAATTAGTGATGAAAGTTGGGCTGATCTAGACGATTTAGGACTTTCCTGTATTTTCTAATACTATCCTTCCATGCTGTACGAAATACCTCTAATTTAGTTTTCATAAAGCTGCGCTCCATTTTTCATGCAGCTTTCTTTAGAGCCTGAGTGTGTTCATTATACCACGTGTCGGGCTGCCATTTTAAATCTTCTTTAACTGCAGAAGCGCAACTGTATCTAACGTTCAATATTACCATTTTCAATGGTAAAGTCAAGATCTTCAATGGTATTACTCATGCTAGAGATTTCAGACAATTCAAGCAAATTACCAAAAACGCACCTTTGGAAGTTTAAGTTATTGTTCTACAATATTTGTAACAAGGAGCTTGATTTGTAGCCATAGGGTAGTGAAGCAAGCATCAAACCAGATAATGATCAGAAATGTTTTCGCTCTGCTGAAGGATTTTTACGTCGTCCGCAATTATACCATTAGACAGTATTAAATCTAAAGTATGATAACGAATACATTTTAAAGATGTTTTATTCTTAGTATTAGGGGTTGATACATGAATAATCATGACTTCAAAGGGTTAGGATTGATTCAAAAGGAAATGCATTTAGGGTTAGACTTCTGGGAAATGCTATAAGAGTTACGGTAAAGTGCAGCAACACCTCCACCTCATGTTTATAATAATAATCTTGGGGGACTGACTCATTTAAAGTAATATAATCATCTGGCTTTAGCCATGTTGCTGTCAGATAGAGCATGTCACTTTTCGTTATCGTTAATTAGGGGGGTCAGCTGTGGCCTAATGGTTAGAGCGTTGGTCTTGTGATCAGAAGGTTGCTGGTTCTAATCTAAGTGCCAGCAGGTCATGACTGAAGGGCCCTTGAGCAAGACACCTACCTTACCCCTGATAAATATATTTAAAATATTTAAATCTGTATTTTCTGCAATGGAAATTAACAGTTACATAAAATAAAACTGGCTATGACCCGAGGGTGTGTCTTTGCAGGTGTTTAAAACCGTATGTTTGTTTTAAATTTGTTTGTTCTATTTCGGTGAGCAACAAGTATTGTTACCTGACAGCAAGACTGTACCCTTTTTAAGAGTAATGATCCGTGTATCATTCGTTCGGTCTTTTTTTATATCAAAAGTAAACAAATTAGAAACCCATCCTTTTGTTCCTTACTTCCTATTCTTATCACAATTACTCCAATTACATTTCATCTCTTTCTCGTCAAACAAGCAGACTTAAAGACCATATGTACTAACCATACTTGGGTAGATTCTTCTCTGTGCACATCACATAAATTTGCTACTCCTTACATAAATTTGTTGGTATGACGGCTGTCTAATAATTAATTATTCAATCTAGTTATTTTGTTGCTTTACTACACTAACTATTTCTTGTTTTTTTCACAGTAGAACAATTAAGTTAAATTTTCGTAAAGGATTGTCAACATAGCTGAAAAGCAGCTCACGGATGTAATGTATTGAGTAACTGTTGTTTGAATATGTCTCTTAAAGAGAGCTGAAAAGAGGGAGGGAAGTACAACAATAATCTTGCCAATTCACACTTTGTCTGATCTTCTTCATAATTACACTCTCACACACTATGAGATCCTCTACTACATTCACTCTTGTTCTTCCAAGAATTCGCACTACTTCTATGGGGTCTCGAGCTTTTAGTCATGCTGCTCTTTATTCATGGAACTCGTTGCCACAGGATTTGCAAAGCAGTGAAAATCATCTTGTTTAAAAAACAGAGTAGGGTTTGAATTTATCAACTATGATCATAATTTCAAAAGGCCAATTGAATTTGGCGATATGCAAATGCATGCCAGACACTGCCCTGTACATACAGTGTGGTTATATAGGAAGATGGCATGTTCATTCATTCAGGTTTTTTCTTCAGAACCGTGCAATGCGTTTGTTAATTTCATGCAACTACACTCTGTTTGGGTTTATTCCTGATAGATTTATGGTGCGAGCTGTGCTCTTCAGTATGCATGTTGCCCTGGGAGTTTTGGCAGTAGACCAGATGTCTTACAGAGCTATTTCCATTTCTGCATTATCTTAGAACACCTCTCGCCACTTTGCTATTGGGTAAGAAAGTCTCACCTTTATCTTTTTGACAGGCGTGATACCTGCATCACATGTTTTGGGTTCCAGACAAACATCCCACCTCCTTTGACGTAGGGCCTATAATGATGTATGACGTTGTAGTGGTGTCCTATTTCTTAGGGGAATATTTACAACCCTTCCCCTTGCCACTCTGTTCCGAAGGGCTAGGGTTAGGCATAGGGGAATAAAATAGCATTGGGTCCAACTGTAACTCAGGCCAAGTGTGAGAGCTGTGCAGGTATACCTCATTTCCTGACTTCAATTTGTGCTCTAGCGACATATGCTGGAGGCTGTAGCCTTAAGCCTCCTTGTTAGAGTGCCCTCATGCCGGACAGATTGTTGTTTCAAGTCCTATGTGTGGTTAGGACCGTTTACATGAAGCTACTTGCTGTCTTGTTAAAGCATCTGTGCTGTTGCTGCATATTGTTTGATGATTTGAATTGATCTATTTATATATATATATGAACATCTGTCCTTCAATGATCACAACACGGTCATGCCGACATGCCTTAGTTAACATTAGTAAGGTTAGACCCATCTCACTGAACTCCTTGTACAGGCCCTGGAAATCTCAAGGTTGAACTACTGCAATGCTCTCCTTGCTGGTCTTCCTGTGAAGGCTGTCAAACCACTTCAGCTGGTTCAGAACGCAGCAGCACGCCTCATCTTCCAACAGTACAAAAGTTCTCATGTGACATACAGGACTATCACTGGATCTGCGCCGGCATACATTCACACCCTATTACACTTTTACACCCCATGAAGAACCCTGCGTTCAGAAACAAGCGGTGCCTTGTAATGCCTTCTCATAAGGGCAATAAATCCCTTTCCCGCTCATTCTCCTTCACAACTCCTTCCTGGTGGAACATTCTTCCTAACTCGGTCCGGTCAACCACATCTCTCACAACCTTCAAAATACTACTTTAAACCATCTTTCCTGTGAATACTGAAAAAACACTAACTAACCCTCTCTCTTCTCTCAACAAGTGTTGTTCTGGCTTTTGTTGAAACTAGTAACTTTGTATTAGCACCTATTGTATTATTGCTCCTGTATGACATATCACTGATTGCTCCCTGAACTCTCTGTAAGTCATTTTGGATTAAAGCGTCATTAAATGACTAAATGTAAATGTTTAGTTTAATGGGTTAATAATGTTTTCTTTTAAAATAAACATTCTCTATGAAATATACTGTCTGTTTTTATATGAAATACATGTCTAATCATAATAGGTAATCAAATAAGAAGCATATGTAGCAGCTCAATCAACCCAATGGTTGGGTTTGTCTTTCTTTGCCCCAACATTGGGTTCATTTAATTTAGTTTTTAAAGTGTGAGTCATGGTTGTTTAGCAACAACAGATACCACATGTGCTCCAGAGTTTTTTTTTAACAAGAAAGCTCAAGAAGTGACAAGGTATTAAAAAGCCCTATTTAACGGAGTACAAGATGTATTATGAAGAGTTAGGAAGAGCAGTTTAGTGTATATGTGGTTCCTTGTGAACACTGAGAAGGAGATCCTTAAACAGCCCGTCCAATCAACAAATTAAACTTGACATTTATCTTAACACAAGTTATTTTATTTTAAATATTCATAATTATTTTATTATAATTGTATAATTGTTGTGTGTGACTGACTTACCTCGGATTGAGTTAGCGTCCCAAAAAACTCATCGGCATTCCGGAAGACATCGCCTTCCTCTAGATGGTCGAAAATCATATTGATCATATTTACGCTGTTTAGTGCATCTGAATCCTGAGTGAGCTCAGCTGCTTGAGATGGACTCAGCAAACTTAATGATTCAAACTGCAGAGCACACGGATCATAAGCATTTGCTGTGTAACTGCTGTTATATCAGGTTTTTTCAGGAACTGAACTCACGTAAGTGAAATGGCTGTTGAGCGCTTGCAGCTGCGTGAGAGTGGCGTATCCAAAGCACATTCCCAAGTTGTCATGTAGCCATTCAGTGTTATTGGAGACGTTTGATAAACAGCCGGGATCTGAAATTATATGTGGCAAGCATTACATTCAAAACTTCATTATAAATTCCTCTAAAACCACGTGGATGTTTGTGTCCTTGGGGTACCTGGGGTATCTCTCCTGGACAGGTAAGCATAAATGAGATGAGTAAAGAGAGCTTGATGTTGCGTGTCTGTAAGCAACGTTCCCTCCTTGCTAAGAACCTTCACGCTGTTCAATCAAACAAGGAATATTACTGTATCAGTACTTATGATCAACTTATTTTAAACATCTAGAATGAAATATCAAAACATTATTTTAGTAATCGAATTCGATCGAAGAACATCTGTGCCGATATAAGAGCAGAACAATGCTGGCTAACTTTACTCTCTCCTTTAACTTAAATGTGTGCTTCTCTGTGTTAACCACTGTGAGTGTGTGTGCAGTGCGTGTGTTTTTGCATGTTATTGTGTATGTGGGTGTGTTTGAAACGGTGGGTGCGTGTCCGTCTTCTTTGTTTTCACCTTTTTGTATTTACAGGTATAACTTTAAATGTTTTGCTTATAGTCATATGTTTCATGAACAGCTGCTTTGTAACAATGAAAATTGTAAAAGGCGTTATATAAATAAAGTTGATTTGATTTCAATATCAAAACTCAATATCAACAGATCAAAACAAGAATCTGACTGCTTGCATATTTGATGAATTTCCAGATCTGGACATAGCACAGAGACTGCTCTACTGAAGGTGATGAATGATCCTCTTGTGCTGGTTTAATCTGGGGCTTGTGCCATGTTAGACCTAAGTGCTGCATTTGATACCATCTCTCAGACTTCATAGGTGGATTGGGCTCTCTGGTACATCTCTTAAGTGGTTTCAGTCAAATGTTTTAAGAGACTTCTTAAGACTTATATTTTTAATGAGGTATTCAAAACTATAATTGAGGCTTTCCTATGGCTCAGTGGTCAGAGCAGGGGCTTGCATCGTCAAGGTCATGGATTGGATCCCAGGGGAATTCAAATACTCAGAGACAATCTATCAAGCGTCTATCAAATGCTTAAAAATGTTAATGTTATTGTTGCTTAAATGTTTTATGTTTGTGATTTACCTTTATGAATTGCGATTTTTGTCTTAGCTATTGCATTCGTGTTATACTCTTTTGTTAATTGTTATGTTTTACCATGTTGAAGAGCCTAGTGTCTAAGAATGTTAAAAAGCGAAATATTATTATTATTGTTATGTATAATAACTCTGGAACGTCACTCTTCTGTACATTCAAACTCCACGTACATTATCTGGAAGTTTTCGCATGTGAAGTTTCTTTGGCTCAGTTGTGTCAGATACTGCTCATGGATATATGGAATGACAGGCAGAAACTTTAAATACAGCCAGAACTCAAAGAAGTGCCGGTTTTGGATGGTTTCTTCATCGAGATTCCCCCCCCAAAAAAGCACCCACATCAACATTTGTCTGTGGTTCCTGGAAAAGAAAAGACAGATCGGTCTTAGTTACTCAAAGCAGACATCTGAACTTTTATGTAACCGATACGATAATATCTCATTCCAGCATATTGCACGACAGCAGGGTTCCTACACATTTTTCCATTTTGAAATTCCATACTTTTCCAGACTCAAATAGTACTAAAAAGTAGTGGTTTAAAAAAACGAAATGTTCAAATGTTTATTATTATTATATTTTTCCTAATAATCAGCGGACTGTAATAGCTGTACCGCATACAAATGAATAAACACCAAAAGACATGTTCAATGCACAACATATGGGAATTTAGTGCAATGTTAATCGTTTGTCAAATTAAATAACTGTAAACCTGCGTTCACCAAACGAGCAGCGTCCTGTATTGCCTCCTCAAAAGGGCAAATTCTTCCTAACTCAATCCGGTCAACCACATCTCTCACAACATTCAAAAACTACTTAAAACCATCTCTTCTGTGAATACTTGAGAGGCAACTTAATGAATAAAAAGTATAAAACAAAATGTAGCCTCGCTGGATACTAGTAACTTTGTATTAGCAACAATCTTAGTATTGCTCCTGTACGACATATCGCTGTATTGTTCCCTGAACTCTCTGTAAGTGGCTTTGGATATTTGGACTGAATGTTAAATGCAAATGTAAATCTAAACTTTCAGCCCACAGCAACAGAAGGATTGGTGAAATATAATTCATCAATGTACATTGAACAGCCAACGTTCAATCCAGGCCGTATGCCGGATTTTAGAAATACAGAGATCCAAAAGCTGAGTTTGTCCCAAACAAAAAGATTTGCTTGAGCTACATAAGTGCATTTTACAAACAATTAGAGTGCAAATTAGATACTAATAGCTAAAACAATGTCTGTATTTGTATGTTTATCAGTTATGAGAAACTGATAAACATGACTTTTACTTTTTGTATAGCTCCAGACCTAGACATCAAACTACAAAAGCTGCAGACATAAAGAAAGAGAATTAAAGAACAGGAATTCGTTGATGCTTTTTACATATTTTCAGCTAAAGACTTGTACACACCAGGAACAATAAACGAATAATTTTTCAAGACGTTTTTCGACTTTCATAACAAAGCAATAGTTTGGGATGAACTAGATCATGTTTTTGTCTCGTTTCAGCATTTATAGTTATTGGATATTACAACCGGCCATTTGGTCAAGTTCGTCATTTAAATGTTGACACGCATCAAGCACACTCAAAATGTTTGTACAATATTGGCAGGACTAAGTACAGTTTTTTCATATGAGGCCATTTTTCGTCTCTACAAAATAACTACCCAGATGTCAGGGACCGGAGCTTTTACATTTCTGGAAGGCTGCACGTATGCAAAAAGGGCCAAATATCGGCATGTTTACTGTATATGTGTTATGAGAGTTATTAACCAGTTCAGTGGAGAGATCCATTGTTGATTTGATGATCTGTCTGAATTGCATGCTCAGTTGCTGAAGCGTCACACTGGAGATGCTTGTGTCGTTCCTCAGAGCACACAACACCTGATCGCTCATCGTGCCCGCAGAGCTGATCACCTCAAAAAGAGAAAAATTAACAGAAATCACTCGGTAGGCACGTTTCCACTGCATGTGACAAACAGAGCGGAGGTCATTCACTTGCTATAGAGATAGGCTGTTATTCACGGGAACCCTGGGTGCGTAACACTGTCAAGTTATCGTGCGGTGAGCTTTTTCACACATGCATTGATAACTCAAACATCAAGCTGTCATTCTTTGATTGTTTTTTTAAGGGTGATTATTGGTAGATCATGATACATGATGGGAAAATATGTGACCTTACCACTGAAACGGCATGGTTCACCTCATCCGAGCTGCACAATGACGTTAGGAGGTCCGCAACACTGTTCAGTGCCAAGAAACGTCACAGCTTTAAAACAGAGTAGATTTAAGCGAGGAGGTATCAGCACAAATGATGACAGCACTCACTTGTTCACAGAATCCAGCTGAAGATCTGCCGAGAAACAGACAGAAAAGAAATGAGCTGCATTCATGACTGTGCACTTAGAAAAATCACAGCCATTTTTGAATGATGTAGCAAAAAAACGAAAAAAACGAAACTCCTATTGAAAGAAGCAACAGCAACTTACCATTGAAACGGCCAACTTCTTCCTTAAAAACAAAGAGAAAACAACACTGAATACTGAATAACATTTTGACATTTTTTTATTTAAGTATTAGCTATACCGTACCTCTCCGTGCAAAACCGAGGCACAGCAACCTGAAGGAGGAGAAAATAGATCATTTGCTTTTAGTCTTGTGTCTTGTACAGTAAACATTGCTATTTTCTTTATTTTGACTCGTAATAGAACAGAAAGATCCATGAAGCCATTGTCGTTATTCTTTCGGGCTAGCGGTGGGTTAACATCTGTGTGATTTGGTGTGTTGGACTTTGTGCAGATCTGAAACTCTTAAAAAAAATACTTCACAGTATCTGTTGACACTAATGCGTCATTGCAAGAAAAGAAATCAAAGGTTAGAGAATGGCGTTAGTAACACGTGTCTGCCAAATGGATAAAATGTACATTTCTTGATTCAATAAGAGCTATTTTGATGAGTGGTGCTGTTGATAATAGGCTATATGCAAACGGGACGATGACATCATTTGCCTGAAGTGCTTCTCCTTTTTGGTTGTTGACTGTAATCCTATGTGCATCATCCTGATGATCCTTGTTCCCAATGGCGCCGGATGTTACAGAGCTGGTAGAGATTTTAGCGGAAGTACGTCATCGACGCGTATGCATATACCCTATTATATTAACTTAATATTGTGTGTTATTGCAATGCAATTATCTCTGGTAATTGGTTTATAACACCATTTAAGTTGGAGTAAGTCAAAGTAATGGGTGATCAGGATTTCAAGAGTCCTCCCGTAAACATTCAACAGGCATAGTTCAAGCTCGGTGTGTTTGATGTTTTAAAAGCTGAAAATGAATTTGGGAACGAGACGTTGTGTCGACAGAATGGGGTTTGACTTGAGAACCTATAATCTCTGACTGACTTGAACAGGCCAATGGAAATTGGAGAATGAAATTTGCATGCCGGTCCCCGCCCCGGATATCCGGGTATTAAAGGGAGCCGGCGTGCTGCATTCATTCACCTGCGTGCTGAGGAGCCTGAGAATCGTGTCTCGACTGCTGCAGCGGGCGGTCAGCTTTGTGACATGAAGGACACAACGTCTCGTTCCCTCCATCAGGGAACGGAGGTTACATATGTAACCGAGACATTCCCTTTCTGTCGGTCTCTCGATGTTGTGTCGACAGAATGAGGTTCCTCGGAAAACACCACAGCACTGTGCCGCGTAACAATCTCCCGCGAAGCGACTGGCCTGGGCGTGTCAGACGTGAGCGCTAGCATAAATTGTAACCTTCCATTGGAAAGGAAGGGTCAGCTGTGGCCTAATGGTTAGAGCGTTGGGCTTGTGATCAGAAGGTTGCTGGTTCTAATCTCAGTGCCAGCAGGTCATGGCTGAAGGGCCCTTGAGCAAGGCACCTTACCCCTGATTGCTCTGCAGTAATGTGCCACTGTATAAAACTACTTGTAAGTCGCTTTGGATAAAAGCGTCTGCCAAATGAATAAATGTAAATGTAAGGAGTCCAGAGCTTTTTTATAAAGATGGGAGCACCTTCCACCGGCCGTCACAGACAGAGGCCTAGTTTTCTAATAGCGAGAAGCCGCCCGGCACCGTAAGGGGGGAAGAGCGCTTCCCAGTGACCACTTCCTACCGCAGGGAGGAGCTTATTGGAGATCCACACACGGTCTCGCCGGATATGGGAGAGCACGTGTGAGACATGCAGACACGAGAGGGTGTCGCAAGCAGGTGAAAGTACTCCTGGGAGAGGTCATGGGCCATTGTGTGAAAGCCACTCATGAGAATACATCAGACGGAACTGCCCTGTGGGGGGGATTACTACGTGTGGAGCACTAGGCCTAGTTAGAGCCACTGCTAGAAGCTCAAGAATCGGCCAAAGGAGGCAGGGCTGCTCCGCCCAGCCCGCCACCAAGGAGTGCTTAGTGATGGATGGAATGCCTACTCTTCGCCCAAGTGGGGGAAGAGGAGAGGCTAGATAGCGCACTATCCCACCCGGGAGGGGGAGCGCTTTTCGAACCATCAATCTTACGGAAATTTACCGGGCCCGAACTCTAGGCAATCTGTGGCCACGGTGAACACTTGTAGGTCCCCTACCCTCTTGATGGAAGCGAAAGCCACTAGGAGAGCTGTCTTCATCGAGAGATGAAAAAGCCTGGAGGCCCGGCCGGAACACATTGTGGTCCCAAAAGCGTATGGAGTACGGGCGAGGTGGATTCAACCTTCTCGCGCCCCTCAGGAACCTAGAACGGCCAGAGGAGCGAGGCGGGGCGTGAACGGTCCGCGAGCCGGTGGCTGACGGATTGAGGCTCACGGTAATCCCCATATCACCGTTGTTGCTCGCCGAGGCGGACGGCAGGGCTGACGCCGCTGCTGCTGCAGGAGGGGAAGCAATCGTGGTGGTGGCTGATTCTCGCAGTGCGGGCATGATTTATCCACAACGCTGCCTCAGCGTGCCCGAGACCCAGACACTTAAGGCAGACGTCGTGTCCGTCCCACTCCTCGATGAGTGCGTTGCACCCACGAGCACAGCAGGACATGCGGCGCTGAAAGGAAATTGCTCTTTTAGGAGAAAAAACTCTGGTTTATTGCCGAGACGCCCAGGGGAAATCACTGGAGAAGGGACAGTCTGCTGCACCACGTCGTAAGACCAGCAACAGTAGTAGAACTGCAAAGTCGTTAGCATCAGGATGCGAAGGCTCCGAAGAACAAAAGGTGAATGAATGCAGCAAATTTCATTCGCCAATTTCCATTGGCTTGTTCAAGTCAGTCAGAGATTATAGGTTCTCAAGTCAAACCCCATTCTGTCGACAGAACGTCGAGAGACCGACAGAAAGGGAACAAGTGTTTTCTTTCATCAATTTGGGCTAATGGTTTGCACTAAAAAGCCATTGGAGGATTCTTATGTAAAATCATGGATAAACAACAATGAACAAAGGTGTTTCAATTAACACTAGCAATGCATGATCAAACTGTTATCTGTCTAGTATACCAATCACTCACCAAAACTTCATGCCTTCTGCAAAGTATGTTTTATTTAAACAAGTCAACATAAATCTGTAAATTTACCTCAATTTATAAACAATACACTGAAACAATACACACTGCACTTTATTTGGATTCAAATTGAGGGTTTCTAGGGCTACGACAATCTGCTTATATTTCACATGCACATATGTGACACAATCTGGAGTAAACAGGTTTACATATGACAGCTTTAAATCATATTGCGTATTACATTTACATTTATGCATTTGGCATACACTTTTTAAGTAGAAGAGCATATAAAATTTTGTAAACACGCTAAACAATAGTTTACAAGGCTCATGCTACTAGGAGGATTAAAACTGGAGTTAGCAAAGGAGAGATTGAACAACAAAATTTTTTTATACACTAGACCTGAACAGCAACTGGCAGCTAGTGAAGTGAAACCAAGAGAGGTGTTACAAGGTTTTGTTAGGACTCTGTCCTTCCTGTCTCGAGCTTTCTGGCTCCCTGGGCAGAGTCATGACATTGTCACGTTTATCGGGTTTCTGTTGTGTTATGTGTGGAGACATGTGGCCTTATGTTGTTACTTGGCGCCACGTGTCTTCCTGTTATGTCTCTCAGCCCCACCCTCCTATCTCCTGTAATTTCATTAGGGTTTCATTCCCATCGTCTGTTTTGTGTTTCACTTTCGTTAGGGTTTTATTCCCATCACCTGGGTAGTTGTTTCACCTAGTTAGGGTTTTATTCCCATCAGCTGTCACCACTCTCCCCATGTAATCACTCCTCGTTAGTATCTCCCTTTATATAGTCTTAGTTTCCCTCTGTTCAGTGTCGGTGCATTGTCTAATGTTTATGTTTATGTCCAACACTGATGTCTTTCGTGCATGGTATTATCCCCCTGTTGTTGGATTACCCTGGTTCCTGTTACAGTTTGGGAATGTATTATTTTCACTTTTTTAGAAACTTTGTTTTGTCCCCCTCGTGGGAAGTGTTTGTTTTGCTAGTGTTTCTTGTGCTTGTTTTCCCCACTGTGGGTGTTTTATTTAATAAAAGATTTGTGAGTAACCCTTCGTCTGCCTGCATCTGGGTTTTGTCCAGATGCAACTAGATTTGCAGTTGCATTCTGGGTCATTTGCAAGGGTTCAAAAGTTTAAGCCCATTTCAAATCTGCTTTTATTTTATTCATAACTTTCCCGCTCATTCTCCTTCACAACTCCTTCCTGGTGGAACATTCTTCCTAACTCGGTCCGGTCAACCACATCTCTCACAACCTTCAAAACACGACTTAAATCCCATCTCTTTTGTGAATACTTGACAGACAAATAAATAAAAAGAAGAAAAAACACTAACTAACCCTCTCTCTTCTCTCAACAGGTATTGTTCTGGCTTTTGTTGAAACTAGTAACTTTGTATAAGTACCTATTGTATTATTGCTCTTTTATGACATATCGCTCCCTGAACTCTCTGTAAATCGCTTTGGATAAAAGCATCTGCTAAATGAAGATTGTTATCTAAATGCTGCTCGCTATGACTTTCAGAGACAACATTTTAAGAAAAAGTTTGGCAATGAATATGAAAACACAATAGTCAAGACTCACAAGTCAAATTCACTGTTTCATTAAAGCACCAGTAGGTGGCGACAAGTGCTCATTATTATGTTTACTCAATTTCTGATTTGTTCTAAAGTATCGAACGCACAATCTTTTTTGTTCATTCAATGGTTGTGGTGTGTGTGTGCGTGCGTGCATGCGTGCGTGCATGTAACTTACCGCAGATGAAAACAAACATGACAAAAACTTTGCTACATTTTGTTCTCATTGTCCCGGCGTTCATCGTATCCAGATCCTCACCTTTATATCTAGAAGAACACGGACGGACAAAGTGACACCAAAACATCTCTTAGTGTTCTAGCATATTCTTTAAATGTCCAATAATGACTTTTTGATTTCATATTCAATGACAGACTACCTGGAATATTTGGAACAGTGAATGATGACTGAAGTGATTCTTAGCTTTAAGTAAGTTTTTTTTAAATGGAGTCCAGAAAATCTATAATTTACAAATGATGTTGAAATTTTGCATATTTGAAACATTGTCTGATTAATGTCATTGACATATTAATTCTATATGAGCAGCAGGAAAGTCTTATGCTTGTTTTACACATAGCCTACTCCGTGTGCCGTGCATATTACGGAGCGGAAGCGTCACATGCTGTGCTTTTAACATACACTGTGTTTGCAGCCGTGGTCACATATCTTACAATTCAGCCGAGGAGCATTATACGCATTATAACAAGCTGTGTAGTGTAATTCAATTTAAAATATACGTTTAATATAAGTTTAATTTTCACCAGATCACGTGATTTTGCAATTCCTGGAAAGTGTGCAGATTTTACTTGCTTTATCCTGAAATCAAAGTAAACACACCAGATGTGCATGCTGTGTGAACGATTTAATCCAGGGGTCGGGAACCTTTTTTAACCAAAGATCCCTTTTTCTCATTTTTGTCACTTCATTTTTGCAAAAGTGCCATCGCAGAAACTACGATGTATTATGTATCTTTATATATCTCGATTACTTCAATATTAACTTGATTTATGTCCGCAGTCTTACTTATGGTCCCTGTGGGGATTATGTTATTGATGTTTTCAGGTTCATTTTAGATCAACCAGGTTGAAAATAAGTTATTTTTTCAGTTCTTTTCAAATGAAATCAAACTGACTGGAGCTACCCGTGCGTTAAAGGGTTTTAATGTACACCTTCCAGCCAATCAGAATCCAGTATTCAAACAGATCATGCTATAATTATAAATAACTTTTAAATTTTTAAATTGTGCATGTCCCTATAGTACTGATACTTACAAAATACTGCATATGTGTCATCTGACTTCGCATTAGGTATGTTCGACTTCTTGAAAAGCTGCAGACCGATCGACGAATGTATGGCACCAGAGTACACCTGGCGAGCCACATGATTTTTGCAAAGAGCGACGTGTGGCTCGCGATCCACAGGTTCCCGACACAGATTTAACATGAGCATGTGATATATGTGACACATGCGTTACATTTACAAAAGCCTGCAGCACTCTCTGCTCAGACCCCGACGCAGCGTTACGCACTTTTATACATCTTCAATCATTTTCTTCTTTAAGGGCCCCGTTATATGCAAGTGTCGACCTTACCATGAAAACCCAAAGATGTTGACCATACTGATAGCACAGATACCAACATCTTTAGTGGTATTTTTAGCGAATGATTTTTCTTAAAAATAAGGAGGTTATTTTAAGTGGCATTTTCAGGATTTTAACATCCATAACGCTACATATTCCTCATGAATAGACACATGAAAATTCTAATGAAGTAACTACTTGATGGAATATGTATGAATAAGGGTTTAGTCAAATCTAAACAGATGGTTCAATATATTGGTAACAAATACATTCTCTGAGCGTTTGTCACATCCATAACCAAAGTGTTAAAAAGGAGAAGATTCCTACCTGTTAGGTGCAGTGTGTTTGTGTACGGTGTTGTCCTCTGACAGGCATCAATCTTTATATACTCATCTGAAACCGCGTCATACCCTAGAGTCATTCTAACAGGTTCAAATGAACTTCTTTCACAAACAGTCCACAAATCTGCAACAAGATCTCAAATTCATGACGGTAGCAATGACTTCATTCCCAGGAAATGCACACTTTCACCAAATATGCTTTGAGAACACACCGACGGATAAATTGAGGATGAAATTGTCAGACAATTGCATAAGGAAAAGGGTCAAGAAATGACACTATCTATCAGTTTTAGAAGCAAAGAAAATCCAGCGACAGACCCAAATTGGAAAAACAGCAGAGACACACTTTTATGTATGTCTGTATCCAGCCCAGTCAAGTCATGAAATGACTTTTTCAAATTGCGCTGAAATTAACATCTGAAAAAATCTGAAATGGTTAAGATACTGTGCTGCTATTAAATAAATGTAAAGATGTGTACGTGAATGTATTTAAACAACAACCGTTCATCATGATGATTACAATTATTATAATTTTGATAGAAATAATTAAGATCAGTTTTCATTATAATGATGTTGATGATTATTTTAAATGTTATCAATGTTACAGTATGTGTCACCAGTTCAAATTCAATAACGTTAAAATCAATAAATAAATTCCTCCAAAAGGAGTTTTTCTGCATTCTTATCAGCCGACTCACACATCAGCCACTGGCTGGGCTGGTCTGTTTAGTGAAACGCCTGAAATGTGCAACAAGTGCGAGTGGCCTTAAGGGACAATCTGACACGACGTTTGATTTACCACCAGCAGAACAAAGATATTACAATAGAATGAATGCAAAATGACTCACACAATCACTCTACACCTGTAAAAGGAATGAAAATAATGTCAATTCACATTTCCCACGCCTAATGCATGACAGGTGTGTTTGGGGAATTAATGATTAGAAATACATAGCATATGTATACTTACCTTTCCTTGCTATTATCAGAGAGACATCTCATGAGTTGTGTGTCCGATACCAATTTCATCACATCCATTATCCTTAGTGAAAGATGCGTTTCATCCGTTTATCACAAGCCCACCGCAGGTTGATCAGACCTCGGTGTATGTCGCATTGTTACAAGGTCATCTGGCAGCCCATGCTTTGTCATTCTGCCTCAACCACAGCCGCTGGCCGATTCTTGATTATCCTCCACTGGACCTGTCCTCTGAACCCCACTTCTGGTCTCAATTAGCTCATCCAGATTAGTGGTTTCAGCCTCAACAACACTTGCTTTGCTGGTAGCTCGGTGGCATCAGGCCTCAACGCAAACACATGTGCCAACCTGATGGCTTTACTGTATTAAATTATCTACTGCACTGTAACTCTATTAACTGCATCTACTCATCTACTGCACTGTAACTCTATTAACTGCATCTAATCATCTATTGCACTGTAACCTTATTAACTGCATTAACTAATCTACTGCACTGTAACTCTATTAACTGCATCTACTCATCTATTGCACTGTAACCTTATTAACTGCATTAACTAATCTACTGCACTGTAACCTTATTAACTGCATTAACTAATCTACTGCACTGTAACTCTATTTACTGCATTAACTAATCTACTGCACTGTAACCTTATTAATTGCATTAACTAATCTACTGCACTGTAACTCTATTAACTGCATCTACTCATTTACTGCACTGTAACTCTATTAACTGCATTAACTCATCTACTGCACTGTAACTCTATTAACTGCATTAACTCATCTACTGCACTGTAACTCTATTAACTGCATCTACTCATCTATTGCACTGTAACCTTATTAACTGCATTAACTAATCTACTGCACTGTAACTCTATTAACTGCATCTACTCATCTACTGGACTGTAACTCTATTAACTGCATTAACTAATCTACTGCACTGTAACTCTATTAACTGCATCTACTCATCTATTGCACTGTAACCTTATTAACTGCATTAACTAATCTACTGCACTGTAACTCTATTAACTGCATCTACTCATCTACTGGACTGTAACTCTATTAACTGCATTAACTAATCTACTGCACTGTAACCTTATTAATTGCATCTACTCATCTACTGCACTGTAACTCTATTAACTGCATCTACTCATCTATTGCGCTGTAACTCTATTAACTGCATCTACTCATCTATTGCACTGTAACTCTATTAACTGCATCTACTCATCTACTGCACTGTAACTCTATTAACTGCATCTACTCATCTACTGTACTGTAACTCTATTAACTGCATCTACTCATCTACTGCACTGTAACTTCAATAACTGCATCTACTCATCTACTGCACTGTAACTCTATTAACTGCATCTACTTATCTACTGCACTGTAACTCTATTAACTGCATCTACTCATCTACTGCACTGTAACTCTATTAACTGCATCTACTCATCTACTGCACTGTAACTCTATTAACTGCATCTACTCATCTATTGCACCGTAACTCTATTAACTGCATCAACTCATCTACTGCACTGTAACTCTATTAACTGCATCTACTCATCTACTGCACTGTAACTCTATTAACTGCATCTACTCATCTACTGCACTGTAACTCTATTAACTGCATCAACTCATCTACTGCACTGTAACTCTATTAACTGCATCTACTCATCTACTGCACTGTAACTCTATTAACTGCATCAACTCATCTACTGCACTGTAACTCTATTAACTGCATCAACTCATCTACTGCACTGTAACTCTATTAACTGCATCTACTCATCTACTGCACTGTAACTCTATTAACTGCATCTACTCATCTATTGCACCGTAACTCTATTAACTGCATCAACTCATCTACTGCACTGTAACTCTATTAACTGCATCTACTCATCTACTGCACTGTAACTCTATTAACTGCATCTACTCATCTATTGCACTGTAACCTTATTAACTGCATTAACTAATCTACTGCACTGTAACTCTATTAACTGCATCTACCCATCTATTGCACTGTAACCTTATTAACTGCATTAACTAATCTACTGCACTGTAACCTTATTAACTGAATTAACTAATCTACTGCACTGTAACTCTATTAACTGCATTAACTAATCTACTGCACTGTAACCTTATTAATTGCATTAACTAATCTACTGCACTGTAACCTTATTAACTGCATTAACTAATCTACTGCACTGTAACTCTATTAACAGCATTAACTAATCTACTGCACTGTAACCTTATTAATTGCATTAACTAATCTACTGCACTGTAACTCTATTAACTGCATCTACTCATCTACTGCACTGTAACTCTATTAACTGCATCTACTCATCTATTGCGCTGTAACTCTATTAACTGCATCTACTCATCTACTGCACTGGACCTGTCCTCTGAACCCCACTTCTGGTCTCAATTAGCTCATCCAGATTAGTGGTTTCAGCCTCAACAACACTTGCTTTGCTGGTAGCTCGGTGGCATCAGGCCTCAACGCAAACACATGTGCCAACCTGATGGCTTTACTGCATTAACTTATCTACTGCACTGTAACTCTATTAACTGCATCTACTCATCTACTGCACTGTAACTCTATTAACTGCATCTACTCATCTATTGCACTGTAACCTTATTAACTGCATTAACTAATCTACTGCACTGTAACTCTATTAACTGCATTAACTAATCTACTGCACTGTAACCTTATTAATTGCATTAACTAATCTACTGCACTGTAACCTTATTAACTGCATTAACTAATCTACTGCACTGTAACCTTATTAATTGCATTAACTAATCTACTGCACTGTAACTCTATTAACTGCATCTACTCATCTACTGCACTGTAACTCTATTAACTGCATCTACTCATCTATTGCGCTGTAACTCTATTAACTGCATCTACTCATCTACTGCACTGTAACTCTATTAACTGCATCTACTCATCTACTGCAATGTAACTTTATTAACTACATCTACTCATCTACTGCACTGTAACTCTATTAACTGCATCTACTGATCTACTGCACTGTTACTCTATTAACTGCATCTACTCATCTATTGCACTGTAACTCTATTAACTGCATCTACTCATCTACTGCACTGTAACTCTATTAACTGCATCTACTCGTCTATTGCACTGTAACTCTATTAACTGCATCTACTCATCTATTGCACTGTAACCTTATTAACTGCATTAACTAATCTACTGCACTGTAACTCTATTAACTGCATCTACTCATCTATTGCACTGTAACCTTATTAACTGCATTAACTAATCTACTGCACTGTAACTCTATTAACTGCATCTACTCATCTATTGCACTGTAACCTTATTAACTGCATTAACTAATCTACTGCACTGTAACCTTATTAATTGCATTAACTAATCTACTGCACTGTAACTCTATTAACTGCATCTACTCATCTATTGCACTGTAACTATATTAACTGCATCTACTCATCTATTGCACTGTAACTCTATTAACTGCATCT
The DNA here is from genome assembly GCA_037178815.1 of Barbatula barbatula. Lineage (NCBI taxonomy): Eukaryota > Metazoa > Chordata > Actinopteri > Cypriniformes > Nemacheilidae > Barbatula > Barbatula barbatula. The sequence continues at coordinate 31,408,167 of CM074076.1, forward strand.
ACTCATCTATTGCACTGTAACTCTATTAACTGCATCTACTCATCTACTGCACTGTAACTCTATTAACTGCATCTACTCATCTACTGCACTGTAACTCTATTAACTGCATCTACTCATCTACTGCACTGTAACTTCAATAACTGCATCTACTCATCTACTGCACTGTAACTCTATTAACTGCATCTACTTATCTACTGCACTGTAACTCTATTAACTGCATCTACTCATCTATTGCACTGTTACTCTATTAACTGCATCTAATCATCTATTGCACTGTAACCTTATTAACTGCATTAACTAATCTTCTGGACTGCAACCAATTATTAACTCGTATACTGCACCGTAACTTTAATAACCGCATTAACTCATCCACTGCACTGTAACTTCAACAACCGCATTAACTCACCTATTGCATTGAAACTTTAATAGCTAATGTCAATAATCTATGCACACTTAAGGCAGTTGCACTATTGTGTAGTTACAATACTCTTACTTAGCCTATACTGTTGATTTGTAGAAATATGGATCACTTTTGCACTCGCTATTACTATTGACTTGACAACTTTGTAACTTGATTGTAGAGCCGTGTGTATCTCCCCTGTGTCAAGCTCTTCTTACAACCCAAAATAAAAAATCTAAGGTTTGCTGGAGCTGCACATAGTTGGCAGGCTGGATCCACACAAACATGCAGTTCCCTTTCTGTCGGTCTCTCGACGTTGTGTCGAAGCCGACAGATGGGGTTCGCCCTTGAGAACCAATCATCTCTGACTATTTTGAAAAGGCCAATGAAATTGGCGAATGAAATTTGCATGCCGGGCTCCGCCCCCGGATATCCGGGTATAAAGGGGGAGCCGGCGTGCTCATTCATTCACCTTTTGTTCTTCGGAGCCTTCGCATCTGATGACATTCTTCGAATTGCCGATTTCTACGACGTGGTGCAGCGGAGATCCCCCTGGGCGTCCTGGCAGTTCCTGAGGTATTTTTCTAAAAGAGCAATTTCCTCAGCGTGGCATTGCCCGCTGATCTCTTGGGTGCAGTACACTCATCGAGGACGGGGACGGACACGGTGGTTGCCGCGAGTGTTCGGGGGTCCGATCACTGTGGCAGCCTCGTGGATTCGTCCTGCCCGCACGGCGCGCGGATGGCTATTCAGACATTGCGTCACTGCGCGCGGATGGCTAGTCAGACGTTGCGTCACTGCGGGCGGACGGCTATTCAGACGTTGCGTCACGTTGGCTATGTTCTGTCAAGAGCAAGCCACCACCTCGTTTGCTTCCCGTTCTGTGACCGCAGCGGCTACGGCCCTGCCGTCAGCGGCGGCGAGCAGCGAGGGTGATGTGGGGATTATCGTGAGCGTTAATCCGTCAGCCGGTCGGCTCGCGGACCGCTCGCGCCCCGTCTCGCTTGTTTAGCAGTTCCCCAAGGATGGTCCTAAGCCATCTTATTCCTCAGCCATGCGCTCGGACACGAGCCGTGGAGATGAGGTGTCTCTTGCAACATCGGAGCGCGACCTGCTGGCATCAGACTCTGGCGATTCCCTGAAGCTCCCTCCCTCGGGAGGTCGAGCACAGGTGAGAGCAGATGTCAAGATGTCAGCCATGCTCGCTTGGACCGCCGTGAGCGTCGGGTTGCGGTGCAGCCCTGGTGCTCGCGGCTGGGTACTTCGCACATTGGGCCCGGCTCAAGTGCCAAGTTTTACCGAGCTGCATAAGGAGTTCAGCAGGACCTGGAGCGCCCCCTTCGGCGCGCTTCCGTCTAGCTGACTCTATCGCCCTCTCTTCCCTCGGGGCGGGGAGGCAGCTAGGGACTATGTCAATGCACCCTGGGTGGAGCATGCAGTCGCGGGTATCTGCAGACGGCGGCCACCTGGGGAGCTTGACCTTGGCTCACTGTCCAGGGCATGTAAGGTCTCGACATCTCTGGTGTTGAGGCTGGCAGTGCCGTGGACCAAGCTGCCTCCACTCTTACGCCATGGCCATCCTGCAGGCCAGGGCGCTAAAGAGAGCCCCACGGGGTAAGACCGACCCAAGTCGTGCCGCCGCCGACTGGCCCTCCGGGGACCGTGGTGGCAGCACAGGCTGGGTCGGACGATGTCCACATCTGTGGCCCGGAAAGATGCCTCGGACCCAATCTTGCGCAGGGGGGCGATGTCGAGAAAGGCCACTTTCCCGACTCCCCTCTCGCAAGGTCGGCTGATTGGTGCCGCTGTCAAGGACTGCTCCAGCAGCCTTTTGACAGTGTAGAAACAGACCGGCCTGCTGTGACCCGGCCGCCTTTCGGCCGTCGAGGTCTCGCACGTGGTCTGCCCCCAGCAGCCCTGGCCTTCTCCAGCGTCGACTCCGGTTCTGGTGCCCCCGCAGGTGGCCCCCCGGAGGAAGACGTCGAGAGAAGGACCACCTAGAGAGATTGAACCATCGGGCCCGACCCAGCCTTGGTTGCTGGAAAGTCGGAATGGGGCGGTCCCTGCCGTGTCCCAAACACCTTCTGGGCCCCTTCGGGGGCCTAGTGCCCGCCTTCTCACAAGGAGAGGTCTCTCTCTGGGTCCCACTTGCAGCCGCTCTCACCCTCTGAAAGATGGTGTTCGGCAACTCGACGTTGCGTCGTGGCGGCACGCAATGACGAGTATAAAGCAGCCCTCAGCACTCTCGCTTCGATGGTGCGTCGAGCTGCGCCATCGCCTGGCAGGTGATTTAGCGGAGCCGTTCCCCCCGGGGGGAACAGCGCTGCTAGTCATTGAACCAACCCCCGCGGGTTGATGAAGCAGATCGCAGCCCCTCCTTTTGAGGTCCCTGGGTGCTTGGTTAGCATTTCAAACCATCACGGTGGCTGGGAGTGTGGTCCGTCTCGGCATTCGATCCAGCTCGCCAGACCTCCGCCGGACTACGGGCATCCTCTTACCTCAGCATAGGCAGGGATGTTCCTGTGCTCCAGGCCGGGGCTGCCACCCCTCTGGCGAAGGCGATCGAACCGTCCCCTAGGCCGAGATGTCCAGTGGCTTCGACAGCCGCACTTCATCATCCCCAAAACCAGGGGTCGCTGCATACCTTGAGAAGCACCTTGCAAGGGTGCCGTTCGGGAGGCGCAGAAGCGCGTCCTGGTGTCTGTCAGACGCCAGGAGTGGTTCATGACAACTGACCGCATACTCTCATGTACAGTTTCCCTCGGCACTGTCGAGGGGCTGGCATGTCAGTAACGGGTCAGCCGGGAAAAAGAGAGCAGCTCTCCCTGGCGCGGAGCTCCCCTTTTTCCTGGTAGAGAACTCAACACTGTCTCCATGACCTGGTCAGCTGTGGCCTAATGGTTAGAGCGTTGGGCTTGTAAGCAAGGCACCTTACCCCTGATTGCTCTGCAGTAATGTGCCACTGTATAAAAAACTACGTGTAAGTCGCTTTGGATAAAAGCGTCTGCCAAATGAATAAATGTAAATGTAAATGTAAACTAGGTGGTGAACTTGCAGGCGCTCCCACACCGGGAGAAAGACCCAACCTGTACGTGGGGTGTCCAGTAAGCGCATTGCGCCTCTACTCGAACCACACGGAGGGCTTCAAGGCCCTGAGCAGCTCTTGTCTGTTATGGAGGTCAGCAACGGGAGTGCTGTCTCCGAGGAGAGTTGTCGCGGGGTCGCACACGCCGTCACTACGAAGAATAGGCAGTCCGTCCATCCATCAATAAGCACTCAGGGCGGCGGGCTCGGCGGAGCAGCCCTGCCGCCTATGGCCGGGTATCAAACTGAGTTATTACATATAGCTCTAACCGGACCTAGTGCCCCACACGTAGTAACCCCCCACTAGGGTGGTTCCGTCTGAGATGTCGTCATGAGATGGTTCCCCGCGTGGCAACCCATGACCTCCCCCAGGTGGACATCCACCTTGCGGCATTCCGCACATACCTTCCATGAGTTCTCCCCTATTTTGGTGAGACCATGTTGGTGTCTCCACTGTATTCCCCCCTAGGGTGGGAAGTGGTCTCCGTAGCGCACCTCCCCCTTGAGGGAATAGCGCTTACCCAGTGGCCTATGGCCGGACGGCTCTCGCCAATGGGGCCGTCTGAGTTGACAGAGGGCAGGGGCTACCCATCCTTTCTGAAAGCTCTGGGTCCCCCTGTCTACCTACTGGAAGGTTCCAATCTCGCGAGAGCGCTACGTCTGACTCGCCTAGGCTGGTCAACGTCGCTTCGCTGGAGATTGTGACGCGGCTATTGCCGTGGCGTTTTCAAAATAGTCAGAGATGATTGGTTCTCAAGGGCGAACCCCATCTGTCGGCTTCGACACAACGTCTTGTTCCCTCCATCAGGGAACAGAGGTTACATACGTGACCGAGACGATTTGTTGGTGAGGGCAGCACATCGTATGAAGCTCCATACCGCTATTCCGTTGTGTTGTGGCTTTATTCCGTTGTGTTGTGGCTTTATTCTGTTGTGTTGTGGCTTTATTCCGTTGTGTTGTGGCTTTATTCCGTTGTGTTGTGGCTTTATTCCGTTGTGTTGTGACTCGATTCATTTGTGTTGTGACTCGATTCCGTTGTGTTGTGACTCGATTCCGTTGTGTTGTGACTCGATTCCGTTGTGTTGTGACTCGATTCCGTTGTGTTGTGACTCGATTCCGTTGTGTTGTGACTCGATTCATTTGTGTTGTGACTCGATTCATTTGTGTTGTGGCTTTATTCTGTTGTGGTGTGTCTCTATTCCGTTGTGTTGTGACTCGATTAATTTGTGTTGTGCCGCGATTCATTTGTGTTGTGACTCGATTCATTTGTGTTGTGACTATTCCGTTGTGTTGTGGCTTTATTCCGTTGTGTTGTGACTCGATTAATTTGTGTTGTGACTCGATTATTTTTTGTGTTGTGACTTTATTCCGTTGTGTTGTGACTCGATTCATTTGTGTTGTGGCTTTATTCCGTTGTGTTGTGGCTTTATTCCGTTGTGTTGTGGCTTTATTGCGTTGTGGCTTTATTATGATGTGTTGTGAACCTATATTTGCTTTTTAATTTTGTTTTGCTGTGCACTAGTGGGCCACCGTACTTTCCTCTTCAAAGGTTCACAGAAATGCCTCAATAAGAACACTCGTGCAATAATAAGAGAGGAAGAGATCCTTTAAAGTTATGTTTTTGTGATATATATCAAGCTTTGACAAAGATGAGAAGTGACACTAAATAATGTGGAAGTTGATCTTTTGAGACTGATTGGAATGTTCTGATTCACAAATGCAAAGATACTGTGATTAAATAAACAATCAAGTGTCTTAGCAAACGTAGACAATAAAACTCTCACATCAAATCTCAACAACGATGACACTCATCAAACTTATTCAGATAAATAAGCTCGGCACAAGCACAAATAACTCTGCAGATTTAATATTTGTGTTAATGTTGAACTTTAATGCATATGAGGTCAAATTAAATGTGTGTGAGCCATTAATGCTTATAATCATTTTTATCACACTTACTTTTTTCAATCTTACCATTTTTGTCGCGCCTTGTCTCCAGAATATGTGTACGCATGGGTCAGAGTTTACTTACAGGTTCGCACATTCTCATGTCAAGTTTGCTTTTAATAGATCACAACCTTTCCATGGAAAGTGGGGCACAACGTTTCCAGCCCCGTTTTCGCGTACAAAATGTTTATAAATTAGATATCTGGTCTTTCCCTGGATGTTATCTCCCCTTTAACAACAGTCACTGGTTTCAACCAGATTGTTCAGATTTGCTTAATAGGACTAGGTGTTATAATCCGACTATTTCAGCACAGTTGGACTGCCCAATAGGACAGAGCAGTTTTTTCTTATAAATTGAGGTTGCGGAGTGTTTTAAATACAAGGGTGCCAATAATTGTGGACAACATGTATGGAAGAAAAAACGTTTTACTCGGTCATGAGATCATAAATTGAAGGGATTTTTATTATAATCCGGAAATCTTCACACTCTAAAATGCGAGTTATTTTTTAGGCCCATGCTTGGGGACCCCACAAAGAATCCTGCGAAAGAAAAAAAGAAAGTCTAAGAGGATTTATGTTTGCGCAGCCAGGGAATATGCAGTGTCCTGTCGCTACACTGGAAAAATACCTGTCCTTACTGCCGCCCAATCCACCGGCCTTTTATCTCCACCCAAAGCGGACAAATTACACAAAGGATGAATGGTAACTCTTCAACAATTGCACAATTAATGGCGATATCCAGATTAATCTTAATAAACACCTTTAAGCATGCTTCTGTAACAGGTACAGAAGGTGTACTCTCACAAAATTGTTCATTTACATACACCTGATGAAGTGAAGTGAGTGCCTTTCCCCTTTAATTGATGTGACGTCGTGAGTCCATATAATGTCCTGTTCTGTCCCCTCCTCTTCCTCTTTGCATTGGTTATGCAGTGGAGAGGGAATAAAAGATCAGCGAAACTGTGAATGCTGTCCTGTTCATGTATAAAACTAGATACATGTTAATGTTAATAGATAAACACCACAGTCTTTAAGCACATTTTTCATTGTGTTCTTTGCTGCGTCTGTGTTGCTTGGCAACCGCACTGTTGTAGCCACACCTGTTTCTGAGAAACTACTTTGTAAACATATTTCTATTAAAATAATGACATAATATTTGCTGTGTTTTACTTCATGAAACCTTACTATTCATATGGAATAACCATTTTATAATAGCAATAAGCCCCGCGAAGCCCTGTGTATTTTATAACAGCTAAGGGGGTTTAAGAGACTTCGCGTTGTGCATAACAACGGCCCTTAGATGTTATAAAATACACTGAAACACACGGCTTCTTGGGGCTTATTGCTTTATTAACCCCCCAGAGTACGACACCTTTGAAACTTTGAAACAAAACAGCAGAGGCTTATTTCTAACCCACGGCTTTATGCTTTTTGTTACCCAGTAAGGTTAAATTCAGCATTTATTCGAGTACCTTGGTCTCATTCCGCTCGTGTTTACAGAAACTGAGAAGTTATTTGTCTTTAAAAACACCTTCAGCTACGCCTCAGGCCCTACGCAGTTTCACCTGGAAGAACTCCAGAAAATACCAGAGTTAACGTTGACAAACAAGTTTTTTAAAAGTAAATGAGGTGTTTTCTCATCATGTTCTTTTAGTTATATTACATTAGAGATGTCCGAATCTGAATTGGCATAAAAGAGTGACGAATGAACGAATGAATGAACGATTACAGAATACGAGGAAGTGATATATTCTCACGTATTATAACACAGCACTTATCTCATATGCATATTAAAGCCCCGCTGGAAAAATAAACAACATGCTGGTTAGGTATGTTGCATGGCAGCTTTATTTTTTAAATGTTTAATGTGTACAGTCATCCTTAAGTGACGCTAACTTATGTATTTTGTTGCCCATGTTGTTATAATTGCTTCCAATGTTTCCTGATTCTTCATCTGACAGCATTAAAGCCAAATGAAATCAATGATTCTTACCACAATACGAGTGTGATTTTAATGAACACCACCAAACTGCATTGGATTAGATTTGCATTGCATTGCCATAACAACACACCGAATAATCTAACACTTATTGTCAAGGGACAAGAGCCCAACGGATTACCACAATGGTGACTTTTGTTAGCTGGGAACGCTCTTAAATCATAAAAACAAGACACTTTGTATGTTTTTAACAAGTTATGCTCACTTACTTGTAGAAAGCATAAACCGTTATCACAATTAAAATATGATAAATCATGTAGTTTAAAATATTTGAAACAAAATGAAATATCCGCTGAAATATCTTATGTTGTTATATGTTGGATCTTGTCCTCCATTTTGGTTTTTTGGTTTTAGTCCTTTGGCCCCGCCCCAATCTTGATTACATAATAAGGGTTCTGGTTAGTGTGTGGCAGTGGTCAGCAACCTTTTTGACAGTTTACATTTTTTCTTGGTGAAAAAAGAAGAAACATTTTTTAACCATGCAATTAATGTTGTTATCTAATGTAAACAAATAAAACCTTATTGTTTTCGGTGATTGTACACACACCAGCTGCACCACGTGGTGTCTTTTGGGATGAATTTCATCTCAAAACTATTTACAAATGAATGCGATGTCATCCGTTAACGTGACACGTTACGCATGTATTTTACTATCCACAAACAAATGATAAATGATTTGAAGATTAGATTTTAATAAACATGAGACGATTTGTACAAATAGAGAGCATATATAATAATTTTTATTGCACAAAACACAACAGCAGCAAGGACAAGTTGTGCATTTGTGGATCAGGCAACACACGTGCATTCATCCTGTTCTATGCATTTGAATTAGGGATGCACCGAAATGAAAATTCTTGGCCGAAACCGGAAACCGAAAACCGAAAGAGAGGAACCAAGGCCGAATACCGAAACACCGAAATAAATTATGCCAATTATTAGCACCATGGCATTTATGGCTCTTACCTTGTACTAACTTTACTAAAATCAAGGCATTGCAATTGCATAAATTAATATTAAAGTTTCAAAGAATAAATCAATTACAAATTATACAAATATTTATTTCGCGCATTGCAACAATGCACAGTATAAAATAAAATTTAAACTTAAATGGATTTCAGACAGATAACTGTTGTGAATCACAGAGGAGAACCCAAGTGCAGGCAGACACGGGGATGAAGGGGTTAACACACAGACTTTAATAACAAAACAAACACCCAACGATGGGGTAAACACTAACAAAGATACAAAATTGAAAACAAAGACTTCCCGCAAGGGGGGCAAAAATAAACTAAGAATAATTAAACAAGGAACTTGCCAAACTGCATACAGTGACCAAGAACATGACAGAGAACAAGAACATGACAGAGAACAAGAACATGACAGGAAACAAGTACAACGAACGAGCACAAGACAATAGACAAGAGGGTATTATATAGGGAAACTAATAAAGGAGATAACAATGGGCCGGTGTGGGTAATGAGACACAGGAGGAAAGCTATACTAGGAACGAGAGGGGCGGGGCCAAATGACGAGACTGGAGAGAACACATATTATGTCCTGATTGACAATAATATGTTTCTCTCCACATAAAACACGTGGGTCTGTCATGATTCTGCCCCTAGACCAGAAAACCAAGACAAGATTAGGCAGAATCATGACAGATAACCATCAAGCAGTTGAGCGGTTGAGCTTGTCATCTGCCTGACATTTTAGAAAGATTTGAGCTAGTGTATTCAAATAGGTCCATTGCATAAATAAACATTTTTATCAAATAAAAAAATATCTAGCAGAAATATGGCTACAATCTTATAGTCACATATAAAGAAGACTAAGAACAGAATAGACTTCCTATTATTTGAGGCACTTTCTTGCAGGATTTCGCTGAACATGTGCATGTCCCTCATCTGGTGCAGAGAGACGATTCTTTTTTTCTCCACTATGATCTCCTTCTGCGCTTTTCCGTCTGCACGTGGGTTCTCCGCATACATCGCCGCCCGGATCGCGATGACCTACTTGCGATGCGATTGACACGATTCGCGCGAGTGAAAAAGTCGGAACTTTGCCGAAAATTCGCGCCGCATTAACCAATCAGGAGCTTGCTCTAGTAGGGCCGTGAGCGAGCGTAGTAGCGGTTTTAGGCACGGGCGAACCGGGCAGTCATGAATATGAAGGAGGTTTTATGCGTGTTTATGACAACTGTCATTAAGTGTCATTCGCTCAATTATGACATTTTTAATGCAAATATTGTTTGTTTGAGGTCTTTGTTGACAACTTTACATTAACTAATACATCATAACCTGACATAATTGTCATAAAAAACATGACATAGCAGATGATTTATTGAACTTAAGACACTACTTGGCTGGGTTAACTGTCATGTTTGTTTTGACATTGGCTGTCATGAGGCCATTATAACTGTGTCATGAATTTTTTTCTGACCACTATTTTTTGCAAGTGGTACAAATTGAATGTCAGTTAAAAATCATTAAGTGTTACTACTCTGTCAAATTGTTTTATAACACTGTCATGTATACTTTTCTTGACCTCAACTACACTCAACCACTGTAGTTGAGTGTAGAAATATTCTTGTCACAGTTATAATGGCCTCATGACGTCATTTAGTTTTTTCTGGCAGGGGGGGGGTTTGTAGCTCAAAGGTGTTCTCACCCGGGGTGTATTTCAATGTAGAACCGCACACTGGGGCCAAAACCGAAAATTGTCGGTGGCCGAATATTCGGTGCACCCCTAATTAGAATTTTTAGACTTTTGTTTGCCGATTTTGCGATTTGCAAACACAAAGAACTAACTAATCCTAACTAGCCCACACAACCGTGTCTAAGAAAAGCAACTACCGATATATGGCAGTCTCACTGAGCTTTACAGAACTTGGTGGCGTGAAATTTTGCATATATTTGACATTCGGTTTACATCCGCAAAAATTGACGTTATAATCTTTGTTCTGATCACACAATCAAGCCAAACCAACTTCATGACACAAGGCTCTGTTTGTTGAATGTTTATTCTTTTTTCACAGTAACCTACATTGCTCAAACAGGCCTTGAATTTCGCTGCGGGAGGGCACATAATTTGAACCTTTCCCGTCTGGGTTAAATATGTGAGAAATTGACGATCTAAAATAACTGGTTTTCAGCGTATTAGTTGTGCGATAAGTTTTTAGTTCACGTGTGTGTTTCTGTTTTTTTTTTTTCAATGTTTCTATGTTTATTTTGGGTAGAACAGCGATGTATAGAAATTGCATAGAAGTACAGTATTGCGTAATGTGTGAATGTTTATAAATAAACAAAGAACACACTTAAAGAACATATACAGCCATTTAGAGTCTACACGTGTTACACCGCTCACGCTCAATTAATATGAAAGTGCATTGTTAAATGCACTGCAAAAAATGCATATGGGTTGACATAAGATAAGAGTTGAACAACATTCTGCGTGAGGCCAATGTATTAAGCACAACAGTGACGTCTATATTCCCTGACAATCCTTCAACTTGCAGTTTTTAATCAGAAATATTCGGTTAGCGTGTCTTTGGTCTGATAAGTAATATTTCTGTTTTATTAGAATTTAAAGGAAGGAAATTACAGGTCATCCAATGTTTTATATCTTCGATGCACCACAATTTGGATAGCTGGGAGGAATCATCTGGTCTTGATGAGATATATAGCTGAGTATCATCTGCATAGCAATGGAAGCTAATTCCATGTTTTTTAATAATGTTTCCGAGGGGCAGCATGTATATGGAGAACAGCACGGGTCCCAGAACCGATCCCTGAGGTAATCCATAATTTATTGCGTTAGATTTAATGATTCCCCATTAAAATGGACAAATTGATGTCTGTCTGATAAGTAAGATCTGAACCATTGTAGTGCCTGTCCCTCAATACCGGTATAATTGTGTAAGCGATCTAGAAGTATGTTATGGTCTACGGTATCAAACGCAGCACTAAGGTCAAGCAGGACCAGGAGTGAGATGTTACCTTTATCTGATGCTATAAGCAGGTCGTTTGTCATCAGTGCTATGAAGCGCAGTTTCAGTGCTATGATGCGGTATAAAGCCTGACTGAAATTTTTCGTGTATGTCATTATTTTGTAAGAAAGAGTATTTTAGACAGGTAAAGGAGATTTGAAATCGGTCTATAGTTTCCTAGTTCACTGGGGTCTAAGTTTGGTTTCTTGATAACGGGCTTAATGACATCCATCTTAACGGGTCTTGGGACATGGCCTAGATTAATTGACGAGTTGATAATGTTATAAATGGGCTCAATTGCAACAGGTAGTAGCTCTTTTAATAGTTTAGTTGGTATGGGGTCTAATAAGATAGTTGTAGGTTTAGATGTTGCAATAAGTTTAATTAAATCTTCCTGTTTTATAGGTGAAAAACACTGTAGCCTTTCTTTTGGGGCGATGGTTGGTGCTAATTCATAGCACAGACTTGGAGGTTGAGTTTTTGTAATGAACCTGCCTCTCCTTGTCTTGGTTTTTGAGTCTTGTGGCAGGATCATGTCATGTTGTTTTGGTTTGTAACGCCATGCTCTCTCTCCGGTGTCGCGTCCTTTAGCCTCGTCCCCTTGTTTCCCTGTTAGTGGCATTAGTGTTTAGCCTCGTCACCGTCCCTGGTCCAGCTTTCCCTTAGTGTTTTTCCCCTCACCTGCCTCGTGCAATCCTCCTGTTAGCTTTCCTTTAGTGTTTAATTCCTGTCACCTGCTGCCACTTTCCCTGTGTAATCCATCCTTGTTAGTGTTCCCCTTTATCTAGTCCCAGTTTCCCTCGATTCATTGTTCACATTTACTCTCCTTAGTCTGTCCTGCTTACCCTGCATCGTATTGGATTACCCTTGTTCCTGTTTCCGAGTTTGAGGATTTATAGTTTATTTATTATTCTAAGGACCTTGTTAGTGTTTGTTTACATCTTTGTCTTGTTTTTGATCATGTTCTTCCCCATCGAGGGTTTTTGGTTTAAATAAAGTTTTATTGTTTATCACTTGTCTGCCTGCGCTTGGGTTCTGTCCAAATCCCTGACAGTTTTCACTATTTTGTATCGTATGTTTTTGATTTTCTCTGTATAAAATGTCATGAAATCATTGCTACCAAGGTGAGGCGGAAAAGCCAGATCAGTTAATGTCTGTTTATTTGTTAATTTAGCAACTGTGCTAAATAAAAACCTTGGATTGATTTTGTTAGGTTCAATGAGGTTACGGAGGTGCTCAGCCTTTGCTGCTTTTAGTGCCTTTTTATAAAAGTTTGCACTCTTTCCATTCAATTTTAAAGACCTCTAATTGGGATTGTTTCCATTTGGAAAGGAGTCAGATCTGGCAAGCTCTTTGCGAAACTATCTTTAGTAGCAGAGGTGATTGTTCTACCCTGTCGATAACGAGTTAAAGGGCTGATTCCTGACGTGAGCAAAGTACCCGTTATAAGATAGTGATCGGTGACATCGTCGCTTTGAGGGATAATATCTATATTGGTTAGATCGGCTCCGTGAGATATAATCAGGTCTAGTGTATGATTAAATCGATGAGTGGGTCCTTTAAAAGATTGTAGTAGTTCTGTAAACGCCAGTGCTAATGCATCGTTAGCGCTATCTACGTGGATATTAAAATCTCTGACAATTAGTATTTTATCAACGTTAACCAATAGGTCCGATAGGAAGTCCGCAAACTCTTTCAGAAAATCAGTATAGGGACCAGGGGGTCTATACACCGTAGCCGATGTAAAAGAAAGCAATGGTTTTTTACTTTTGTTGGGAATAATTATGTTCAACGCAAGCACTTCGAATGATTTAAATGTATGCTCTATTCTCTACAGTAAGAAAGTCTCTAAAGAATGTAGAGACAACACCCCCTCGACCAACCGGACGTGGCTCATGCATATAACAGTAACTTGGTGGAGTACACTCATTTAGACCGAAATAACCATTTGGTAAGACAAAGTATATAAAAACTGTTGTCCGCAATAATTTCATTTACAATACCTGCCTTTGAATTTAGTGATCTAATATTAAGTAGGCCAAACTTTATGAATTGGTTTTGGTTGTTTATTATTATTCAGGTTTAATCACGATCAGATTCTTTCTCTGACTTTTGCCAAAATTATTATTTTGGAGTATTGTAGTATATACAGATATGGTCTCTTTATAGTTGGAAGCAGAAACATGAATAACAGTTGAGTGGGAGGAGCACAGACTATGGTTAAAGTTTTAACTTACCGGAGAGAGGCATAGTCAACCGGTGCATAGCGCCTTCGAGATGTTGTCAGACAGGAGATCCGCTCCGATGCTGCTGGGGTGCAGGCCGTCGTGCCGTAAGAGCCTAGGTCACTCCCAGAACAGATCAAAATTGTAAACAAAGAGCAGCTTCTGTTAAATAAAGTGATAGTGACCTATTTGTCAGTTATGGTGAACCATACCCGAAATGTGACCTGAATTTAACCCATCCAGAGATTAGTGAACACACGCACAGCAAGTCGTGAACACACATACACCTGGAGCAGTGGGCAGCTATCACTGCAGCGCCCAGGGAGCAAGTAGGGGTAAGGTGCCTTGCTCAAGGGCACCTCAGTCATTACCTGCCGGCCCTGAGGATCAAACGGGCAACTTTCTGGTCGACTCTCTAACCATTCGACTCTCTAACCATGAGACAACGACTGCCCTACACCATGACATCAACCATTGAATAAGCGAAAAGAGCCTACTGAACTTTTCATTCCCCCGTTGGTAGGTAGGAAGCGGCCCTGATATGATGATCCTCCCCACGGGCGATGCGTTCCGTACCGTGTCGATCAGACTCCTGAAGTCCCTCTTCAGGATCTCCGACTGCGGTATCCTGACGTCGTTCACCACCGCGGGCAGCATGACTACTCCGAGGTTAGCGTCGTCCTTCAGGATCGCAGGTACCTGTGCAGAGACATCAAGAACACGAGTGCCAGGAAAACATTGAGTGCGCACCTTACCTTTAGTGGAGGAAGCGCGTACGTTCCGGACGATCAAGTCTCCGATGACCACAGCGTTGCATTCTGTCTCGTTGCATTCTGGATTCTTACTGGTGTTGTGGAGCACCACTCTGTCATGCTCCAGTATAAATCTCTAGTTTAAGTTTAACAGTGATCATTTTGTCAGTATGTTCCTTTACAAAAGGGATCTGCAATTTAGTAATCCAATTCATGCTTGTAAAGGCGACGCCGCCTGACATTAGCCCCCACACAAAAATCCATGTCTGCACGCGTCTGTGTTTCTTTCTGCAGGACCAAGCCGCAAACTACCTTGGATAACGTTTAAGGGCCACACGTTTTCAACTAAAGCAGAATGAGAATAACGTTTAATGTGGCCCATCCTGAGTTGGAAGTGTACTTGGAACTTGATCAAGCTCACACATACGTGTGCACGTTGTAGACGCGACATGCAGCGCTGTGCTTATCATCCGATGGTCACTGCCACTTTGAAGTCTCTATTCCAGAGTGAAAAGCAAGGCAAGGAAAACGTCTCGGTTACGTATGTAACCTCCGTTCCCTGATGGAGGGAACGAGACGTTGTGTCGACAGAATGGGGTTTGACTTGAGAACCTACCTTCTCTGACTGACTTGAACAGGCCAATGAAAATTGGCGAATGAAATTTGCATGCCGGACTCCGCCCCCGGATATCCGGGTATAAAAGGGAGCCGGCGTGCCGCATTCATTCACCTTTTGTGCTGAGGAGCCTGAGGATCTTGCCCCGACTGCTGCAGCGGTTAAAGATATAAGGAAAATACTCAATATGCGTTAAAGATATAAGGAAAATACTCAATACTAGCCACCGTGCTGGTCTGGGAAGAGCCAACCAGGCTCCCAGGTACCGAGACAGGGGGACCAGAGGTTCGATCTGATTCATTGCCCCCGTGGGGGGGTGGTTCGATGGCTGGCAGTACGGCTCCCTCGACGCGGGGGGGACCCCGGGGAGGAGAGCAGCTCTGCCGAGGTGCCTGTCGGGCGATATCGCGGCATACCGCACCGTCTGACTGAGGGTGCTGGTGGCCACTGAGAGTATACCCAACCGTGTGTCTCGCTGAAACACAACGTGGGGTTGCCGAGCACCGTCCTGCGGAGGGTGAGAGCGGCTGTGAGAAAGATCCAGGGAGAGAGAAAGCTCTTTCTGCGAGAATGTGGGCACCAAGCCCTGAAAGGGGCCCGGCTGGTGTTGCTGGGACGGGGCAGGCACCGTCCCAGTCCGACCCTCTAGCGATGTAGTTGCTCGGGTCGGGCCCGGTGAACTCGATGCACTTCTGCTTCCGCGGAGGTTGGTGACGGGATGGTGCTCGCCTCTTCGACATCCTTCTCCGGGAGGCCGCCTGTGCAGGGGGCGCTGGAGCCGGAGTCTGAGTCGGAGAGGGGCGGGGCTGCTGGGAAGCAGACGCCGCGCGGGACCTCGACGGACGAAAGGCGGCAGGGTCGCGGCGGGGCAGGATACGCCCCCGTCTGCTTCTTTACAGTCGAGAACAGCTGCCCTCGACCGTATCACCAAACAGCCCACCCTGCGCGATGGGAGCGTCGAGAAAGCGAACCTTCTCAGCGTCCCGCATCTGCGCAAGGTTAAACCCAAGGTGTCTCTCCTGGACCACTAGTGTGGACATCGTACGACCCAGGGCTCGCACCGTCACCTTCGTCGCCCGAAGAGCGATGTCAGTGGCAGTGCGGACCTGCATAAGCCCCGGGTCAGACTTTCCCTCGTGCAACTCTTTCCACGCCTTGGCGTGAAGAGCCGAGGCAGCTTGACCCACAGCGTTGTAAGCCCTCGACACCAGCGATGCCGAAAACTTACAAGCCTTGGAAGGGAGCCTTGGTCGATCTCTCCAGGTGGCAGCTGTCTGCGGGCACAAGTGCACCGCGACTGCACGTTCCACCTGAGGGATGTCGACGTAGCCCTTAGCTGCCCCGTCATCGAGGGAAGTCAGGGCGACCGAGCTAGTCTGACGTGCACGCGCCGAGAAGGGGGCGTTCCAGGTCCGACTGAGCTCCTCATGCACTTCCGGGAAAAATGGTACCGGCGCCGACCGTGGCTTAGAGTCACAGCCGGTCCCCAGATACCACGTGTCCAACCGCGAGCGTTGGGCGGACTTATCTGGCGGTGCGGTGCACTGCAGCCCAATACTCGCGGCGGCCCGGGAAAGCATGGCTGACATCTCGACGTCCGCTTCATCCTGAGCTCGACCCCCCGGGGGAGGAAGCTCCAAGGAATCGTCGATGTCGGATGCCAGGAGGTCGCCCTCCGATGCTGCGAGCGACATCTCATCGTCGTCACGCCCCGTGTCCGAGTACGCGACGGAGGAACAAGGACGGCGTACCGCCTATTCCAGGACGGCCAGACGAGCGAGGGGGGGCATGAACGGTCCGCGAGCCGGTGGCTGACGGATTGAGGCTCACGGTAATTCCCCGATCACCCTCTGTGCTCGCCGAAGCGGACGGCAGGGCTGATGCCACTGCTGCCGCAGAACGGGAAGCACTCGAGGTGGCGGCTGATTCTCGGAAGAACGCAGCTACCCGTGAACGCAACGTCTGAATTACCATCCGCCCGCAGTGCGGGCAAGATGTATCCACAAACGCTGCCTCAGCGTGCTGGAGTCCCAGACACACGAGGCAGACATCGTGTCCGTCCCCTTCCTCGATGAGTGCGCCGCACCCACGAGCACAGCGGGACATGCCGCGCTGAAGAAACACTAAGCCCTGAAAAGGGCTTGCTCTTTAGAGAGATGCCTTGGAAGTTGCCGAGACGCCCAGGGGAAGTCACAGGAAAAGGGACAATCCGCTGCACCACGTCGTAAGACCAGCAACACGTAGATAGTATCTGCAGAGTCGTCAGCATCAGGATGCGAAGGCTCCGAAGAACAAAAGGTGAATGAATGCGGCACGCCGGCTCCCTTTTATACCCGGATATCCGGGGGCGGAGTCCGGCATGCAAATTTCATTCGCCAATTTTCATTGGCCTGTTCAAGTCAGTCAGAGAAGGTAGGTTCTCAAGTCAAACCCCATTCTGTCGACACAACGTCGAGAGACCGACAGAAAGGGAACAGTATGATATATCGCTTATTGCTCCCTGAAAGTCTCTTTGTAAGTCGCTTTGGATAAAAGTGTCTGCTAAATGACTAAATGGTAATGTAAGTCAGACTTACAAGAAGTGCAGGTTAGGGTTAGGGTTTAGAGCAGAACCATACGTCACAGCAGTATCTCTTTCTCAGCACTCAGGATCCAAGTGTCTTGAGACGTGCTTTTGATAACAGAAATGTTCATGTCATGCTATAGTAATCAAAAAGCTCACAATACTCGTCCTGCTTCAGCTTCAAAAGCAGCATACAAACCTGTCCGTCTAGCTAGCACATGTATCCCTTATTAAACACAAACATCATTAACATCTTCACTTATTACACTCAACACTTTCACTTTATTTCTGTCATCTGTCTAAACTCTTGAGAATTAACAGCCCTGATACCAAGCAACCATTGAATCATTTACATACATGATTTACATTTATCCAAAGCGACTTACAAATGTATAATAAAATGTAATGTATCACAGTATGTGCAATCCCTGGGATCGAGCCCATGATCTTGGGCATCGCTAGAGGAGAGCCTATATCAAAAAGTGTTGATTTGTCAATGTTAATAGCATTGAATCAATATCACTTTTGCACATGCAACTACGATTTCTTTATTGAATCAAACCACCATTACTTTGATCAGCGTTTCTAGACCGCTCAACCTGGCTAACACTGACCAGCTTGTCCGGCGGTGCAACATAACCTCTCCCTTCAAATTGGCACTACAACTACTGAACCCTCCACATCTGCCAGAAACCTTGGCGTGGTCTTTGACCATCAGCTGTCCTTCACGGAACACATCCTCCAGACATCGCGGTCATGCCGATTTGCCCTTTACAATATCCGGAAGATCACGCCTTACCTAACGGAGCATGCAGCACAACTGCTTGTCCAAGCCCTTAAACTTTCTAGGCTGGATTAATGCAACACTCTTCTACGATGCGTCATCAAACCACTCCAAATGGTCCAAAATGTGTCTCCCTCCACTGGTTACCGGTAGCAGACTGCATCAAATTTGAGTCTCTAATGCTGGCTTTCAAAAACATCACAGCCTCCTCACCTGCATTACTTTCACTCCCTCCTTTACACATACTGCCCAACCAGAATGCGCTGCCATCAGCAAATGAGCGGTGTCTAGTCCTTTCATAGGAGGGCACAAGATTAATCTCCCGTTCATTCACCTTTGCTATTCCCGGCTGGTGGAACATTTTTCACAATTCTATATGATCCACTACATCCCTCACATCCTTCAAGAAACAACTGAAAACTTGTAATTTTCAGCAACACGCTAACTTTTGCTAATAAAAACCCTCACCCCTTCTTTACTCCTCACAGGTATCGCCTTCCATTGTGTAACCTGGCAACTCATTATAGCACTTGTTCTATCTGTTGGCAGTGTGTGGGACATTTTAAAGAAGGGAACTTGCGCACAGGTCTTCAGTCTGGAGAGGGCGGTCTGAAAGAAGCCCCGCTGCTTGTGACATCCTATGACATTGTTGTGGAATTTTCTTATTCCTTAATCAAGGTGAGTCAATTTTGACAAACGCAATATACAGAGACATCAGGTACTTTGCAAAGTATTTTATTGTCGTTTAATCTGCATCATAAGCAATGAGCATGGTGCAGAGCAAAGGCACTCTTTCCTTCTGCACACAGAGTATACATATGATTAAAAACGTGACGCCCCCTCCCTTTGCCCCCTAACAAGAATCCCGAGCTGGTTTACGAGAAGTGATGCCCGTTATTCCAAACAGAACATCTTGGCCTCTGCTCGAGGGCAAAGGCAGAGTGGTATGACGCGTATAGAGAAAAACATGATAACAATAGAAAAGAAAACATAGATAAACACTTCGTAAACATATAGACAGACACATCAAGAAGCTAGACTAGAAAATTTCCATTACAACATCATACAGTGGCCGCGTACACACAGTTCCCTGAACTAAAAAACTTCTCAAAGTGTGTTCTGTACATCCCAGCCACAAGTGCACTTTCTGAGAGAACATCAGCTTTTGTGGGTGGAGTTCGGAGGAGAGACGTGAACTGAAATGGTTGTCAGTCAGAATTGCTTGTTTTTTTCTTTGAATCATTTTGCAATGCAGCTTATAATAATACAAGTTTTCGTTTATTCATAATTTAGTTTTATAATGTTGAATGACACTTTTTAATGAAGGGTTTTTTATAGGGGTACAGTAATTCTTTCAGCAGTCAGTTAAAGTCCTAATATAGGCTACTCTTGTTTTATATTGTTTTTATTTAGCTTACTTGTTTTGCTCAATCTTATTAGAAGTTATATTGTATTATATTGAAAAGCAAAATAAATATTTAAAGCCCATTTTGACCATTCATTTTGTGCAATAGTGAAAAAATTGGCAAAATAAATAGAAGAAATGTGAAATGCCACGTTAGGCTTTCGGTAAGTGTTTAATTTTTAATTTGGCTTCGGCCAAGAATTTCCATTTCGGTGCACTTCGATACCATTTAACTGCAATAGAATAAGGGGTGAAATCACGAGGAACCCTTCTGTCCCCAGGGCCCAGGGCCACAACTGCACCCTACCTGAATACTTCAGAAGTACAGGTTTCTCAGTGTCAGCTCTAAAGAATCACAAGCTGAAAAGTAATCAAAAATACATGGATATTGTTTGTTTTAGACTTTTGATACAGTAGGATAAAGATTAAAAGTCACTGTATGACATCCTTTTATAGCACTGTTTGACAAATGTATCTTCAGAATCAGGCAATACGTTTTAGGAATTAATTTTTAGCCAAAAATAGTCCACCGCTCACCCCTCCCGTTCGAAGCACTACAGTGACCGATACAGGAATAACAACAACATAGTGATGAAACGTGTTCTGTAGAGCAGTTTGTCTGTTGAGGGCTGCTGTTGAAACAACATGGTGAATTCCCTGCAGTTATGGATTTTATATTAAGGTTATTGAAATCAAAATTTGATGCTCGTTATCTAAGAATCAGAGTATAATACTGTAACAGCCTGTTGTAGTCGGCGCAGCATCTATATGTTCCCTAAGGAGAAGGCATGAAGGCAATACAACGGTTAGACTCCGCTTTATTGAAGTCAGTATATAAATACACATGCACATTTCAAATGTAAACCACAGTGAACTCAAGTGCAGCTAAAGGTAATCCCCGGATCATGCACGACCGTCGCTTCCATTTCCAGGTGTGCGATTCACCAAAGCCTCATTCGATTCATAGTCCGTCTTCCCAGGTTTGTTTCCATATAAATAAATCCATTTATAAATGTGCACTCACAGAGTGAACTCGTATGTACAGGTTTATTATTCCGAAAGCTAAAGCAGTCACAGCCGAACCCGACCCCAGCAAACATTCAAAGGCAAAAAGCCAGCCGGCACGGTCGGAGAATGTTCTTTTCGCCTCTCTTGCTCTAAACTCGAGGCAGAATGAACAGACATGTGGCAGAATATGAGGAAGGATCCAGATATGAGAATCGCACAAAGAAAAGGCAACGGTCTGAGATTTATTTAAGGCCTAGGTAAACGAAAACATTCAGTCAGTAAAACCGCATGAAATGACCATCCATGAATAAAATGTGCGGGCGAGGATAAAGCCTTAAGTGTATCCCTCCGACCCGATGACATCAGCCCTGCGGCACAAGCGGCTTTTACGCAAACTCTCCGCCGACATATCACATATCTACGTGCCTCTCGATGCATTCTCAAAAAACTGACGATGCGACGGGTGAAACGAGCTCACAAACTGCAAATGAAAGGAAAGTGATTGTGCAACAGCAGTCAGCAGTGCTTGACAGTTCAACTCCTCAGTGTTCCTCCAGACTCTACATAAAACAACACAACAATACACGCAAAACTCGTCCAAACGCGTGTACATGCGGCCCCGCTGGCTACATCCCAATCCAATGTACCGTCTCTGGATGCTTTACAGTGCCGAACGGGTCTGCATCGCTAACTGTACATAAGGCTTTGGGTGCGCAAGCAACCTTTCTACTCAATTGGTACTCATGGTGTCATCTCGGTTGAGGACGAGCTCTTCCTCCTGCTCGTTGTCATTAAGATCTTCCTCGTCCTCCTCATTGCTTTGAGGCGCCGTCTCATGCGCCGTGGGCATTTTCTCCTTCTCCGCGGGTTCCTCGCGATCCAGCGCAAAGTAGCCTGTACCTTCAACAGTGTCCTGTCGCTGGTAAAAGAGCACGTATGCTGCTTTGGACTGCACACACACAACAACAGGAGAACTGTCAGTCATCCGACAGCACAACTTTTATTATTTAGCTGAGGTGTCAATCTCACCACTATCTGCTCCTCACTGGCTGGCGATACGCTGCTGTCATCAAAGTTGTACATCTTGTGATCGTCCTTGTTCTTGGCATAGGCCGTGTCTGACAATTAAACAAAAGACACATTCATTTACCAACAACACGCCTGTTTGGCTCAGTAATATTAGTGCATAGCGTGCGTCCCTCAATTAGCTTGAGTAACGGCAAACATGTTAACACCTAAATCATGGTCCCTACGTGACAAAATTTCATAAAATGTGAGGTGAGGCTGTTTTATCCCCTAGACTGACAAACATTTACTGGTTTTGAGAAGTGCTCCAGTCTCCAGCGGAGAACAAACTGATGTCTGAAGATGACTTGTGCATATCTATCAGGGCTAAGACAGGAGTCTGTCCCACAAGTCATTGTATAAATTATGTTCTGCTGTGGCATCCCCCAAAGCTCTATCCTCATACCCCTACCGTTCTTCCTTGAGAACATTTGTGACGTGCATACTCACAGTGGCCGCCTCCCATTCCTCCGTAGTGATTGGACACAGCGATAAGGTCATAGCGACAGGGACCAGTATTAGGGTTGATGAGGAACTCAGACATGTCCAGATCCCTGGAGGAACACATCAAAGCACCTCATGCATTCAAACAGGACTACGACACAATTCCGACTTTTTACATTTACCTTGTGTTTATCGACATCATCGGTCCATTTATTTACAACGCAGCATGTCCTAGTATAACTGAGTGAAGGGGCTACGTTACGTCCAAGCTGCCTTACCGCAGGGGGAAATCCACCAGTGAGTCCAGCTTGTCTCTCATGTAGCGACTGTAGGAGAAACGCTTCAAATGGACCACCAGAACTGGCGGTAAAGACCACAGGTCAAGTTTCTTAGTGGCCTGCTGGTGTTGCTTGCATGTGGGGCAGTACCTGTAAGATGAACAACACAGACGTCTCATGACACTGTGCCACAGGATCAAACACACGATCATCTGAAGCCGCTAGAACCTCACTTTACTGCCATAAAACACTTGACGAGTGAAACACATACCGAGACTGATTGTGAAACAAAGAGCAGGACAGCTAAAAACATTATGGAAACAGTTCTAGTAGATGTCAAAACAAATAAAACATTTCAATCATAGAGTCTCACCACGGATCCTCTGCTCCCAGCTTTTCTTTGGTAGTGAAGAGTTCAATACAGTCCTTCAGCTTGAAGAAGCTTTTCTTCTGAGGTTTATAATCCATACTCTCATGCTTATCAAAGTCCTTTTAAGTGAAAAAAAGTTTATTAGTAACCTTTGACTCACAACAACAACAACAACAACAACTGACCGGAAAGCTAGTGACATTCTGACCTCGGCTGCAGCTTCGTTAAAGTATTTTCTCTTTATTTCTGGTTCCCAGTCCAAAGAGAGATAGCATCTATCTGCAGGAACAACAGATTCAAGTGTGTCACTTTCGGGAAAAAAGCCCTCTCATTTTAAAGTCGCTTTGGATAAAGTTGTCTGTAAAATGAATACATGTAAATCACCACATCAGAGTTTTATAAAACATTCCCCCAAACACAATAATGCAGCCTGTATTTGTAAACAAACTCTTTAATTTGCATATGATTTTGGTCACGTACACAAAATTCAGGACACAATTACAGGAGAGACATATAGTAAGTTCAAATCTTAAGGCACTCCTGAAACAGCGACAGTGATAGGCGGGGCTACCATGCAGGGATGATGTCATCACGGCAGGTATGTTCACAAAGAGCATGTATTTGAAGGCTCTTACCGCTGAGGCGCATGTGATCCTCGTGGAATCGGATCTGCCGCGACTCTCCTTTGATGAAGTTCAGGTCGGTCTTGCCCATGTTGTTAAACTGGAATGTGAAAAGTCGCTTTCTGTGGCTGGTCAGTTGCTGGCCTTTAGAAGAGTTTTCAGGGACCGCACTGTTCTCCAGGTCATTATCGCAGCCGATCGAGTCCTCCGATTGGCTGTTTTCATTCTCGGAGGGAAGTTCCTGGTCCTGACTGGACTCGTCGTCGGGCTCATCTGTCTCCATCTCACCTGAGAGATAAGTGCTCATTGTATTTTAGAATGAAGCACTGGCGCTGTTTAAATGTGCATGCCGATGTAAGAAGTGAACTGTGGGCTTACTGGGCGAGACTTCCTCGATGACACCATTGGTAGCGTTGCCGTTAATGGAGTGATGTTTGGTGGAGTTCGTCTCCCCAGACTCCTCCTCCTCAGCGGCTGCGCGAATGAAACGACTGCAAACGACAGCAAGTAAACTTACAATCACGTGTGCACATTGAGAAACACAAAATTCCCTCATTGACACGCCAGACAACAGGAGACTAAAGTTAATCTGATCGAGCAGATCGGACATGAATAGCTTTTGGCTTAAATTATGTTCTCGCGCCATGTGAAACACCACGTTAAAACATAAGCAAGTCAGACGTCTCTGCAGATTCAAGCTTGCTGTGTTGTTGTTCATTAGACTTCAGCTTCATTACACACAGTAATCCAACACAGCGGCTACACATCCTTATATTGTATCACCAGGGCCGGACTTAGAAGGATGGGGGCCGCTGGGCTAGAGTTGTTTTCGGGGCCCCCTTTCTATTTAAAATCATGTGTTTGTTAGCATTAGTAAATGTTTATTTTCTCCAACGACTAACAATGGCACTTGTTCATTGGTTTACACGTTAATAATGCTTGTTTAGACATGCTTAAATGTAAACTCTGCCTGTAACTCATGACATCTTGTCTCTCAGTTTTTAGTTCTCTTTTTAGCGTGGCACTGCGATTAGCGCTTGTCAGCCATTATAACAGCGTCTTAATGCAGACTGGTTTCAACGGCGGAAAACGTGACGGATAGCATCCACAAATAACAAATTAGGAACCACTTCAAGTTCAATACTCCCAGTCAATGCAACGTCATTTCCATAGAAACCTAATCAGATATTGCTAAATTGAGAACACACCACACGGGACGATCAAATCGATCTGAACTTTGCAACAAACAGTGTGGATGGATAATCAAAAAGATTTGGCCTGACAGTCTGAACATAGCCTGAGTAAAGTACTATGGGATGAAGCCGAGGCGAGACAGAACTGCTATGATGATATGACCGAGATGAAACAGATGTGCTTGAGATGAGACTATAGCGTACCAGAGTCGCAGCAACAGTAGATTGTAGAATTTGTCTTCGTTTAGTGTTCGAGGTACAGCGAGGATGAAGGGTTGGCCGAACAGTGGTGTGCT
Source organism: Barbatula barbatula (assembly GCA_037178815.1). Lineage (NCBI taxonomy): Eukaryota > Metazoa > Chordata > Actinopteri > Cypriniformes > Nemacheilidae > Barbatula > Barbatula barbatula. The sequence continues at coordinate 31,433,207 of CM074076.1, forward strand.
GGTGTGATTGTAACCAGACTGCTTGTATTTTTCTCGCAGAAGAACTGGAATCACCACATGATCCGTGTCCTCCTGCCTGTTCACAGCCACTTCGAACCTGCGGCACAGACAAAAGCGCTGAACATCAACTTCACAACGCATTTCTGCCATTTCATTCGGACGAGGATTGAAACACTCACACGTAGATGTCATCCCGCTCAATAATGCTGCTCAGGTTCTCATTAGTGGCAAAGATTCGATGAAATCTGTGGTTGTAAATGTCCGTCACAATCATCTAGACGGGCAGAGAGAAGTGGTGAGATGCGGTAAACGCATGATGGCACAGAAGACATTCAGACGTTACCTTCTCAGCAGGAACGTCCGACAGGGCAGAAAGTGACGCGCACAGATTTGATATAGAGCCCACTTTAGGCACAGTCACTTTATACTGAAACAAACAAGAGACACAAAGAAGATGTTATCATCCTCCCCCATAGGGGTGTTCGTTTGGGTTGATTTCTCGAACCGAGAACCAACGCTCGCTATCCCAACATTAACCCTAACTGAGAAGATTTTAACTTTAAATTGGAATGAAATATAAATACATGCTGCGTCTCATTTCGAAGGCTGGGTCCTCCGGAGGTCACATAAGTCTTGGATTGCGACGCCTGAAGGACACATACTTAGAAATGAGACACAGCTAGGGTTGATAACTGTGATCCGTCAATATTGCAAAGAATTGTTTCACAGATTTATTTTGACGTGCAAACAGCAGCATACAAAATAGATCAACAAAAGCACCTACATTCACATATGATCACATTTTCAGGAACCTGCCGCATTTTGACAATGGAGGAAAAAAATATAAATTAAAAGCTTAAATAATGAATAAATGATTACAAAACCACAGAAGAACCAGATTTCTCCGTCAGAAAGTCTTTTCATAAAACAAAAAATAGAAGACAATCCAAAGTTTGAGGTTTTTATTAAAGTAAGATGTTCACGTTAGGGCTGGGCAATAATGGCCATTAAAATGCTCGCCATTTCCAATAACATCAGGTGTGTTTGACTTCATGCAACGTTGCACAGATGATCGGGGTACTGATGTCATACACCCATCAATCTGCAGATACGGACCGGGAGGGAATTCGTTCCAGAAGCTTGATAGCTTTCTTTGATGCTGGACGGCGTTTTTCAAGCCCTTACACTGAAAGGTTTAACAGGCATTCAAATATGACGCAGTAATACTAACCGTTGGACGTTATTATCCCAGTAAACCCCTATACCGGTAATCGTTACATCCCAAACTGAAACATGTCTATAAACCGTAATGAGTTCCACGAAGAAAGAATGGTGATCACAAACCAGCGCTCAAGTTCCACTTCTTTAAAACATGACTGTACCTGTGTGGGTTTGGCCAGCGGGTCCAGCCACACCAAATAGACCTCAAGTGTTCGTTCCTTCTTCGTGGGCAGAGGAAGAGTTAGATAGCAGAAGGGGTCAAAGGTCACTGAGATCTTGGAACACATGGGACAGACCAGCGTGGACTTGAAAAGGCCGTGAAAGATATCGACGATGATGGAGTCGTTGCGCTTCATGTGGTTCTGCCAAGCCTCCTCCGCCACCACCTGAGGGACAAACACAGTTTCAACGGTGACATTGTTTCGTTATGCTTCAGAAAACCAGCGGCGTTACCTTGTCGGGCCGGCCATCTGCGTCTGTCAGCTGGATGTAAGGCTTCTTCCTGATGCGGTTGAGATCCTCGTGAAGTCCATCCAGCAGAAAGGCCAGCAGCTCGTGAGAGTCCTGCTGCTGATAACCTGAAAACTGAGGCGCGAAGTGACCCACCTGTGTCTACACACACACACACACACACACACACACACAAGAGAAAGATTTGACAAGCGATCGTCCACCATCATTCTATACAAACTGATATTACAATACACTTTCATTACCTTCAGTCTCTGCTCGCTTTACCTTGAAGGGTCTGGGCGTCACATAACTGTATTTGCCCGACCAGAGCTGTTTGATGAGTTCGGCGTAGGCTTTGGCGATCTCACACTTCATTCCTAACGGATTTTCCTCATTCAGCTCGTACTGATAGCGGTCTTTCAGAAAGAAGTCCGTCAGCGGAGGAATGCTACTCAAACACTGCGCAAAAAACACAACCGCTTTCTGATCCATCACCACAGCTCTAGTGTAACTACAATATACAGGAACCATCAGTATTTGATATCCTCCAGCACATTCTTATTAGCGTATTTTTAAAAAGACATTGTGTGCTAAATTGATGTATTGACAAAATTGGCAATCCATGGCGATTTAAACACAAAACATGACAATGTTACTCGGCTCACGATTCTTCACAACACATTTCCCATAAGATGAACAATATTCCACATTTTGCTATAGAACTAACAACATTGAGTGCGTTTACATGCACAAAATAAACTGGTTACGCAGGAAACTGCGTTTACAGGGAAAAAACAACTATCCCTCTCACTTCTCTCAACAGGTATAGTTCTAGTTTTTGTTGAAACTAGTATCTTTGTATTTGCACCTATTGTATTATTGCTCTTTTATGACATATCACCTATTGCTCCCTGAACTCTCTGTAAGTCGCTTTGGATAAAGCGTCTGCTAAATGACTAAATGTAATTGAATCGTCTGTGTTTAAATCAATTAAAATTAAACAGAAGCAGTAAACCCTAAGAAAGCTAAAACTTAAGAGAAAAATTCTTTAAGCAATGAAAGCAAAACGTAAAACATAAAATATTGCTGCACGATATATTGTGGTTTTCAACTAAATATTGCGTTACTCTAGTGCGATTATGATATCACGCAGGTTTTGATTATGCGCAGCTTGTCCGTGGAGCACGGCTCTTTGAGCTGTAGAAAATGCTACGAGTTTGCTTGTAATGTGCTTTTGAAAAAGCAACACACTCATCATTATAAATATACTTTATTTTCATGAAAATACCTGAGAAGGCTTGAAGAACAGCGACAGAGAGATAGAAAATAACCTAAGTGTGTTATGGTATATTTGGAGTTTCTTTGCGAGGGCGCCCTCTGGCTTTCAGATGAAGATTTAACAGTAAATTAAAAAATAAAATGGTGGTGCACTTCATTATCGATTTATGGTCTATCCATAACATTAGACATTAGATGTGTTGACAGTTAAACACACTTCATTACTATACATATTTCAGGTTTTTTGGCATTGTGATGTCATATCCTGATGTCATATCGGAGCACTCCCAACAGTAAGGAGAAGTGTTCCAGTCATGAGCACATGACCCAAGAGTCTCACCTGTATGGCAGAGTTCATGAAGCAGGTGTTTCCCAGATTTGAGAGGCCACAGAGACCGGCTCTCTCGCCGCGGCCGGTCTGATCGCTGTACTCGATAGAGCTGTATGCCGGACTGTAGGATGACAGGCCGTAGCTGGAGTTCTTCATACTGCAAAACGAGAAATGGAGGGGTTTCAATCCGCTCACAGAAAACGTGCGGCGGCGAAATGCGTCTTGCAGGGAAAGCAAGAGAAGAACTGATTTGACACCTGCTGATCTGCCCTGACGTCTGCTCACACGCTTTCTTCAGAAACCACCTGAACGCTACACCTGCGCATTTAAAGTCACAGATATTGCATGTCTAACATCTGCACTCTTCATAAAGGATGACGGTTGAGAATTTGACTAGAAACAAGTTGAAAGGCAGCAGAAGCTCTTGAAGGGTTTTAATGTCAGGTGACCATGGCAGCGCCGAAGGTTTGGGAACAGGGCTCTAATGTTGCCACATCACATTTAAAATTCAGAAATAAAGTGCATCCGGAAAGTATTCACAGTGCTTCACTTTTTCCACGATAAAGCACATGTTTGATGCTACAAGCTTGTCATACCTATTTTGGGGCAGTTTCTCCCATTCGTCTTTGAAAGATCTCTCAAGCTCCATTTTCAGATCTCAACAGAGAAATTCAATCGGTTTCAAGTCTGGCCTCTGGTGGGCCACTCAAGGACATTGACAGTGTTGTCCTGTAGTCACTCCTTTGTTATCTTGGCTGTGTGCTTAGGGTCATTGTCCCTATGGAAGATTTTCGGTTTTCATCGAGATGTCTCTGTACATTACAGCATTCATCTTTCCCTCGATCCTGACTAGTCTTCCAGTTCCTGCCGCTGAAAAACATCCCCTCGGCATGATGCTGCCACCAACATGCTACACTGAGTGGTGCCTGGTTTCCTCCAGACATGATGCTTGTCATTCACGCCAAAGAGTTCAATGTTTGTTTCATCAGACCAGATAATTTAGTTTCTCATGGTCTGAGAGTCCTTCAGGTGCCTTTTGGCAAACTCCAGGCGGGCTGTCATGTGCCTTTTACTGAGGAAGGGCTCCCGTCTGGCCACTCTGCCATACAGGCCTGATTGGTGGAGCGCTGCAGAGATGGTTGTTGTTCTGGAAGGTTCTCCTCTCTCCACAGAGACATGCTGGAGCTCTGTCAGAGTGACCATCGGGTTCTTGGTCACCTTCCTGATTAAGGCCCTTCTCCCCCAATCGCTCATTGGCGGCAGCTCTAAGAAGAAGACTCCTGATGGTTCCAAACTTCTTCCATTTACGGATGGAGGCCACTGAGCTCAATTCTGAGTGTCATGGCAAAGGCTGTGAATACTTTTTTAATTTTGAGTAATATAATAAATTGAATCCTTTTTGGTATAAGGCTGTAACATGACAAAATGTGGAAAAAGTGAAACGTAGTGAATTCTTTCCGGATGTACTGCATTACTTCTGATTCATTTGAGGGAATAGTCAGGTTTTCAACTTTCCAACCGGACAAGCTCAGGGACCAATAGGGCTGTGCGATTAATGGAAATCTAATTCAATCAAACTGATTTGTTAATTTCACTTGGATGAAATTATACATTTAATGCATTTTATAATCGTTTAGAAAATTTCAAATACTTCGCAATTGGAAGTAAATGGAATTCGCATATTCTGTCAGAACAATGGCAAACAGATTTTTTTCCAAATCACACAGCAGTAAGATCCAAATGACGAAACAAGTAAAGGAGGTTATCCTACATGTTTGCCCGATGGCATTCGCACTACATGAGGAACTCTCGGGTGATGGCCGGCCGCCAGCGCAGCATTTAAAAACTTTCTTAAACTGAAGGACGCGGCTCTCAAGAGTTTTTGTGTCTCAAAAGTTGAGACTGCCAGGAGCTCATGTGTTCCTCCAGAACTAAAATAGTGTCCAGTTCCTCCCGAACTATGAAGTCTTTCCTAACAACCGCACTAGACTGGCCTACTGTAGCCCCTCCCACCCGTAAGCCACACCCGCCACACTGCGCTTACTTGCAACCACTGAAGCTGCCGTTATGATCGTTTGTGAGAGATGAAGGGCAGATCTTTGGTAAAGCAGAGAGATTGGAAGCGCCAGATGACCTTCAACAGAAAAGAAGAGCAGAAGTTATGGGAGAAGCAGCGAGGCGAGAGAAGAACGCAGATAGAAAGCGCTTCTTCAAACTTCAGACGGATAACAGGCTTACTTGAGCGCCGCGGAGGAACCGCGTGGCCACATGCCGTTTTCGTTCTTCTGCTCGATGACGAGAACCTGCCATGAGAGAGGAGTGCACAAACAGAGCACTGATCAGTGTCGTCAGAGTCTCGATCCACTCGACCTCAGTTTTGAAATCATCTATATTTGAAATATATATACAGTACAGCTCTCTCTGAACCGAGCTACAGGAACACAACATCTACAGACACACCTGTCCTTGATACAGTCCAGCGTCCTGAATGGTGCTCTCCGGTTTATTCAGCGGTTCAAACGTGTTGCTCATGTATTTGTTCCATAACCGCGTTTCTTTCTCGTCCGGGACACTAAATAACTTCCTCATCTCGCGCTCGATGGAGTCTGTGGGGACAAAAAGAGCTAACAAACATCTGAACACAAGCAACTCAAAGAATCAGAAAAGCAGTCAAAGTGAGCGGTTGTAAAAACACATGCACGGTAAACATGATTCTGTGTCGTCGAGAATTTCATGAAACGAATTGAGTAAACTTGACTTCAGAAAATTGGGTTCTTGTTTCTGAAACAAATGAACTTAACATTATCATGTTCAACCGAGTGTTCAGTGGATTTAGAGTTCCCAGCATGTTTGGATATGACATAATTTTCGTGAAAATGTGTTCATTTTTTAAGTAATATCAGGTGCTGTACGTACCGATGGTGTCCGCTTTGCTGAATCTTCTGGTGATGATGTTATCCATGTTGCCGTCTTCACACAGTTTCAGTTCAGTGAGGTAAACTTCAACCTTACAGTGTTTGACAAACATGCCCTGCTCCACCACCTGAACAACACAAGCACACTCAACATCGCTGCGATCTGACGTACATGAGAGGGGATTCTGGGACGCGCACACACACACATTGGACTGAGAGTGTGAGGTAAGAATTTGTGTTGATACGAGTAACAGAGACAGAAAGTCTTATTATAGTAACAGAGCTGAACAGCTGAAGAGCGGCAGGCTATTTATTTCAGTCCCGCTGAACCTCCGTCACAATAAATATCTGTGTCAGAAAACATCGAACCGCAGCCCAATCCACACCGAAACCTTACAAACCCACCCGCGACCCGCACGAACCCCCGCCGTGTTCACGACCGCACGTCCTCCCTCAGAGCGCCGTCATCACAGCGGCTTTGACCTCAGCGGCAGTTTCTCCCGTTTAAAGTCAGTAAGTTAAACTCAGATTAACCAGACGGTACCCGTCAACCCTCGTCCACACCCCAACAAACTCTTCCCAAAGCCTCAGAAGAGAGAGAGAGAGAGAGAGAGAGAGAGCAAACCTCCTGCATGCTGTTGCGTGTAGATGAATCCATGCGACCGTGCAGTCATGGGGTTACCGAATGAAAACAGAAATAGAGCGGCTACTCAACACCCCCCACCCCACCTCCACAAACATGGTCAGAAGGGGCGTCACAAGCAGCGGACGCCATGACAGGGAGACAGACAGACAGCACATTAATAAATCTTACCATGAAGAATTACCCATTCAGAACAGAGATGTGTGGATAAACCACTTCTCTAACCTCTTTAGTAATATAACCAACAACCACGAACAAACTACCCTTGAAGACAAACTAAGCACCCTAGAATCAACTATTAAAGATTACCAAAACCCTTTAGATTACCAAATTACACTAGAGGAACTATGCGTTAATATATGCAAACTTAAATCCAGAAAAGCAAGCTGTCTTAACATAAATTTGACGATGTAGTGAGGTAGGCGGGACGAGAGCCTGTGCATGAGTGATGACGAGCGTCAGCTGTACGAACACCGGTCTCGTATCACGGAGGAGATTGTGGACCAGGCCTTAGTTGCAGAGAGGACCAGGCCTGGCTTTTGTTATGGTTTGTTGGCTTTTAATAATTAAAAGTCCTTTTATGTTCGGCGGGTCCCGTCTTCTTCCTTCCTTTAATGGATTGAATTCGCTCCATCGTTTACTTTGCTTATCATAAGAGACGCAATTGGCAAATGCGCTGGCAATTTTCGTCTGGGTGGGACCTAGGTCCACTTGTTGTTGTTGCATTACGTAGCTTCAAACTTTCTTCGTCCTCTGGTTTGTGTTTTAGATGGTGGAACAAATTGGACGGGTTTCCACTCTTTGTAAGCACTGTTTTTCTGCAAACCTCGCATATTACAGTAGTTTGCTCCGCATCTGATTTTCTATAACAGACCAGTTCCAAATTGTAGTGGAAGCTCTTCCCTTAACAACAAGCTCCTCCTGAACCTCACGTCCGTCTTCCGCTATGCTTGTTTTCACTCCGCACATGAACAGTGAGTCAGTCGCGCACGAAACAACGTCATCAACTAGACTTATCGTATTTATCGGGATGAGAAAAAAATTTCCCGCAATGACAATTTATTTGATGGTATATCGCAAACGATAATTTATCGGCCATCCCTAGCCGATATCTACATTTGTCAAGGATATTCTCGTGATGTGACAGTCTGAAGCATGTAGGGTTTTAACCGTGACTAGGCCTTAGTTCAATTAGGACATCGAAGTCGTTTATTCAAATAAGCATTGCAAAATATAACTTGATGTGCTTTTACTTTCGCCTGCTGTGATATTTATTTTAGCCTCAGACTCTGTCCAGGAAACCCCCCCAGTGACACAGGTTTGATCAGCTGACGTACCTTTCGAGCAATGGGCTCCTGTCCTTCCGTCAGGCCGTACCAGCTGACTAATTTATTCCAGCCGTCGGAGGGCACCAGAATATAATCCAGCTCATCGATCAGATGCTCTTTAATACCCTGCACGTCTCCATCTACAAACACACAACGCCAGTCATTCACACGCAGGACAGATTATCTCATGAAGAAAAGCACATGGTGATGAGCCGAGACACACTAGAACATCAACAACGGTCACACGTGTTCTCCGTGACGTGAAGGGAACGCAGTGACATCATGGTGACGGTACGTACGGTCTGAGGCCCTGAGCAGGCCCGAGTTATCCACCGGCCCGGGGTACACCTTCTGATCGCCCATCTGAAACTTATCCCAGCTGTCAAAGCCCACATACTTCTTCCACTGCTTAAACCAGTGACTGTCCACCAGATACCTGCTCAAAACACACAACACACACACACGTGTGTATTAAAGAACACGAGAACACTCACAAAACACACAACACACACACGTGTGTATTAAAGAACACGAGCACACTCACAAAACACACAACACACACACGTGTGTATTAAAGAACACGAGCACACTCACAAAACACACAACACACACACGTGTGTATTAAAGAACACGAGAACACTCACAAAACACACAACACACACACGTGTGTATTAAAGAACACGAGCACACTCACAAAACACACAACACACACACGTGTGTATTAAAGAACACGAGCACACCCACAAAACACACAACACACACACGTGTGTATTAAAGAACACGAGCACACTCACAAAACACACAATCACACACGTGTGTATTAAAGAACACGAGCACACTCACAAAACACACAATCACATCAACACACGGATTTCGATCCTGTAGGAAAACACTGGACTCTCAGGAGTGTGTGTATGCGTGACAGATAGTGTTTGTGTAATTACTGGTCTCTGTGTGTGTGTGTGTGTGTGTGTGTGTGTGTGTATATACATGTGACAGATAGTGTTTGTGTAATTGCTGGTCTCTGTGTGTGTGTGTGTGTGTGTGTGTGTGTGTGTGTATACATGTGACAGATAGTGTTTGTGTAATTACTGGTCTCTGTGTGTGTGTGTGTGTGTGTGTGTGTGTGTGTGTGTGTGTGTGTGTGTGTGTGTACATGTGACAGATAGTGTTTGTGTAATTACTGTTCTCTCTGAGTGTGTGTGTGTGTGTGTGTGTGTGTTGTATACATGTGACAGATAGTGTTTGTGTAATTACTGTTCTCTCTCTGTGTGTGTGTGTGTGTGTGTGTGTGTGTTTGTATACATGTGACAGATAGTGTTTGTGTAATTACTGTTCTCTCTCTGAGTGTGTGTGTGTGTGTGTGTTTGTATACATGTGACAGATAGTGTTTGTGTAATTACTGGTCTCTGTGTGTGTGTGTGTGTGTGTGTGTGTGTGTGTGTGTGTGTGTGTGTGTGTGTGTATACATGTGACAGATAGTGTTTGTGTAATTACTGTTCTCTCTGAGTGTGTGTGTGTGTGTGTGTGTTTGTATACATGTGACAGATAGTGTTTGTGTAATTACTGTTCTCTCTCTGTGTGTGTGTGTGTGTGTGTGTGTGTTGTATACATGTGACAGATAGTGTTTGTGTAATTACTGTTCTCTCTCTGTGTGTGTGTGTGTGTGTGTGTGTGTGTGTGTGTGTGTGTGTTTGTATACATGTGACAGATAGTGTTTGTGTAATTGCTGGTCTCTGTGTGTGTGTGTGTGTGTGTTTGTATACATGTGACAGATAGTGTTTGTGTAATTACTGGTGTGTGTGTGTGTGTGTGTGTGTGTGTGTACATGTGACAGATAGTGTTTGTGTAATTACTGGTGTGTGTGTGTGTGTGTGGTGTGTGGTGTGTGTGTGTGTGTGTGTGTGTGTGTGTGTGTGTGTGTGTGTGTGTGTGTGTGTGTGTGTGTGTGTGTGTGTGTGTGTGTGTGTGTGTGTGTGTGTGTGTGTGTGTGTGTGTGTGTGTGTGGGGGTGGGGGGGGGGCACGGCGAGGGGCGAAGTGCGGGTCGCGGGGGTGGGCGCTGAACATTTGTGTTTCTCCCCTTCGGCCGCAGCGCGTCTATCACGTCTTTGCATTGACTTAATAGTGGGGCCGGGCGGGGGGGCGTTTCTCCCCGCGCGCTATCACGTCTTTGCATTGACTTAATATGGAAAGCCAAAAGGGTCAGAAAACGCGTGCTTTTAATCGCCGTATTAATATTGAAACGCCGATTTCTTAACGCCGCCAGGCGTTAAATAAACGCCGCTTGACGCTAAACTAACGTCACACGCCGCCACGCGTTTAAAAAACGCCGCACGCCGATTGGCGTTAAGTTAACGTCACACGTCACTCAAAATGCAAACGTAATAGCTCATTTGCATAGCCCGTCCTTTTCTAGGTTATGGGCTCTACGGCAAGTCGGAGCATCTAGTTTGCAGGATCCCAGAAGATGGCACGAAGAGAGTTTATACAGTGCAAATATACCGTAAATGACTGCACTCGCCTTTTATTGTCCGATAATCCTGGTCCAGATGTCTTTCAGCCATGTCTTTATGTCTCGAAACATAAAAGCGCAGAATTAAAAAAGCGAGCTGTAGTAATGTTGTTCTAATGTGTTGTGCTGTTAGCATTAGCTACACTTATATGAGCTCAAACTCTCTCTCTCTCATGCTATTGTAAAGTATCACATTACATGTTATATATTTTAATCATATAATAATATATGTCATATCTGCAAGGTAATGCAGACTGGTCATGCAGATCTATCTGCGATTTAAACATGCATTAAAATATATTACTGTTACTAGTGTTGGTGTATGTTCAAAGTTACTTTTACAAAAAGTATTTTACAAAAGAAAAAACATATTCCTGTATAAAAAACGGATTTATATGCGCAAGACTTCAGCAGTACAACATAAGTTTGTTTCTGTGTGACAAAAAGTATGTAATATAAATATTAAAATAAATAAATTATTACTTTAATTTATTTCTAGTCAACCTTTCCACATATGTATCACCTTATCTGTACTGCTAATGTATTATAAAATATGTATATTATATATAAATTAATTTATATTGATGCTGCTTCAGATTGGTGTGTAATTTCATATACAGATGTCAAGCGCACTTGTGTGAACGTGCGCTTGACGCCCCCCAACTGTCACGCGCAGAGTTGTGCTGGTGGAAGATAACGGTCCATAAAATGTGTATTCATAAGATCTTTGCACACTTTTACCACCGCTGGATATTTTGTATGTGTTTATGTATTATAAAATAATACAAACAAAAGATTATTGCAGCTATTTAAATGCTATTTATAGAGTAGAGGTTTTGAAATGAAGAAATAATATCATTGTTTAGAATTATTTTGTCATGTTTGCTTTGTGTTTCAAGCTTCATGCCTTTAGGTCCTGATTTGGAGTGAATGAGAGTCTTTGAAACTCAGCAGGATTTGATCACAAAGTGTAAGTGTTAACCTCTCATCCACATCATTGCCACCTGGATGCTTCTTAAATGATGACTAGGTTCTGTAGACATAGTAAGAATGAATCTTACTCTAAACTTTATTTTAAATCTATCCCCTTGACCCACGCTTTTGCAACTGGATGCTCCGACTTGCCGTAGAGCCCGCAACCTAGAAAAGGACGGGCTATGCAAATGAGCTATTACGTTTGCATTTTGAGTGACGTGTGACGTTAACTTAACGCCAAACGGCGTGCGGCGTTTTTTAAACGCGTGGCGGCGTGTGACGTTAGTTTAGCGTCAAGCGCCGTTTATTTAACGCCTGGCGGCGTTAAGAAATCGGCGTTTCAATATTAATACGGCGATTAAAAGCACGCGTTTTCTGACCCTTTTGGCTTTCCATAGAAATATGACCCAAACGGCTTTCCATAGGCTCAGTCCTCGCGAAGCAGCCCCTCCCCCGGCAGGAGATGTTCACCCCTCCGCGTCCAGACTGCAAATGATCGCGCGCATGTGCAGAAAGCCGCCGCTGGCTGAATTCAGCATGAGATATAAAACGTTCTTTGTCTAAACTCATTAAATTACCGCAGAAAATAAATCCTCACACAACTCTCGTCCACTGTGTGTGTGCCTCTCTGTGACATAACATAAACTAGCTTGCTAGCTCATCATGTCTCAGTCTAAATGTTGTTAATCTAGATTGTGTAAGCATTTAGTTTTTAAATGTTATGGTTAAAAATGTTCATGTTTTACTATGGTTTTTAACCTACAACAAGACAATCCAAAATTTAAATAAATGTCTCTTTTGTGTCACTTTTGCCGGTCCCAAGCCTGGATAAAGTAGGAAAATCCTCTCTCCTACAGCGTCCATCACAATTACATGCACAATGCACTAGAGGTCTTCTCGGGTCCAAAGATCTTTACCCGACCTGAAATGACCCGAATCACCTTTTACCCGAACCCGAGACAGACCCGATAACGTTTTTATTTTAAAGCCCCGACACAGACCCGATAACGTTTTTATTTTAAAGCCCCGACCCGAGACAGACCCGATAACGTTAGACCCGAGTCCGACCCATCGTATATATTTTTTAAACCCAACTAGACCTGAATGTAAACCGAAGTGTATTAATGAAATTGATATGGAAATGAACACGTTGATCCTCTTGTTTTGCTCTGGCAAATTGCGCAAACTGAGGCTAAATGGGTTGTGCCAGTTTTAGCTGAATCAAATCTAAATAAGTGACGACATGGCAACCACTCACTTGCGCGAACATTCTGTCTCAACAATGTGTCCCAAACCGCGTAGTAGGCTCCTACTGAAATATGCGCGTCTTTTAATATCTACTTCACGAGTTCGCCCCCGCATATTCTGGCTGGAGGTAATTAGGATTTATGCGTATTTGCCGTACTGTCCGGGGAGAGGGCTCCGGGCTCCGAGCTCCCGTCCGAGCCGGGAGCGCTCCCACTTTTACCGGGAAGGGAGCCCAGAGCCTGGACCGAGCCCTGAGCGCCTATCCCCCCCGGCTGCCAGAGGCAGGGGCGGAAAAAAAGGGGAGAGGAGTCGGGGTGGTGGTGGGATGCGAAATCTGGTCGCCTGGTGAAAGTATGTTTTTCCTGAATACGATGGTAACTACATCGAGTGCAAACCTCTGCAGCGTTGGAAACTTCGGGATTTCAATTCTAAGGTGATTTCAGATCACTGCAACTTTCGGAAGATTTGCGTGGCTTTCAACCGATCGGCTGAGGGTTGGAGGAGAGTTGGTAACACGCACACACACAAGCGACGCGCTGTTATTGTACAGGATAGTTCGGGTCTTCCTCGGGTCAATTAAGCAAAACACTTTTACTTTATATTACCCGAGACCCGAAGACACTAATAATATACCCGACCCATGTCCGAAGCTCCCGTGAATCTTTTAGACCCGAACCCGCTCGGGTCTCGGGCCGGATCTCGGGTTTTCGGATCTAAGTGGACCCGTGAAGACCTCTACAATGCACATGGTCAATTAACTTAACTTGACTCTTAGGCTTAACTCTCTTTCATTGAGGCTCAGGGTTTATTTAATGTGTTACAATCAAACTCTACAAATCCACCAACAACCCACCAGAGTCTTATTTATCAACACAAGCCTCGCCGAAGCTCTCTGATGTGGAATAATGTCTATATCTTGTTCACGTCAGAACGGGTTGTTATGAATAAGTCAGTTTGTCCATAATTAACTTATTCACGTTTGAGCAAAAACCAAATAACATAAAACACAATAAAGGAGAAGAGGGTACATACTCATCATACATATAATTACATTTGTATTATAATTCAATGTTAAGACAGAAAATATATTCTGCATGTAAACACCACTAAATACTTTCACTTTCTGAGAAAAGTGCTTTTGAACAGCATCTGTACACCTGCAGGTATGACTCTGGTAAGCAAAGTTCCATCGTTTACATTTATATTTAGTCATTTAGCAGACGCTTTTATCCAATGTGACTTACAGATGAGGAAACATTGAAAGCAATTATAACAACATAGACAACAAAATACATAAGTGCATCAAACTAGTCCATTAAAGCCCAGCTCAGTTTACAAAGCTAAGAATAGAGAGGTAGGAAGGAAGGAAAGAGAAGAGAATTAGGTTAAATCAATCAGCGACGTGTTGACGGAAGAGATGCGTTTTTAGGTGTTTTTTAAAGATGGCAACAGAGTCTGCTGATCTTTTAGCCGCTGATAGATCATTCCACCAATGTGGAACAGATCCAGAGAAGGTACGTGAGAGTGACTTTTTTCCTTCGTTATGAACTGATTCACTATTAACAGCCCGTTACTACCAATTGTGAAAAAAATAGTCTTATTTCTATATAAAATGTTGGCGTTATTCCAGATGAGAAAACTTTGAGGGGAGAAATTGTGTATACAAATAAGTCTCCAGGTAGCAAGTACTCGGTGGTTAAATTTAGAAAGTTTAATTGGAATTTTTTTCTAACCCGCCCAACTGAGAGAAGATAAACCGAGGAATTATATTCCTAATAGATGAAGGATTTTAAAGATATTGTCTCAGCCAATTCATTTTAAAGTTACTGTTTAGAGAGGCAAAATCTATAAAAATCAGACCACCTTTATAATAGGAATTCAGAATTAAGGATTTCTTAATATAGTGGATTTAGTTTTTCCACAGGAGTTTTATCATCATGCTGTCAATTAATTTACAGGTGTGTTTGTCGACAGACATTGATAGAGCAGCATATGATAACGGAGAAATGCCTTCTGCTTTAGTGAGCAGAGCCTTTGAGTGAATCATCTCTTTGTAACCAATGATTCAACACCTTACGTGTCTTCTCAATAATTGGAAGAAAATTGGAGGAGCATCTCATTTTATCCTCTTTTATTATTTTAACTCCCAAGTAAGTAACACTCTCTCTTACAGGGATATTACTAATGAAGGATTCCAGGCAATTGCCAACTGGAAGTAGCTCACATTTGTTAGTGTTGAGGCGAAGGCCTGAGGCTTTAGAGGAAGGTTTAAGAGTCTCTAATACAGCAACCCGAGAGGCGTCTTTTAAAAATAAAACAGTATCATCTGCAGTATTACCACTTCAGAACCATTAACAGTTATTCCTTTTATAGAGCTTTCTCTGATATACTAATTTAAAGGTTTGGTGGCTATCAGAAACAGATACAGGGAGATTGGGCATCCTTGCCTGACTCCTCAATTTATCTCAAATCTAGGAGAGGTCCCACTGCTGAGTTTGATAGAGCTATTGCAATTGGTATAAAGCATTTTAATTGATCTACAAAAGAAGTCACCCAATCCCACCTTACATCAAATGAAAATCATGCTCCAGGGAATCAAAGGCATTAATAATCTAAGAAGAGAATATAATTATCATTAGGGAAAAAGTCAGAATAATGGATAGATTGTTGACAAAAAATAGAGACAAATTGAATTACAAAACTCAGAACAAAAATCTGCAATAATTTTAGGGTCCTCCACAATGTTACCCTTAATCTTCAATTTTTCAATATGATTATTTTTAGCTTGTTGCCTCTCAAGTCTAAAAAAAATAAGCAGAGCTCTTTTTGACCTCTTCAAGCCATTTCCTTTGAGACCTTCGGAAAGCTCCTTCTGCCTTTTGTTTATAAATTTCCATTAGTTTAAGTTTCTGTTCAGTAAACTCTGCTTTATCGAGATCTCTTTTAGATAACAAAGTAGATATTTTGAACAGAATTGTATCCTCTTCTATTTTCGTCTTTTTTGCCAACTCACTGCAATACCTCCTAAAATTCAAATTTAAAAAGTTCCCAATTGCTAGAATATTGTTTTTCAATTTGAGGTTTATTCCAGTAAATTAAGTAAATGTTTTCTACACCAGTGATTATTTTATTATGTTGAAGTACTGAATTATTTAATTTCCAGTATCCAGACTTTTAAATTAGATTTGCGGAAGGTTTAAAAGAAATACTAGTTGAAATAGCCTTGTGGTCCGACAATGGGGATGGTATTAAATCATAACAATATTATCCAAATCCTTAGATGTAAGCCAAAAATCAATCCTGGACTGACTCGATATAGAATTACTACTCCAATTATAGCATTCTTGTGATGGGAGAGATTTTCTCCATGTATCAATTAAAGACAATTTCTCCAAAAACATAATTACATAATCAGGACTTGCTTCCAGCCTGAGGAGGCCATCTATCTAACCTACTGTCCAGCACGACATTGAAATAACCTCTAAAGATCTGAGAAGAGTTAGGATATTTGGGTAACATCCGAGTCACACAATCTCCTAAATTGTCAAAAAGGTCTTATTTTCTCTTTGTAAGTTGAAGCCATAAACATTAATAATAATAATACAGGTTGAGTTTAAAATATATCACAGTTAGAATTTTTTCCTTTAAAGCGATTCCTCAATATGCAAACTCAGAATGAGAATGAGAATGCAGAATGAGCTGTCCCATGAATCTAGCCCCCATTGCGACCTCCAAAAATGTACATCTTGAATATCGGAATGGCATTCTTATAAGAAACAAAAGTCTGTATTAAAGTGCTTCAAGTACAAAAAAAAAGCTTTCCTCTTAACAATGTTACGTAACCCTCTACAATTAAGAGAAATAATAGATAAAGACATAAACAAAAACCTACAGAAAACACACAGTCTAACCCAGAAGATTACTATAAAAAGTGTGTACCAGGATGAGAACAGCAATACCTTTTTTATTTTAAGAAAATCTATTCTTTTATAAATTTACCAATCAAATCAAATATATTTTTCAAATCTTTACAAAACTGAAAAGGAGAAAACCTTTCTTTCTACAGCAAATATTTTTTTTCTAATGTCGCCTCTTTTATAAATTCACAAAAACAAATATTTGAGCTGGAGTCACAGACTCATTCAAGCCTTTAAACAGTACAATGGTACTTTACTCATTATTTTAAGAGAGGCTGTAAACATAACTACTTCCAGTTCCAATCACGGGAGGGCATACCTCGCAGTTCAAGTGGGTGGAGAAATCTCCATGCATTCTACAGCAGCACAGCCCCCGACGAAGAAATCTCTCTTGTTTTCCTTACGTAATTTTTCTACAGTGGGCCATAATTTAATCCTTCTTTCTCTATTGGCAGGGCACAAGTCCTCTGTCCTCAGGTGGTTATTCTTCAGAAAATCTGCATCTTTGGCAGCACGCTATACGGCATCTCTGAAGAACCGTGATGTGAACTGAAATATAATTTCTCTAGGAATGCTGCTCCCAGGTTTTTTAAAACAAAGACGGTGTGCAACGTCCACGATGTCAGGCACTTTATCTTTATGTCACGGCAGGAGACACTGGCATATTTTGATGATCTCATTACAGACATCTTCAATCGTTTCCTTTAACTCAGTGATTTGTTTTGTGTTAACCCCGACTTCTTTCATTTCATTTATTACACTAGAATTTCTTTCCACAAACTTCTCTAGTGCATCCAATTTGTCCTGTACCAGCCGAGAAAGGTCTGAGATCTGCGAGAGGATGATCGTTATATCTTTATCCACAATCCTGCGCTGTTTGGGGACTGGCGATTTACAGGGAGTTTCAGGGAGAGATGAAAATTCCTCCTCTGCCAGCATAAATTCTTCTGGCTCTTTGTCCTGTTTGAGATAATCGTGAAAACTGCTATTAAACAAGTCGCTCGAAGAGACTTTAACAGAAGATTCGGTCGCCTGCAAGCTGCTGCTAGATTTACTAGCCATATTAGCATGTACTGACTGTTCAAGCTTTTCAGCCTTTTGACCAGTACTTTTTTAACTTTCTCCTGAGCCACCCAATGAGGTTTTTGATGAATCACTGTAATATCAGCTGTGGCCTAATGGTTAGAGCGTTGGGCTTGTGATCAGAAGGTTGCCAGTTCTAATCTCAGTGCCAGCAGGTCATGACTGAAGGGCCCTTGAGCAAGGCACCTTACCCCTGATTGCTCTGCAGTAATGTGCCACTGTATAAAACTACTTGTAAGTCGCTTTGGATAAAAGCGTCTGCCAAATGAATAAATGTAAATGTAAATGTAAATATCAAGATAAACTTAAATTTCAATTTCAAAATCAACTTTACAAAGTTATGAAGGTTAGTTTAAGTGGTTAGGATTGCGGAGCTCATCAAAACGAGTGTAATCAAGGAGCCATCTTGAAAAAACCCAGAGAGACCACGTCAGTGCGCTTTGTCTGGGCCACACGGTTGCGACTGAGGAAACGCAGCGAGAAAAGGGGGAAGAGAGACAGCGTCCTTGTCAGACTCAGACGCCGTCCCCTCTGACCTCCTCTCCCAACCATCCCAACGTTCAGTGACTGGACAACAAACTCTGTGAACTGCGGGCACACATCTCAAACCAACGAGAAACAAGGGACTGCTGCATTATTTGCCTCACAGAAACCTGGATGTCTGCAATGGTTCCAGACTCACCATCAAACTTAAGGATGTTCTCTGTGTACCACTCATACAGAACGTAGGAGCACAGAGGGAATAGCAGAGGTGTAAGGAATATTTCAGATCACTCTTCCGTTCCTTTTCTGCCTGTTTATAGGCAGAAACTGAAACAAAAAGCACCCGCCCTCAGGACATTTCAATACTGGTCGGACGCTATACTACAAGACTGTTTTGATCATGTGGACTGGGACATGTTCCGGGCAGCGTCTGATGACTCAGCGTACTCTGATACTGTAACGTGTTGCACCAGGATGTGTGTAGAGGACGTAGTACCGTCAAAAACAATCCACATCTACCCCAACCAAAAATCGTGGATTAACAGCAAGGTTCGAACAGCCTTGTCAGCTCGGACATCTGCCTTTAAAACCGGGAAACATTGACGATCGAAAACAAGCCAGTTACGATCTCAGGAAATCCATCAAAGCAGCCAAACCATTGAGAAGACACCTGTGGAGCAGGTAAACAGTATTAAGTTCCTCGGTGTTCACATCACTGAGGATCTCACATGGTCCGCTCACACAGATGCAGTGCTGAAGAAAACACACCAAAGCCTCTTCTTCCTGAGACAGTTGAGGCAGTTTGAAATGAGCCCCAGCATCCTCAGAACATTGTACACCGGCACTGTGGAGAGCATCCTGACCGGCTGCATCACTGCCTGGTTTGGAAACAGCACCGCTGGCATACGCTAAGCTCGGTAAAGGGTTTTGCAAACTGCCCGCCAAATTGTGGGAGGTGAGCTTCCCTCCCTCCAGGACATCTACACCAGGCAGTGTATAAGGAAAGCCAGGAGGATCATCAGTGACCCAGCCACCCGTCCCACAGCCTGTTCTCTCTGCTATCCTCAGGAAGACATTTCCGCAGCATCCGATCCCACACTAGCCGACTGAGGGATAGCTTTTTTTCCGTCAGGCTATCGGGCTAATGAACAGTCAGAACAAATACACCCTACAGCATACTCTCACTTTACGGTATGCCACACACTAACACAGCTCAAACTGGACTACACATACACATACACATACACACTGCACTAATACAACAATCTTATCTGCTACCACTGGATACCATCCAATGCACATCCATGACACTCGCGTTTCCAGTTCATGTATAATCTGCTGCACCATCGCATATTATGGTGTGTACATAATGCAGAATGTGTACATATGGTGTTCAATGTGTATTGATAACTGGAAGTAATAGTACACTGTGTGTACTGACAATGTCATCTGTATAAGTCTGTATGTATGTAAATAGTACTGTCTATATGTAAATTGTTTCTATATTTCTGGAGATCGCTCTCAAGAATTTCACTCACCAAGGCACTTGTGCTGTGGTGATGTGACAATAAAAGTGATTTGATTTTTGATTTGTCAGGTGTACATCATTCAGGTGGATGCTGCATGAAAGTCGCTCAATATGCATAAAGTTGAACAATTCTCAACATTTGTCACTTGACACGCCCACTTCCTGTCGCCAATGGTCACTGTCGCTCGTGTCGCCAACACTCCATTGAAATGAATGAGATTGCCTCGCTCTGCCGAAGCTGGTTTCTGGCGTTGTGAATGGGGTTTTAAAAACATACTCACCTTAAGGAACACCATACTAATAAGGTGTTTGACCCCCTTTCGCCTTAAGAACTGCCTTAATTCTACGTGGCATTGATTCAACAAGGTGCTGAAAACATTCTTTAGAAATGTTGGCCCAAATTAATGTAATATTATGAACTTTTCCTTGATAAAATTACGTAGTTCCCCCAATGGGTGTCTTGAAGGATTCAAAGAACGAAGCAAGAGGCTGGTATACAAAACATTAATCTTATTTTATTATTACAAATGGTATAGTTAAAATGTTGCGGCTCGGCAAGCAATACTGGACATAGACACACTTATGGCCAATAGCAACACCTCACAATCACACAGTGTATCAAATACCGCAATCTCAATTAACACAGCATTCCCAATATAACAACCCTGTACACAGCAAGCTCAAACTGAAAAGTACATGTGGAACCACTCAAACTCTATGCTAAAGGTAAGCTATGGGTAATTGAGCACAATGTTACGATACCATTTGCTGAACCATTCATAATAAACCACAGAGAAGAAAAGAAAACAAACCAAACAAAATACAATACACCTTGGAGGTACAGTACAAATATCTACAATATAATAGGGGGAAAGCGGCAATTACACCCCGAAGCACTCGGTTTCTGCAATAAATCACAAACATACCATAAGCGCACATAGCATAAAACAAACTGCACCAGTTTCCTTCCATTTGTATTATCCTTCCCTGGGTTACAACAATAGTGTTTTACCGAATATAACTTCCCCCTTCCAACCTATCACACAGAATAAATGTATAAAAATAATCACAGCAATAATGCAACCCCTTTAAGCAGGGAAGAGACAAACAAATGGCACCATACATTCCACATTGATTAAAATCATTACAGCTTGCAACAATGAATCACTACCTTGCACTTAGGATCCTAGCACCTAGTTGTGTCGATTTCCGGTGCTCCGCTCGGCTACTTGGCTCCCCATTTAATCCCAGAAAAACTGAGAGCCGGGAGAATAGCTTGATTAAAATACGGCCTTGGTTACTTTCTAAATTGCATGTAACAGCTGCTTACCGATCCTGCTACAACCAGCTGGACATCTCCCGTGTGAATGAAAACCTGCAAAACCTTCTGTTGTAAATCACTTCCACCAACTCTGCCTTAACACATGCTGCCAGGGCCAACCAAACAATTCATTCACCCTACAGGTGCACATGCTTTTATCTACTTCCTAGCAGTGGCGGCTCCAGACAATTTTGATTGGGGGGTCAATGGGGAGTCCTGGTCATTTAAAGGGGTGTCTCATGAAAACCAACAGAAAATACAGTGGACACGGGTTATAACTGCATATTAATGCTACTAAACAAATAAAACAACACAGCATATCAACTACTTTGTTTTTAATGAATTAATCAATTGTAGTTTGCAAACAATATGCTCGAACTTTAATTGCCATTTCCACACCCAGTGCCGCTGCTAGCCATATTGGTGCCCTAAGCATAATTCCATTATGATGACCCCCCCCCCCCTGAAATTTGCCAGTTTAACTTTTTATTACCAAACATATAATTCAATATCAATAACACAATAGCAGCATTGCAGTATTAAACCTAGGAACACAAAATAGAGAAAGTAAAATCTTCACAGCTTTGCTGACTTTGTAAACATATGTAGAATAGCCAACACACACTACACATTTGAAAGTGCAACGTTTTCTTCAGTAAACAGAATTAGTAGCAGCACATCCACATTTCCCGAATTTAAGTTACTTAAACATGGACATACCTGCATGTGATGCACAGGCATCAACTCGCAGTTTCTTCTTCTTTCTTTCCATCTGCTCACCTGTCTCTTCCGCCCTTTTTTAGGTATGACAAAGCGATCCATTTTTAGCTTCAAGATATAAAGTGCGTAGCAGCTCTTGCGGGATTGCGACAGCACCTTGAATGCAATGACGCAAGGCGCAGCGGCAGCAACGTTCATGGGGCGTCGCATTGATTCTTGTTTATATATTTTTTTATATGTCGATTAAATTATGAATTATTATTGTTATGCGTAGTTTGAAGAGAACCATTTTTAAATCTTTATCCCGGATATATATATTTTAATATATATCAAATATTTTTTTAATCAGGAAGGGGTGGGGGTCTAATGGGGGGTCAATGCGTTTTTTGGAAGGGTCTTGAGACCCCCCAAGACCCCCCCCCTGGCGCCGCCACTGCTTCCTAGTGGAACTAAGCAAAGGCAGTTAGTCTGCAAACGACTCCCTCTATAGGAAGGGAGTAGGTATAGGTAGCCTACATAGGCATCCAAATCCTGACAACACTTCACCTGGTCACATTAATAGGATAGCATCTTGCAGTTGATGGAGATTTGTGGGATGCACATCCAGGGCACGAAGCTCCCGTTCCACCACATCCCAAAGATGCTCTATTGGGTTGAGATCTGGGGCCTCATTTATAACCGTTGCGTACTCACAAAAAAGGCACTGAAACAGGCAGACGCCACTTCGCACGCATAAATTGTGATTTATAAAAACAAACTTGACAGGAATATTTGCGTACCTGCACGCAAACTGTGACCCATGCGTACGAACATTTTGGAGACGGAGCAGTTTTGGCGACAACCGATGGTGAGCTGAGGGATTGACGGTAGATTAATGAAATTAAACACATTGAACTTGAAAAGTTCCGCATAGACCTATCCATATAACCATAAACATACAAATCACTTTCAATCGTCATTAAGCGTCCTAATCATAAAACATGCATGTCCACAATACCAATTTATATAAATAAATGGTAATAATTTATCAAATAAAAGTGCATCAATTTAATTTATTTTACTTTCATTTGCTAATGATCTAAGGGTGGGCGTATGGGTTTAGCACTCATTGTCTGATTGGTATGACAGGTGTAAAGGCTTGAATGTGATCGCTGCAAACATAAATACTACGGTGAAACCCCTGCATCTACGACATGATGGATGCGCTGGCATTGCTGGAGGACTATGCCAATGGCAGACTTAGGAGGGAAAGGGTGTTTAGAGACCGCAAAGATTTCCTAGCCCACGATGATGACTGGCTAATAAGCCGATGTAGATTCCCTAGAGCCATGCTTTTGGATCTGTGTACTGAATTGGGGCCAACAAAGGCAAACTAGACGAAACCGCGCCATCCCGGTACCATACCAAGTCCTGTCAGTTTTAGGATTTTTGGCAACCGGGAGTTACCAGCGGGAGTTGGTCGATAGGCAAGTTAACAATATGATGATACAATTTTTTTTTCCTGAGCAAAGCTTGATGTGGAAACTTCTAATTCTGTTAATTTGACGTCTGGGATTTCACAGCCGTCACTGAGCTCCTTAATGCCTGATGTTTTGAAAGGGATTATTAAAATGACAAATTGATACATAAAGTTTCCTTACACTATTGGGGAACAGGCCAATATCAAAAGGCAATTTGCAGCAATGTCCGGATTCCCAAATGTAATCGGCGCAATTGACTGCACTCATATTGCTATAAGGGCTCCACGTGAAAACAAGTACATTTATGTGAATCGAAAACATGTGCATTCCATAAATGTGAAAGTTGTTTGTGAGGCCAACATGATTTTTACAAACGTTGTGGCGCGACGGCCTGGTTCAACACATGACTCGTTTATTGTAGTGCACAGACTTGAGGCAGGTGCTGTGCACGATGGGTGGCTTCTTGGTAAGTGAAAATTAAATAATGGTCTGTTTTCTAACAGTTAAAGCCTAATGTAAAATTAATCTGTTATACTGGTAGGTGACAGTGGCTATACACTCTCCAATTATATTGCCAGCCGGGTCTCCAAGGGGGACAGATCGGACGTCCCAGGACCCCCACCAGTCCCAGACACACTCTGACTGTCGAGCCTTTTTTTTGCCCCCACTTTTAAGTCAGACCACTTCTTTTTTATTTCCTGAACCGTCCGGTTAGCTGAACCAACTACATTTACAGCTGCAGTCACATGCTGCCATTCCACACTTTCTTTTGATAACAGTTTTGATATACTTTGATATACTGGCTTAAACCAAATGAATATTTCGGCCTAAATGAGTGTACCCCACCAAGTTACTGTTATATGCATGAGCCACGTCCGGTTGGTCGGGGTGGCGGCGTTGCTACAATATTTAGAAACTTTCTTACTGTAACTCAGAGAACAGAGCATAAATTTAAATCATTTGAAGTGCTTGCGTTGAACATAATTATTCCTTACAAAAGTTAAAAACCTTTGCTTTTTTTTACATTGGCTACGGTGTATAGACCCCCGGTCCCTATACTGATTTTTTCAAAGAGTTTGCGGACTTCCTATCGGACCTATTGGTTAACGTTGATAAAATACTAATTGTCAGAGATTTTAATATCCACGTAGATAGCGCTACCGATGCATTAGCACTGGCGTTTACAGAACTACTACAATCTTTTGGGGTAATACAACACATTAAAGGACCCACTCATCGATTTAATCGTACACTAGACCTGATTATATCTCACTGAGCCGATGTAACCAATATAGATATTTTGCCTCAAAGCGACGATGTCACCGATCACTATCTTATAACGGGTACTTAGCACACAGCAGGAATCAGCCCTTTAACTCGTTATCGACAGGGTAGAACAATCACCTCCGCTACTAAAGATAGTTTCGCAAAGAGCTTGCCAGATCTGACTCCTTTAATAACCATACCAATAAATAACGAATCGCTCGATGTCATGACCAGGAAATTGGGTACTATTTTCTCCAATACATTAGAAGCTGTTGCTCCTATGAAGTCAAAAAAGATTAATGAGAAAAACATAGCACCATGGTACAATAGCACCACTCGCGCCCTAAAAAGAGAAACTCGCAAACTAGAGCGTAAATGGATAAAATCTCAATTAGAAGTCTTTAAAATGGCATGGAAAGAGAGTGCATATAAGAAGGCACTAAAAGCAGCAAAGGCTGAGCACCTTCGTAACCTCATAGAAACCAACAAAAACAATCCAAGGTTTCTATTTAGCACAGTCGCTAAATTAACAAATAAACAGACACCACCTGACCTGGCTATTCCGCTGCACCTCGGTAGCAATGAATTCATGAAATTTTTTACAGAGAAAATCGAAAACATTCGTGACAAAATTGTAAAAACTCGACCTCCAAATCTGTCCTATGAATTAGCACCAACCATCGCTCCAAAACAAAGGCTCCAGCATTTTTCACCAATAAAACAGGAAGATTTAATTCAACTTCTAAGCCTACAACTTGCTTACTAGACCCCATACCAACTAAATTATTAAAAGAGCTACTACCTGTTGCAATTGAGCCCATTTATAACATTATCAACTCGTCAATTAATCTAGGCCATGTCCCAAGACCCTTTAAGATGGCCGTCATTAAGCCCGTTATCAAGAAACCAAACTTAGACCCCAGTGAACTAGGAAACTATAGACCGATTTCAAATCTCCCATACCTGTCTAAAATACTAGAAAAAGTAGTGTGCACTCAGTTGTGCTCTTTCTTACAAAATAACAACATGCACGAAAAATTTCAGTCAGGCTTTAGACCGCATCATAGCACTGAAAGTGCGCTCGTTAAAATTACAAACGACCTGCTTATAGCATCAGATAAAGGTAACATCTCACTCCTGGTCCTGCTTGACCTTAGTGCTGCGTTTGATACCGTAGACCATAACATACTTCTAGATCGCTTACACAATTATAGCGGTATTGAGGGACAGGCACTACAATGGTTTAGATCTTCTTGTCAGACAGACATCAATTTGTCCATTTAAATGGGGAATCATCCAATCTAACGCAAGTAAATTATGGATT
Source organism: Barbatula barbatula (assembly GCA_037178815.1). Classification (NCBI taxonomy): domain Eukaryota; kingdom Metazoa; phylum Chordata; class Actinopteri; order Cypriniformes; family Nemacheilidae; genus Barbatula; species Barbatula barbatula. Next base: position 31,459,214 of record CM074076.1, read on the forward strand.
ACCTCAGGGATCGGTTCTGGGACCCGTGCTGTTCTCCATATACATGCTTCCCCTCGGAAACATTATTAAAAAACATGGAATTAGCTTCCATTGCTATGCAGATGATACTCAGCTATATATCTCATCAAGACCAGATGATTCCTCCCAGCTATCCAAATTGGCAGAGTGCATTAAAGATATACAACATTGGATGACCTGTAATTTCCTTTTTTTAATTCTAATAAAACAGAAATATTACTTATCAGACCAAAGACACGCAAACCAAATATTTCTGATTATAAACGGCAAGTTGAAGGATGTACTGTTACTCCAACAAATACAGTAAAAGATCTAGGCGTTATATTTGACAGCAACCTGTCATTTCGAAATCACATCTCAAATGTCACAAAAACAGCCTTTTTCCACCTAAGAAATGTTGCCAAGTTACGAAATATTCTGTGTGTTGCTGACGCGGAGAAGCTTATTCATGCATTTATGACCTCAAGACTTGACTACTGTAATGCGCTACTCAGTGTTTGTCCTGCATCATCAATAAACAAACTACAGTTAGTTCAGAAAATACCATCACATAACCCCAATGTTATCAACCCTTCACTGGCTTCACATTAAGTATCGTATTGACTTTAAAGTTCTTTAAATCACTTATAAAGCCTTAAAGGGTTTAGCCCCTACCTACCTAACAGAGCTTCTATCACACTACAACCCATCACGCTCTCTAAGATCTCAAAACTCAGGACTTTTGATAATACCTAGAATAACTAAATCCACCAAAGGGGGCCGAGCTTTCTCATACGTAGCACCTAAACTCTGGAATAACCTTCCTGATATTATTCCAGGATCAGACACACTCACCCAATTTAAATCTAGATTAAAAACGCATCTTTTCAGCCAAACATTCACTTAATGCAAAATATGCTTAATAAACCACCAGGAGATGCTGACATTAGATATTATTTACTAGAATAATTGGATTTATTATATAACACACCATGTAGTGTGTTTACCCTTTCTTGGGTTTTTGCAAATTGTGAAAAGCGCTATATAAATAAAATTGAATTGTTCGTGACGCCAATACTATGGCTACCAAACAAAATAAATTTCCTTTCCTCCACCTCAGTCACAAGAACCTTTATTTCTGTCTCTGTGAAATTTCTCTTTTTCCCCTTAGTTTCCATTGCTGCTATTATCACGCATACAGAACCTCTTGCTCATTAAGATGCACGGCCATTCATGAGGTGATTTGCATGGGCTATATATGGTTGAAAAGGGGCGGGTTAAGGGCGGGATGTCGATTTTTTTCACCTGCGCAAATTATCAGGTAGATTGTGATTTATAAATGGAAAATTGCGTGCAGGTGTGCGTGCGCACGGTTTTATAATTCGTAGTTTTTGATTGCGTACGCCATTTTTTGCTTTCGGGCGCACGTACACTTTTTGTAAGGATCCTATGCACAGTTTTATAAATGAGACCCCTGGTGACTGTGGGTGCCATTTTAGTACAGTGAACTCATTGTCATGTTCAAGAAACCAATTTAAAATGATTCGAGCTTTGTGACATGGTGCATTATCCTGCTGGAAGTAGCCATCAGAGGATGGGTACATGGCAGTCATAAAGGGATGGACATGGTCAGAAACAATGCTCAGGTAGGTTAAACGATGGCCAATTGGCACTAAGGGGCCTAAAGTGTGCCAAGAAAACATCCCCCACACCATTACACCACCACCAGCCTGCACAGTGGTAACAAGGCATGATGGATCCATGTTCTCATTCTGTTTACGCCAAATTCTGACCAGGGACCCGTTTCAGAAAGCAGGGTAAGAGCAAACTCAGTGTAAGTTAACCCCAGAAAACGGGATACTCTGGGTTTTCAGTTTCAGAACGCGAGGTATATTAAACCTGTGACCGCGGGGTAAGTCAACCCCGTTTCAGAAATCAAGGTATCTTATACTTAGAGTGAGTAACCATAGTAACCTACTCTGTGAACCTAACCTGGTCGGGAGCAGGTTTTATTCCACTAACCCGAGGTTTGTTACAATCTCCGCCCCTTTTCGAAGCGCGAGCGGTGTTGAAATTGCCTTCGCCGTTCGTTTTTTCATTCGTTTTCCTTAATCGCGCACAAGTTCGTAACACAGACATTAAATGTCCGTTTATTCAGTACCCGTAGATGAGGAAGCTGCATTCATTCAGAGAGAGTTACATTTACGTCGGGAGAGAATATATGGTGAAGCCACGTTTGGATGTTTTATCATATCCGGAGGATTCTTTATTTGAGAGGCACAGTTTGTCTTTACAGTCCATTAAATATATTCACACTCTGCTTCATCCTTACATCACAAACCTCACTCGTGAACGCGCTCTTACATCTGAGCAGATTCTCTGTATGGCCTTATGTGTCTTTGCTAATGGAAGCTTTCTATATAACACCGGGGATGCAGAACACGTTAGCAAGGCAACTGTATGAAGAGCAGTAAGAGAAGTGTGCATCACTCTCAAGCACTTTATATACATTTGTGTTAAGTTTCCTGTGAGAGCCATCAAAGAGGAGTTTCATAGGATTGCAGGTGAATGGTGAACGTCTTTCTGAATAAGCTGATCAAATAAATGTGCTCTTGCTGCCACCTCTAATAATTCAAATACCCTTTAGGATTTCCCAATGTGATTGGGTGCACATTTAAAAGGTCCCACTCGCCCCGCTCTGCGCGGGCTTCGAACTGCCGTCGGTCAGAACGAGAGACGGGCGCTCTAACCACGAGCCTAACGACCGCAGTCCCTATTGCGTCTGTCGCTAGAGCATCTCTAGCTGGCCTCCATTACACACAGCTGGAGCAGGGGCAAGCATGGCCAGTTTTTTGTCTTCTATAGCCACAGTGCTCGGTTCTCATATCCTCATAACTTTCAAGGCCAGTTTATTAAATATATCAAACATTTCCCAGTCAGGCATCCTACAACCAAGAGCATTTAAACTCACCGGACTGAATGATGTTTTTATATTTCATTTCCAGCTGCTGCCATGTTCTTTTTATTGCAGAAGGATTGCACCTACATGACAAAAAATCGTAGGTATATATGTTTATACATATACGATACGATATACATAATATATATATATATATACTGGCGAGAAATAAACGGAGCGTTTTTTGTCACGTGGCGTTGCCATGGTGAATCGTGTTATCTTCGCTCAATTGATGATGGCTTTTTAAAGCCGCGATGAACACGAGTAACCTCGGGTGAAGTTACTCAGAGTGGATTTAACTCATTGAAACCAGCTGTTCTGAAACAGAAAACTCAGAGTAGCGGTTATCTGAGTAAATCAACTCAGAGTTCATATTTTAACTCAGTGTTGCTTGAACCTCCTTATTGAAACGGGTCCCAGGTGTAACTGGTCTGTTGTCTGCGTTGTGTATTTATAAGAACAGGACAGCATTCGCAGTTTCGCTGATCTTTTATTCCCTGATGTACAAACAAATATAATCAGCCTCTTAGTGAGAGTTGCCCTCGGTTACTCTATAAAACAAATACGATATACACTTATCACATGTGCTCATATCACTTTTAGGCCCAGGTGCAAAAATATAACTTAAACGGGATGAAATGACAAAAATAACCACACAGATAGGTAAAATAATATTATATACATAAATTAGAGTCAAGATATAGACAAAAGCAACAATAAAACGTAGGATTAATTAAGATTATCAGGAGCCCAAAATAACCTCACCTCTCCACTGCATAACCAATGCAAAGAGGAAGAGGAGGGGACTGAACAGGAAATATGGACTCACGAAGTCACACCAATTAAAGGGGAAAGGCACTCACTTCACTTCATCAGGTGTATGTAAATGAACAATTTTGTGGGAATTCTCATTGATACATATATTTAACAGTACACTTTCTGTACCTGTTACACAGGCAACATTTTTCCAGTCTTTTCCAGAAAATCCCAGTTACTGAGCAGATTGTGAAATACTCAGACCGGCCCGTCTGGCACCAACAACCATGCCACGCTCAAAATTGCTTAAATCACCTTTCCTTCCCATTCTGACATTCAGTTTGGAGTTCAGGAGATTGTATTGACACACTCCTAAATGCATTGAAGCAACTGCCATGTGATTGGTTGATTAGATAATTGCATTAATGAGAAATTGAACAGGTGTTCCTTATAATCATTTAGGTGAGTGTATAACACTCAGAATAATATTAAAATAGCAACAATATAGAGAATAGAAAAAATATATATATTAAGATATAGGAAGCCCTTAAAAAATCACTGTTTATATCTTCGAAAGTGATGATAATACTGAAAACATTAAGATTACGAACATGAGATTCTAACCCTAACATGAGTAAACAATGTAGGTTTGATTCAGTTTATATCAGTGGTTCTCAACAGGGGGCGGTGGCCTACAGGCGACCCTCAAAATGACTAATAATAAAAGATTACACAAAAAGCATTGAAATACATACAGAAATCCATGAACAAAAATGTTTCCAGTTCATTTCATGCAAACTATATTTGATTGAGTTTTAGTGGGTGGGGCTCTTAAAATTGTTAACACCACCAGGGCCTAAAAGTACAAAATGTTGAGGACAAATGGTTTATATAGTCTACCCAGCCCCTAAAATACAACAGAAACCATGAAGAACAAGCCATTTGTCGCATTGTATTGCTCGTGTCCGGCTGGGACCCAGATGACTGTGCCATGGAAACAACAATTTGACACTAAAAGGAAAAGAAGCAAATTTTTTATTCTTGGTGTCATTTACAACAATAGACCCTTCATGTGGAGTCATGTTTGTCTTTCGCTTTCAGCCGATGATTGATCACCAATGTCGTAGAGATAGTCGGATAGATCAAATTTTTTGTTAAGGCGAACATTCAAACTATCGCACATGATTTAGTTTAGTTCCACAGTACTGGGACTGATGTCTTTTGTTAGTCAGTAAACTTGTGTATGTGGAGCTCAGGTGGGGATGAAAAGTGTGTCCTCAGGACAGGTTCTGTAATAGCGAAGTAATCGTAGCAGAAAACTTCATCCTTTGACTGAAGTAGATGATCAAACAGATATAGATGTGATGTTGTAATATAAGATGACCTTCCTCGTGTTTGCAGTCAGGGCCAAACGATTATTTTCATAACAGCTTCTTCCCTGCTTTACAAATGATAAAAATCACCAAACAAACCATTCATCTGAACAACTATATATTTCAGAAAGAAAATGCTTGTTTGAAGACTAGTACGATTGATTTCTGATTGTTTCCCCAAATTATCATCACAACCCTAATATGCAAAAACGACCACAACAAACTAGCATCCAACTTCCCATCGTGAATAGCTTAAAATCCATTTACACATCATAAACAAGCATTTCATCCCCATCACACACATGAAAACCGAGGCGGGACTTCAGACAGGAAGTTCATATGCTGTGTGATGTCATGATGACCTAGCATAAGCTCATGGACACCGTGCTGCAGTCATAAGTTAGTTGTCTGTCTGTTGCGATGGGGTTAGTTTCTGTGTTAACTGCTCTCCTGAGGGTCAAGGGCTTGAGTCGGGACGGATGGAGCGTCACACACTGACGAAGACATCACTACCGTCTCTGCAATGATGGCTTTACGAGAGCAGGCCAAGCAGATGTAGTCTTCGTTCTCAGCCATCTCGCACGACACACCAACACACACCTGATGAAACCATTCATCGCAGCCCCCGTCACACTGGACCCAGTCCACCTGAAGCGCACACACAGACAGACAGACAAATGAACACAGAGATAAACAGACATAACACAATAAAAGGGGGCTTAAAGATGAGCGGTCCAAACAGACTCGAGTCGTTCAAAGCTCCAGCGTTCAGTTGAAATATGACATAAATGTGAAGATCCTCACTGACCTTATCCTTGCACGGCCGCTGGCAGTTCTTGGCAGCACAAACCGCGTTCTCGTCATTGGAGTCCTCGGCTCCGGACCAGTCGTATTTCGAAGGGATGTCCAGGATCTTTCTGGCTTTCTTCTCGAGCCCCTCCTTGGAGAAGTCGGCCTTGGCGGCAGCTTTCTCTTTCCTCTTCCGCTCTTTCTCCTCTTTGGCGAGCCGCTTGGCCAGCTGCTTCAGCTCGCGAGACTTCGAGTCTGGGTTCAGCTTCAGTCTCTTCTTTTTGGGCTTGAGTTCCAGAACCCGTTTCATGTCTTTGGTCTTGGTTCGGCCCTCCATGCCGCTTGTGACCAGAAGCAGCTGCTGTTCCGCCCTTTCCAGCTTCCTCTTCCTCTTCTTCTCCATGTCCTTCACCTTCAGCTTGATGGGTTTGTCCAAAGGATCGTCGTCAGGCTGTAAGAGCAGAGCTCGGTTACGAATTCACATCGAGAGAGACAACATTTACATGGGATCACATTGGTTCTCACCTCCATGACCTGCAGGAACTTGTCCTCCGAAGGGGGGTGCGTCGCCTGCAGGATCCTCCAGATGTGCTGCGTCTCATCCAGAGACACCTCTAGTAGGTCGCCCTCCATCATCAGCTCCTCTAGCTGAGCTTTGGCAGCCGGCGACAGCTCGAGAACCGGCGGCTCCAGACTCCGCGGCACCAGAGGTGTTTTTCTGGGCTGTTTGCGTGGGGCGGCCTGATCTGAGGAGGTTTGAAAAAGCTCAAGGTGACGCCGTCGTGCTTTGACAGCTGTAATGTACAGGTGTGTTTGTAGCGCTCTTACTCTGAGGGCAGGACTTGGAGGCAGAGGAGTAGGCGTGCTCCGCGCAGAAAGACGGCGTTGGCCACATGTGACTGACCACCTCCTCTGACTTCACAGGGATTTCCTCATCACAGAACAAATACGGCTTCACTTCTCCTGAATCCTGACACACACAAACACAATCTTCAGACAATACACAGACTAGTAATACATGACATACCAATTCAAAACAAAACACACAAGTGTCAGGATCCAAGTACCTTGTAATCGTATCCGTAGGTCTCTCTGATGTCCTCGTCCGAGTCAGTCTCTTCATCATCATAGTCTACAGAGGGTCGAGGTGATGTGGCTCTGCTGAATCCGGCCTGCTGAAACGTCTGGATGTGTCCCTGACAAACAAACACCACTTAACGTAAACATTATTTTCTTTGTCCTTGTTACCATAAACACTTCACTTTAAATCTGTGGTGAGTTTGAGTGCACTAAAGCTCTTGCCTGCAGGTCCGGGTTGTTGGCAGCCTTCTGCAGCTCTGCATTGATGATCTTCTCTGTCTTTTCTCGAGCAGCGAGCTCTACCATGCGCTGGCTTAGCACAGACAGCTTGGCCAGGGCTGAAGAGAGTTCATCGGTGGCGAGGGCTTGCCGAGCACGGTCCTGCCAGCCCATGGCTCTCTCGGTGAGACACTGCAGCGCCTCACCCTCCGGCAGCCTGACCGGGAGCTTCTGCAGCGACACCAGCAGCGAAAGGATGGTTTCTAGCCTCGGGCGTCTTGAACGCTGACACAGCGGGCAAAGAAACTTTGACTCCTTGCTGGAGCCCTGCCAACCGGCCACCACTTTCTTCTGAGGTCCAGCTTTGGGCAGCGGGACGCAAGCGCCGTGGAACCAGTCTTTACACAGCTCGCACTGCAGCATAAATCCGCTGGCCGTTTTACGACACAGACAGAATTTCACCTCTTCTATGCGCTCCACTATTGTCATTTTGGCCAGGTTGGCAGCGCGCAGCGAATGGATGGCATCTCCTTCTTGTTGTTCTCGGGCTTTGAAAGCAGCCACGACGACTCTGGGGTTGCGGGTCTCCTCTAAGCTCTCCTCAAGGTCGCTCAGAGTTTCCAGAACCAGACCACGGTCTTTCTCCAGCAGTTCTTTCGCACGCTTGCGCTTGCTCTTACTCGTGCCATACACGCCGATGTCGACGCGTGGACTAAGCACCTGAAAGAGTTTCATCAGGAAGGGCATGATCACATAGAGATAAAAGCTGTACTCAGACATTAGAGAGGAGTCGTGCGTTACCTGCAGTAAGGTGTACGTGGAGTTCTTCTTGAGGAAGGTGCGAGCAGTTCTTTCTCTCCATGCTCTTGCAGATGCCACCTGTGACTCCACCTGTGGCAAAGCTTCCAATCTGACTGGGATGGAGCGACCTCTCGCTAACAGCCCCTCTAACTGCTCCAGGTAGGCGTAGTTACTGCCGCTCTGTTTAAGATGGAGCAAGAGACCAGACGCTCACGTTAGCCGTTGTTTAGACGGAGTTCAGAAGGGTTGTGAATATGGTCATCAGGTGTTACCTGAATGGCCTCCACTTTGGTCGTCCATTCTTTGGCTCTGTGCAGAGCGTCTCTGAGTGCGAGCACATTGGGCAGATATGCCGGAATATTCTTTGCCTCCATCACAATATTCTCCAGCGTCACTAAACTGTGCCGAGGCCTGAGGAAACACGACATAGACAAACCGCCATGTTTCATGCTATTAGAAACACATATGCCCAGTTTCACAGACAAGGCTTAAGACTAGTCCCAGACTAAAAAATATTTTGACCGGTCTTAAAAGAAAAAAAACTTAAAATATGTCAGTGCCATTGTTTTGTCTCAAAATGCAAGACCAATATTTGAGCCAATATTGAGATCCTGATTATTTAAATCCATTACTTATTAACCTTTAAAACAACATATAAAATAAAAAAACTTGGCATTTAAACTCATAATTTAACTGAAAAAGAAATCGCCCTGATGATAAAAGAAAGGGTGCGCTGTGGATTTATACTACGAGAAAAGAAGGGAACCTTGCAAAATGGAATGTGGCACAATGATCCTTTACCTCCATTATTTTGTTTTTGTAATTGATGAAGGCTAAAATTGATGATTACAACCACAGCCCAGTCATATTTTTTCCTCAAATATCCTAACTTTAATAAAATCTAGTTCCTGTCTGTGAAACCGGGCCATAGAGTTTCTAACAGCTGACACGCTCAAACACAAGTTAAGAACGTTCATGTGCAGTCACCTGGCCTGCAGGCACGTCCGAGCTTTCTCCTCCCAATGCTCGGACACAGTAAGAAGCTCCTGCAGCTCAGCCATGGCCTTCTCCACCGCGTGATGCGGCGCCAGACCCACGCCAGAGTCAATGAGCCGCTTCATGAGCTCCAGCGTGAGGCGCTGCGGCTCCATCAGCGTCAGACGCACCTCGTCCAGCCAGCGCGCCTGCTGCAGCTCCTGTTTGAGACGCGGCAGCTCCGGCAGCTCCACGTCCAGCCCCGAGCCCAGATCCAGAAGAGCCTGCAGCTTACTGGAGTCTGGAGTGTCGTCTGAGAGAGCCGCCTGAGCACGCTCGTGAAAGTCCTCCACGTTCTCCAGCAACTCCTACGGACGAGATTTCAATTCATGCAGTTCATCTAAAGAAACAGTGCACACGATAGGGCGTCGTTTTATTACTGCAAGACATACTGTCATCATCAGTAGTCATCTTTCTAGTAAAACGAGGTGTGTTCTTCAAAAATAAAAGGCGATATGCCTCGACAACTACCCTAACGTCAACTAACGTAAGAACCAATTTCATGTTGTTCATATGGTGTGATGTCATAGAAGCACATGAATGAAAGACAATAAGGTATCTCCCCTTATATATCCCATATATTGTTCAAAACAGGAAACCTGCATTAAAACTTGATTATTGACTTTCACACATGTAAAGCGCAAGAATTAAAAAATGTGTTTCATGACAACAAAACGTATGGGTCCATCTAAATGCTGAATAAATAAGCTTTCCATTGATGTATGGTTTGTCAGGATAGGACTGGTTGGATACAACTATTAGAAAATATGGAATCTTAAGAAACAAATAAGCATAACAATTGGCCTTTAAAGTTGTTAATCAGTGGTGCTGTAGCAGGCTGTTGCTAAGAAGAAACAGGTTTGTTTGAAGGCTCTCTATTGGCTGTAGTGATGTTGTGGAGAGTAGATGAACTGAAATTCTTCACACAGATACCATCTTTGAGTGGGTCATTCTCAAAGAGCGGGCAGCACAGGGGAAGTTTGTAGACGTGATTTGGCCCATCTTTGATGGCGATTTTGCTGCATCCACTCACAAAAATCTACAGTAGCAAATTAAAACAAAATATCTTCATGGAACATAATCTTTACTTAAAAGTATTTGATTCGAAGGTTTTGCATTTGTCTTCACATTGTCACATGCAGAATACAGCCCTAACTGTGGAATGACACGTGTAAAGGTCGACCGATTGATCGGCTGACCAACATTCTGCTTGTTTGGTACGTTTTCCGTCATTAAACCAAACTTTTCATCTAAAATGTAAATCCTAAATTGTTTCCTCCCATTTATGCATTATGTCCATATGCGGTCTTTTGCGGCTGTTTAAATGCATTCGACCAGAAGAGCGTCTACTTTCCTGTCAGGCTAGAAAAAGGTTTAAAGCTAAATATAACTAAAAACGCAGCAGGCTGTGTAATATGAGAGAAAACTTTATTTTAGTTTTCACTTAGACTTTGACCATTTGACTAATAGCAGGGTCTGTCAACAAACATAAACCAAAAGCACGCTGCAGAACAGAGAAGAGAAGGGCTTCAAAGTCAAGCAATGTGTTATTAAGCTTTCCTGTATATCAGTGGTAAGAGTATTGTGTTAACAACGCAAGGTTGTGTGTTGGATCCCAGAGGATTGCAGATACCCGTGTATAAATGTTTAGGGTAATGCAGTGTAATGCTATGTAAGTCGCTTTGGATAAAAGCTTCTGCCAAATGCATAAATGTAAATGTTTTACTGTGTTTTTTGCAGGGTACGAGATGGCAGACTAAATAACTTACTCAATCAAGTGCAATGCTTTGAAGAGACACGTCTTCAATAAATGTTTAATTTAAGCAATATTCTGTATCACTTCTTATTTCTTAATTCGATTTTAAGAGATGAAAGTGGATAAAAGAAAACCAGGAAAAAAACGTCCATCAGCTTCGGCCAGAGAAACCCCCGATCGCTCGACCGCTAGACACGTGCACATGTCAATGGAAACAAAGGCGTGTGACTTACTTTGACCTGATTGGCCTGACTGATGACACAGGGCAGACGGTACAGCTGCTCCACAAACACTTTCAACTCGTCCACGCTCAGTTTATTCCGTGTCTTCTGCGCGCCGCTCTCGGGACGTTCTCGTCTTAAAACAACAACGAACAAACACAGTGAGCGCTTGACTTTAATGTAAGATCATTGTGACTGAAAGGAAAGCACACGACAGGGTTTTTCCTGGCTCAGAATGAGGCGGATGCAGTGCCATGATCTTGTGCACACACACATGTGTAGGTCTTACGTAACTTAAATTTATTACTCAGAATTTGACTTAATTACATGGATTGACGCTACTTTAATTAAAGAAAGCTTTTCAAGAAACTGAACGCATTTCGATGCAAAAGAAACAATATTCACTTGAACAGCCACGAAATACAGCTCCAAATATAGACGGTTTCAAAGCAACATCATCAATAAATGTTACTGAGCATGAGCGCGTTGATGAACTGCCCTTAGCGTCCGGTGCACATTCACAAACAATAGAGCCTGTAGATTATTTCTGATAACAAACAAAAGAAACCGAGAAGAAGCGTTACCTGGCTAAACTCGTCTCGCCAATATTTTTAATTAGACTGTGATACCAAACTCAACCGCTAGATGTCAATGTAGCATACGGTTTCTTTAAATGCGACCCAAACTACAGAACCCATTCCACAAAAGGTTTATTTAATACAATTCTTATCAATTAAAAGAATCATATAAATGAATACTAACAAACATGAAATAAAATATAAATAGTTATATTATTAGACAAAAAACGAACACAAACTGGAAGTTAACTGGTTGTCAGGCGTGCGCGTGTCTGATGAAACTGTCTATAGCTCCTGTACATTACTGGGCTGATAACAGGAACAGCGCCTCTCCACAGCAGCATAAGGCTTAACCCTAACCTGCAGTTACAAATACACCGCCATTGAGTGCACAAAGTGTTTTTGGCCATTTGGATGAAAGGCGAGACAAGATGAGACGTCTCTATGCAGGAAAAAGCCTTCATGAGAAGTGCCCTGAATGTGTGAGTGTGACTGACTTGTGTTTGTGTTTGTGACTGAGCAGAAGCTGAGCCACAGACGAGCATGTCTCGGCCTCCTTCACGGTATCACGGAGATGACGGAAGAGGTTGTTCTCCGGGTACTTTCTGTCCTCTACGTCCTCCAGCAGAACTTTCAGCTCGATCAGATCTGTGGAAAACATTGGCGTTCAGTTTATGAGCACGAGTTAATGCAAGCGGCTTTGTGTCGTTGTGTCCAACCTTTCTTGCTCTTGTTATTTCCTGCCAGCGCCTCTGTGACTCTTTTTGCCCAGGTGTCATAAGATTGTGCACGGGACTTTACTCCGTAGAGCATTGTGGGAAACTCATCCTGATTGTACCTGTATCTGAAATACACACAGAGAGAGTAAATAGAAGCGTAAAAGGGTTATGTTGTGTTTTGTTGTTGGAGTGTTACCTCAGACACTTGTTGCTCGCAGGGCAGCCGCAGAGCTCAGAGGCGTGGTGCAGACACACCAGACGCTCTGGACTACAAGTGCAGGTGATAGCCGAGAGGAAACAGGTGGTCTTACACCTCCAGCACTGACGCTCGTCGTCAGGCAGCAGTTCAAACACCTCCCGCTCTGAGGAGAGCACCCCCTAAAGGACAGGAGGAACAACGACAGCTAAACATCTTACTCCCGCTAATCTGAACCCACAGCGAATGGGTTTCAGTCTGCACTCTCTCACCTGCTCCTGAACGCCTCTTCTCAGTCTGCTTTCCTCCTCCATCATCTCACCGAGCTCTCGCACCACAGCAGCAGCCAGTTCCACGTCCAGGCTCTCGGGATCGGCGGCCATCTTACACACCAGCTCCTCGTGCGAGAAGACGCAGTAGCGCTGCAGACGTCTGTAATGAGCAACGCACTGTCTCCCGAGGGGCAGCTGCGCCGTCAAAAAACATACATCACGTTTATCTCTACTCTTAAGGCTGCGTTCAGGAAACAGGAAATGACATCACTGTGCTGGAGACAATAAACCATATAACACAGGCTGCTATTGATGCCTACATCAGCTCTTCAAATGCTCCTGAACGCTTCATTCTGGTCCACAGAGACATTTTTATTGCTGAATTCTACACATAAGCCAGAACAGAAATGAGCAGATGACATCACTACAACACACACACACACACAGGATGGTGATGATGATAATGTTGTACCCAATCTGCAGTGCAGAAGTTTACGGCCTCTGCAAAGTTGTAACCCTGATTGAAGCCGCTGTGATAGGCTCTTGGGAAGGTGACAACAAACTCTCCTGCACACTGATTGGTCCGATACACCTGCGGGACAGAACGAGACTTATTGACATGCTTCAGTTGTTCTCTTTCAGAGAAGACGGTCAGCTTCATTGATATCCACACTGACCGTGAACTGAACTGATCATTTATACCATGTTCTGTGTGAATACTGGATTCTGATTGGCTGGAAGGTGTGCAATTAAAGGTGGTTCCAGTCAACATTTGAAATAAAACTTTCACTGTAAACATCAAGAACAGCTTTAACTTGTCAAATGGCCGTGGTACAAGCGGGATAATCCGTGCGTTAAAGGATTTCAATGCACTTGGTGTCGGGTGCTTCTTGGCCTCAACCTCCTGCATTAAAATCCTTCGACGCATGGCTAGCCCTGGATTATACCTCACAAATACATGAGACGTCCAGCTGCTGCTTGCCTTATATACCGGTCACAGAGTCACAAGATAAACACACACAGAGAGAGAGAAAGTGCGTGTACCGGGACGCCGTGCTCCATGAGGACATTAGGATTCATCAGCGTGACGAGTTGATGCAGGAGGTCGGGCTGCGAGTCGAACAGCTCTGGAGCTTCTTTCTTCATGACAGACTCCAGCTGCTCGGCCGCGTGCGCTGGAACTCCGTACCAGGTCTTGGGTTCACCCCTGCATCACACACACACAGATTGATTGCTTGTCCAAGGTCATCGGCCAGAGAGAGAGAGCTGTTCTGCGATTGCATGTTACCAGTGCAAGAAGTTGATGGAGTAACTCCAGTGATCCTCGATGTGCCAGCAGAAGGAGGAGAAGCACATGCCCACGTACAGCCACGGCACCTTCATGCCCGAGATGTCGCTGTTAATGTGCGTCAACACCGACTGCTCCAGCACCGGCATGTTATTCAGATTCCAGCCCGAGTTGGCGTACTCCTGACGACATGACATCATCAACACTACTACCTACAGTCCTGTAGAATTACCACATAGATGAATTAAAACAGCACTTGTGTCTCACATCCTCATCTCCGATCAGCTTCCTCTTTCCGTCCCGCACCGGGAATCCACTGCCGACGTCTTTGGAGCTGATGTCAGCACCGTACTCCACGATGACGTCCTCCTCGATGCTGCTGACCAGACGCCAGAACTCTTTCTCCACCAGCTCAGTGGGCACCATCTGAAAGGCAGGCGTGAGCAAACAGGAAGCAAGCACGTGTGAGCGGTGTATGCAGAAAACATGAAGCTCTTACGTGCACCGGCATGTTGAAGTAATCCGACTTGAAGTGATCGGCCATCTCGCCGAAGCTCTGCAGCGTGTACTCGCGCACGGCCTGCTCGAAGCCGAACGCCTCGCGGGGTTTGTTACACTCCTGTGGGAGGAGTCACAGGTATTAGATATGACATCAGCAACCGCAGACCTGCACGTGTCTTGTCCAGCACTACCGTACCTCTGCAATGCACTTGGGACAGCGCCAGTCTCCTTTAGGGACGTCCTGCAGGGGCGGGATCAGACAGAAGGTGTGATAGCTGTCATCGCATCCGTCACACAGCAGAAGGCGCTCCTCCTCGTCGCCCCGTCCACACGCCATGCACATGTACAGGTCGATCTGTAAGACGCGTGTCAATCACACAGATACTGTGATGATTCTGGGATGTCAGGTGATGATGTTAAAGGGACATTTCTTCCCGTCAATTATGAGTTTCCTTCTTCTTCAGAACACAACAGAAGATGTTTAAAGAACGGTGGTCATCACACAACACGTCATTGACACAGAATGTCGGTACTCACGTAATTCACCTGCAGCATCTCTTTACGTGGACGCATCTTCAGGGCGAACGCTTGAGCCTTCAGGTACTTCTGCTTTCTGATGAAGCTGTCATCATCTAAACACAGACAACTGATGAATAACACACGTGTGTGTGTGTGTGTGTGTGTGTGTGTGTGTGTGTTACACAGACACGGAGGTCTCACCAGGTGTGATGATGTCAGCGTTGTTGAACATCTGCACAGCTTTAGGCTCCTCATTTTCTCTCTGAGACACACACGAGACATTAATGCATTTGGCAGACGCTTTTATCCAAAGTGACCAGCATTGCATTACCCTACACATTTGTTTCCAAGTATGTGCAATCCCTGGGTTGTACCCATGACATTGGCGTTGCAAGCGCCATGCTCTGACCACTGAGCCACAGGAAAGCCTCACATGAGAATCTTTCACAGCGTCAGGAGCTCGTGTTAAAGAGCATACAGACAGACAGATGTGTTTTCTTAAACTGACAGGACAGTGATAGAATGTCAACTCACTTCTTCCTTCAGATGTTGAGGAGACCGCAGCTCTGCTCTTCTCTCCTCATCTTCCTCATCATCTCCACCTCCGATCCCTTCATCGGTGTCTTCAGCCTCAGGGTTTTCAGGGTAAATTCTGTGAACGCCCTACACACACACACACGAGTCACAGGTGAGAAAAGGATGCGGGTGACGTACGGCCGGACGTGGAGTTGGCACTCACGGGTAATGACGCTCCGGAGCGGAAGAGCTCATATGGATACAGAATCCTCTGGAAATGAGAGCGTAGCTGAGATCCCACACCCTTCCCGGACGGGAACCCCATACGACTGCTGATCTTTGACCATTTCTTCTCTTTACACACCACCTGAAAGCCTCCTTCTGCAGACACCAGCTAAAACACACATTCAGCTTTCAGAGACATCGTGTGACTGATTTCTCAACATGACATGAACACACACAAGTAGCGTTAAAGAGATATCACAGCTCAAGGCTTCACAGAAACTCAGGCGTTTACCTTACTCAGCAGATAGAGATCCAGCACTTTTCTCTCCACTTGAGGAAATCGCAGTCTACAACCCTGAAGCTCCCAAAACTTGGCAATTTGATCCAGAAAGTTGAGCTTGACTCTGGTGAGAGCCTGAACACGACCATTCAAACCACATCAACATGCCGAATTCATCACGTGTGTATTTATTACATGTTCATGAAACTCACCTCTAGTTCATTCAGTCGCTGGATTCTTGGAGTGAAGCGAAAACTGCGAAAGTCACAGGCGAAGGGAGGCTGCCAACCCTACAACCAAAACACACACAAGCAAAATCAGACAGACGTTTGTACTGGTGCTCCATGATCAACATAACACACAAAACTACTGCACAAGCTCAACTTGATCCACTGCACCGACGCCAAACACAATATGGAAACATTTGAGATTCATCTGTCTGATCTTACTCAATGATCTCACGTTTACTGTACGGTGGTCTGATCTCGCGTGTAATGTACCCGAGGTGGTCTGATCTCGCGTGTAATGTACCCGAGGTGGTCTGATCTCGCGTGTAATGTACCCGAGGTGGTCTGATCTCGCGTGTAATGTACCCGAGGTGGTCTGATCTCGCGTGTAATGTACCCGTCTGAGGTGGTTCTGATCTGGTGTGTGATGTACCCGTGGGGGTCTGATCTGGTGTGTGATGTACCCGTGGGGGTCTGATCTGGTGTGTGATGTACCCGTGGGGGTCTGATCTGGTGTGTGATGTACCCGTGGGGGTCTGATCTGGTGTGTGATGTACCCGTGGGGGTCTGATCTCGTGTGTGATGTACCCGAGGTGGTCTGATCTGGTGTGTGATGTACCTGAGGTGGTCTGATCTGGTGGGTGATGTACCCGTGGGGGTCTGATCTGGTGTGTGATGTACCCGTGGGGGTCTGATCTGGTGTGTGATGTACCCGTGGGGGTCTGATCTGGTGTGTGATGTACCTGCGGTGGTCTGATCTTGCAGATGCCGGTGTTCTCCGCGATGTCTCTGATCTTGTGGATGAAGCCGAACGGGTCGCTGAAGTCCTGCCAGCTGGGCTCGAACACCGGACACTCCGGCGGAGCCACGAACTCTCTGAAGAGCGACATGTCACGAGCATTCACGCGCAAACATCACTCACACCGGCCTGCGGTCATTCGTGCCTTTACGTGATGTAATCCTCTTTAAGAGACGATGTTCATCCATTCACACGCTTCTGTCTTCTTGACTTTAATCCAGAAGACAATAAAGAAAACATCCGTGTTGTAGCGCTGCTGCTGTCGCTGTCGCTGTTGTTGTTGTTGTCGTCGTGGAGTAGCGAACGTGTTTGTACTGAGACGAATAAAAGCAGCGGCTGCTGGATCATCTCACGCCTCACAGTCTCCAGAACTCACATGACATCTCTCAGTAAACAGAGTTCACAATCAGACTGAACAATCATAAAAACGCTGTTAGCATCTTCTGCTAGCCGTCGCAACACAAGCGCTAGTGGTTCCGGAAGCGTGACCTTTCACAGCTGCACTTCCGCTCTGATGAACGACGGGTAACAGAGATGTCGTGGCTAGAAGGGAATCACATTATAACGCCAACACCTCCCCTGACCATCAGAACCATAGAAAACATGAATTAACTGTTTGTTTTGTCAGCGTGACAAACATTATGCGGCGTTGAAGTGCGCATGCGCAGTGGAGGAGCTGTATGCCAAAACATAAAATATGAGATGATCAGAATTTATATAATAACCATTTATTCAACTGTTTATCGATACATCATGTGTAAATACAGTTTAATTGCTATTGTTAAATCACGTCTTATATCTGGTTAGTTAGTTTGAAATGTCACATTGTTTGTGTTGATCGTATTCACGACACATTTGTATTCGCCATGTTGTTAATGTCCCCGTGTTTGATAGGCCACGGTCAGTGACCCATAAGAGTTGTGAGTGTTTGTTTGATCAGATCGGGACAGAACCGGTTGCTCATTGTGTGACTGTAGTGGTCACTTCTGTTTCGGTCTCTATAGGATCGGTCACAAACATGAACCCTTGCACGATCTAATGTGTTGTGTCTTATTAACTCACTGTCAGTCTATTCAATCTCTTCCTATTTTACAATATGCATCAAAGCAGCTATACAAGAATCCTAAACCACGATTAACTCAAGTTGAACACACAAAAAATAACTAAATAAAAAAACGGATGAACCTTAAAAGAAATATGGAAACTTGTCATGCATTGCAACCTTCCGTCTCTCTCGTGAAACCAAAACTGCAAATCATCGGATGGCCGCTAGAGGCTGCAACCTCATTGAGCACCATGTTAAAACGGCCAACTTACAGCTCAAAAAACATGTTCACAGCCTGGTACAAACGGGAGCTCAGAAAGGTGTTGGTTTTGAGATTCATCTGGACCAGCATTGAAATGAACTGTTGTTTATATTTGGGTGAGCTTTATTTGTTTAGTTTTTTTGACATGTGGCATAGCTTTGGCATGACTCGGGCCAAAATCTGGCAAACATGAGTGGGCCGCCCAAGGGGCGTCATTCCATGCGGTATGTGGACCAGATGAGGTGGTATGGGGACTAAGGTGTGGACGAGATTTGGGCCACAACAAATTGCTATCTGGGTGACGTTTTCACCTATAAAATGTGCAACTAAACTTTTCGCTCTTTTTCTTATCTTTTAAAAACCTTAATGTGTAAATAAAAGAAGTTGTTTGTCTTTTAAACACAAGAGACATCACAATCAACATATGATAGGTAACGTCTAACATAAAAAGCTTCATGCTGCTCAGCACAAAACACATCTATAACTCCCAGAATGCATTGCAGTATGAATAAATGAAACATATGTTTTTTTTTTTTTTTCATCATTATTTATTTTTATGAGTGTTGATGTTGTTGTTTATTATTGTTTCATATTATTATATTTTTTTTTTTAATGTTGTATTGTTTCTTTATTTATATTTTTTTTAACAAAAAATAATAAAAAAAAATAAAATTTTAAGAAGAATATTACAAAATTAAAATAACCAAGGAGACAAGACGCCAGACCCCCCATTCCTCTCTTTTTTCCCCCCTTAAACCTGGCTTCCAGCTCAATTTGTGGTCTCTCAAGCGTGGTGCTCTTTACTAAGTGTGTAGAAGAGGGGTAAATCTATGGGGTGCCGTTTGTAAAGCGGCTCCCTCTGAAAATAACAGCAACATTTTGTCACATTTAGCTTCAAACAATGTTTAAAAAACTGGTATGAATTTTTGAGGGTCACTTTTTAGCACATTTAGAACAATATTTGTCAACTTAGAGATATTTTAAATAGTTAAATCTAAACATTAAATGTTACACCTAAATGTTAAATCTAAATTGTTAAATTTAAATCTAAATCTAAATATTAAATCTAAATGTTAAATCTAAATCTAAATCTAAATGTTAAATCTAAATGTTAAATCTAAATCTAAATCTAAATGTTAAATCTAAATATTAAATCTAAATCTAAATCTAAATGTTAAATCTAAATATTAAATCTTAATCTAAATCTTCTAAATGTTAAATCTAAATGTTAAATCTAAATCTAAATCTAAATGTTAAATCTAAATATTAAATCTAAATCTAAATCTAAATGTTGAATCTAAATGTTTCGGGTGAAACTAAATATTTAGCTAATATGCAAAATCAAAATGCCGGTAACCGGAAATACCAAAATAAAAGCTCGAGGAGGTCAGTGTGTGTTTATAGTGTCAAATAATGAATAAAAAAAACATCTCATCCGGGGAAATGGACTCTTGGACATGGATTATCGTGATAATAACTACCTAAATAATAAACACGTTTGGAGAAACTGTATTTGAAGAGTACTTTGAGTTTTTAGTGTCACTTTTATGAAGGGGGCGAGACTTATGACCTGTAGCCACTATAGCCAGCCACGAGGGGGCTCACTTTGACTGATCTGTCATGTTCGCTTGCATGAAGGCCAGCAAGAGCCTGTCCCCGCCCGCCCCTGACCAGGTAAGGTAATGTTGGCCATGGTCGCGCTGCGAAAATGTCCAACGAATCGGCGTTAGCCGAGAACATCGGCAGAGCCGTCCTGGCGGCTATTCAAACTTTTTCAACAGCGACAGCAACCGCCTCAGGGCCACCACAGGCTCTTGCTGGCCTTCATGCAAGCGAACATGACAGATCAGTCAAAGTGAGCCCCCTCGTGGCTGGCTATAGTGGCTACAGGTCATAAGTCTCGCCCCCTTCATAAAAGTGACACTAAAAACTCAAAGTACTCTTCAAATACAGTTTCTCCAAACGTGTTTATTATTTAGGTAGTTATTATCACGATAATCCATGTCCAAGAGTCCATTTCCCCGGATGAGATGTTTTTTTTATTCATTATTTGACACTATAAACACACACTGACCTCCTCAAGCTTTTATTTTGGTATTTCCGGTTACCGGCATTTTGATTTTGCATATTAGCTAAATATTTAGTTTCACCCGAAACATTTAGATTCAACATTTAGATTTAGATTTAGATTTAATATTTAGATTTAACATTTAGATTTAGATTTAGATTTAACATTTAGATTTAACATTTAGATTTAGATTAAGATTTAATATTTAGATTTAACATTTAGATTTAGATTTAGATTTAATATTTAGATTTAACATTTAGATTTAGATTTAGATTTAACATTTAGATTTAACATTTAGATTTAGATTAAGATTTAATATTTAGATTTAACATTTAGATTTAGATTTAATAAATTTAACATTTAGATTTAACATTTAGGTGTAACATTTAATGTTTAGATTTAACTATTTAAAATATCTCTAAGTTGACAAATATTGTTCTAAATGTGCTAAAAAGTGACCCTCAAAAATTCATACCAGTTTTTTAAACATTGTTTGAAGCTAAATGTGACAAAATGTTGCTGTTATTTTCAGAGGGAGCCGCTTTACAAACGGCACCCCATACCCCCCCATCATTTTTTTTTTTTTTCTCCCCTTTTCCCCACACAAAACAATATCCCCACACCCCCCCCCCCACACCCACACAAAAAAAATATCCCTCAAGAGAGAGAAGAGCTAAACCCAAAAACAAACACAAACAACACATTTACAAAAAAAAAAAAATATAACAAGTGAGGGGCCCGGCCCAAACAACCCAAAAAACAACAACCCCTCCGGCAGCTGTCCACCAAACCACCGCCGAAAAAAAACCCCCAAAAATATTAAAAAAAAGGGGTTTAACCCCCTTCAAAACCCCCCCCACCTAAATACAACCCCCCCCAACCCCCCCAAGACCCAATACAAAACTATCCAAAAAATATGTCTTGCAGATGTAAGTGCAGACATCACAGATGTCTCCCAGATGTGCGTGTGCTCTCAGTGAAGACAGCAAATGTTCTTTAGACTACTTGAAAAAACATCCGTTTGTTTTTATGTTGGAAACTGAAGACTGTTTTCTCTTATAAATTCTTGTTATCTGTAAATAGAGTTCATGAATGAAAACAGCATCACTCATCTGTCAGCTCATTGTCCACTTTATTTGCGTGGCTGAATAAGTCATCGTAACAATATGAGTTTTGCACAGACACACACACACACACACACACACACACACTGTTCGTACAACAGTCTAGTCTAATCGGGGTCAGCTGTGGCCTAATGGTTACAGCGTTGGGCTTGTGATCAGAAGGTTGCTGGTTCTAATCTCAGTGTCAGCAGGTCAGTGTCAGCAGGTCATGACCTAACCCTAACCCTTGAGCAAGACACCTTACCCCTGATTGCTCTGCAGTAATGTGCCACTGTATAAAACTACTTGTAAGTCGCTTTGGATAAAAGCGTCTGCCAAATGAATAAATGTAAATGTAAATGTAATCTTCTAAATCAACTCAGTGTGAGTTCTAGAATCTCAACATCATCCATGTGACGTCTTCATTGTTGGCGTTTAACATTGAAATCAAGCACGTGTCATCATGAGTACTGTCATGTAAATATAAGCTCACTTCTAAAAACATCATAATAACTTCTGCATCATCTGCATCCACAAATACAAAACAAATCAAAGGAATAAAAGTTCCTTCCTGCGGAGTTAAACATGATTTATGCTGTCAAAGCATTGCTGGAACAGTCCAAACCTCACTCTTCTCTCTCATGTGTGTGTGATTCAGTCTTTACAGCAGATTTTCTTTTGGAAAACAAGAAACTATATATGCATAAACGCAAACACATTTTCAAATGTCGCTCAGTTGTGTTTGTGTGTGTGTGTGTGTGTGTGTGTGTGTGTGTGTGTGTGTGTGTGTGTGTGAGTCACAGCGGCGGAAGAAGTGCAGCTGATAGTCGGTGAATAAGAACTCAGCGTAGTTTGGGTCGGTGCTACAGTTGGCCAAACCCTGCGAGAGACAAACACATCATCATCATTATTCTGTTTCATTCTTCTGTGACCGTTATCATTTCTCAAGTCACATTAAAATGAAATGAATCTCGTAAAGATGCGAACACGACTCACAGCGACGGCGACCCGGAAGTGATAAGAAGAGCGGTAATGATTGGCTGCGGCCAGAGTCCATTTATGAACGTAACCCTACAGAAACAAAAACACATAGTTCTGCACATAGATCTTATCCAACACATGGACGGTGACTCTGGGGGCGGGGCTAGCGCTCTGAAGTGGGCGTGTTTCAGTCAGGTGAGGTGATGTGGAGAACGTACCTGTGTGTTGAGAGCCGTGTTGGACTTCAGGCCGCTGTGCTCCAGTACAGAATAACACTGCTCTCTCTCATCGTATGAACACAAATACATCACCAACAGCTCATCTGTGCTGCTCACACAAACACACACAACATTACACTAACAGCTGCGAGAGCTCAATAAGTGAGGAGAGATGTTCTCTCGGTGAAAAACTCAAAATGACACTTTTGAAAACCTTGTTTTAGACATATACACTGCGTGTGTGCGTGACTCACGTGATCTGGAGGGTGATGGGCATGTTGGGTGGGATGTGTTTACTGAGGGGGATGAGGTAACTGTACTTTCCCTTCCTACAATCACAAACATGATGATCGTGATCATCGTTTGATGACAGAGCCTATGATGATGATGAGGAGCGACACGTACCCATAGTCATGTGTGTCACAGTACTGCTGATCGATCGTCTGTAGGTTCTGTGTGATGATGATGGAGCGGATGGTTGTGTTTTTCCCTGTCAAAAACACAGAGATCATTCACAGCTATTACACATGAGGGGTCAGGCAATGGTGACAGAATTTTGGATCTGTGTGCGCATGTAAACATAGACCCGGGCGAAGTAGAGGTGCTGCAGCCCCCCTGGAGTCGAGCCAAAGAAAAACTTAGTGTCAAATATAAATTTTAAAATGTTTTATTGACATTTTTTTTGTTCTTTTCAATGTCTATATTAGTTGAAAACATGAAGGAATTTACTGTAAAAGCAAAGCCACAATGACATCATAAAAGTCTTGTGATGTCACGGCATTCGTGAGTGAAGGTCAAGTGTCACGAGCTGTGCTGTTGTCCAAATGTTGTACAAATTTCAGAGTTTATTTAGGGACAGTCTGGACAGTCTTGAGTTGTGTTTAATCATGTGAATGGTTGGTTTGCCCATTGTTAATTGTAGATTGATGTTAAGCTGCCACCGTGCAGCTTCTAGTTTCTATACTTTGGCTATAGGCAATCATGTCTTTTATTATAATGTCTTATTTATTCTCTGTACAGCTGTGCTCTGGTCAACTTTGCTTGTGTAAAGCGCTTAATCAAATAAAGTTGGATTGGCGTCTGGATAGTGAGACTATTTCACAAAAAGTTTATTATTACTTAAGACCAACTTCAACTTCCTGCATTAAAAACGCCAGATTTGCAGGTATGATTTTAATTTTGCACATTTCCTAGAATTCTACACTGAAATTGGAGCCCTGCTTCAGCTCACAGCACCCCCTGCATGAAGAAAGTCCTTTAAAAGTGTTCAGTGTGTCAGTCTTTGAAAAATGATTATGAAGACCCGAATGAAAGTGAGTTTACAAATGTTGTAAAACCGGATGGACTTACAGTCTGTGGAGTTTTTCAGTATCTCTGGCAGTTTCTCCATCCACTCCTCTGAAAGACAATCACATGACTTTTCAAGATGACAACAGAAACTTATTTTAATCCCATGGCAAATAAAAACACCTTTCTCAGCTCTTCTGTGATTGGTGGCTGTGGATGATGTTAGATCAGAAGGACAGCAGTAGATGTCATCTGAATAGAAGACATCGGAGAAGTCGATGTCTGGAGGCCAGGGAGCGGGAGGAGATGTGGCCGACGCTGTACACACATTCAGCACATGAACACACGTCATGATCTGATGAAGCAACACTAAACACCAGTGAAGTGCGTGAAGAGGCACCTGTCGTGAGTTGCGTTTCTGTGGTGGTGAACGGCGGCACGATGTCACTGCTGTTGAGACTGTACAAACACATGAAGCGTTCAGGAGACAAACACAGAGAACAAGAGATAAAGATGACAATGTGTACCTGCTGTTGAAGTCCACGTCTTCTAACGTCATCATGTAGAGAGCCGTTATAGAGATGACACTGGGAATAAAGAGGCAGAAAGACATGAGTTCTAGATGTTTCGGATGTGATGTGATGGAGATGGAGTGAGGCCTCACCACACAGCCATGGTGGTCACCAGCATGATGATACTGGCCTGAAACATTCGATGCTGAAGACACCACTGATATCTCTCACAGCAGTCCCTCTACAACACAAAACACAACTCATGTCAACACATCTGTGCGTGTGTCGATTGATGATGATGATGATGATGATGATGATGCACGTACTGTAGATGATGAGGTCTTCTGCGCAGGACGTGTCACGTGGCTCTTTCTGTCACACAGATGTTTCAGTGCTTCAGTACATGAATACATTAATCATGAATGAAAACTCGAGTGAGATAAATACGGACCCTGCTTCATTCGCTTTGGTGTTAGATGAGTTACTGGAGCGCAGGCTGCCGAGCCTCTTCAGTTTGGCCAGACGACTGTTCCACACCTCCAGCTCTTGAATGCGAGTCTCCAGATTGTCAGTGAGTTTACACAACTGCTTCACAGCTCCCACGTTCTCCATGAAGATCTGCTCCTGCGAACACAACATCAGGTTCATTCATGGCTGCCGGACGATCGGTCGGTGAGAAACGTGTGAATGCACACACTGACTTTATCCACCATGAGGAAGTGAGGGATGGTTTCTCCGTTGACACACGTGACGTCACCCATCTCTCTGACCGCAGACGGCAGCAGCTCCTTCACTTCCTGTGCGATGATTCCTGAATGGAAAAAGAGAGCAGACGGACACGTTTCACTTCATCTCACCTTGGATTTCTGAACTCACGGACATGTGCGGCGTCTCATACCGGTTTCATGGACCTGATCAATTCCCATCCTGGAGGCGAATTCTGGTTTGTAGTCGTACTCGACGATCCTCATCTGTGTTATTCTCCTCAACTGCTCCGTCGAGTCCACCTACGACATTATCAAAAGCGTAGGATTGGATGTGACGGGTCCTTCACATCAGTTCTCAATGTGTGTGTGTGTGTGTGTGTGTGTGTGTGTGTGTGTGTGTGTGTGTGTGGTGAACTGTTGTACCTCCTGAATGTTTTCTTTGGCTCTCCGGTCTGACGGGTGCATTACGTTGCCCATTATCTTGGCATTCCCACAGACCACTAAAGATTCATCGGGATTGTCCGTGTTGATGCCAATCCTGCCGTGACACACCACCGTCTCTGGATCTTGACCTCTTTGCCAAAGAACGTCAGTGTCATTCTCAAAGTGTCCGGGATTGGACGCCTTCAAACGAAGAGATCAAATTTCAACATCTCTGATGAAGACATCTCCAGTGGGTTTGCTAATGTCGGATTGGTTGTTTTATGAATGATTGACAGTCCCGCACCAGGTTGAAATGTCAAAGGCTTCTGGTTTTGTGGATTTTCTTCATATCTGTTATTGCACGGCATGCAGGAATACTTGATTCTGATTGGTCTGCGGTGTGTTTAGGAGGAGTTCAGTACACACTTACCCTGACGATGAGTCTCTCTGATACATTAGCGACCAGCAGAAAACTTTTCTCTTCACTCACGGTGGCATACAGACCAACAACCATCATGAAATATCTGACAAAAGAACAAACAAATAAAATACATCCCTGAAATTAAATTATATAAAACCTTAAATTGAAGAAAAATGACCCTATCATAATCTTGAACCTAACCCTAACCCTTCCAGATGAGAATTGACTAAATTGACAAAACTACACAAGTCAAATCCTTAAAATAAAAGTGAACATGTAAACTGAAATAATACAACTAAAATCTGATTGTAATAGTGCTTGGGTGTGATTTTTATGCTCAGTGTAACATTGTATTTTATAACAGCTAAGGGTGTTGTGGCACGAGTCATTAAATCCCCGTAGCAGTTGCACTGTATGCACTGTAACACACTGCTTCAAATGGCATCAAATTTTATAAAGATGTTATGTTATGGTTACTCCATATGCGTAGCAAGGTTTCATAAAATAAAGTAAATGAAGTGATATTTAGGCTATGTAATGCGGTCAGCCGTTGTAAATGGGGGTATTATTATTACGGCTTAGAACTCGGCTCAACTAATCAGAATCAAGGACCAGAACTAATCGTTTTATAAATAGAAATAAACCTACAATACACCTCAAGTAAGCACTATAAAGCCCCGCTGGGATTAGTACAGTATGTGCCAGTCCTAATGAAGATGGCCTGTGAGATACTGTTAACAGTCATAAATGATGCAGATGCACCGACAACTGCTGTCCACTTTCCATTTCATAATCTGTCATTACAGTCTTTAAATGGACAAAACCCAATGAACACCCGGATCTGCTTCTGTGTGTAACTACTGAATGTTTCACATAAGCGATAGGGATGGATTGAACACAAACCTCTGTTCAGGATTGGGTTTGCCTCTTTTCCTCATGTTATTGGCCGTGGTCTCGCTGAAGTGAAGGCGGCTCAACGTTACCTTCGTGATTTTATCTCGGGGCAGCTGGACTCTGAAACAAACCACGTGAATCCATCTGTGAATCCATCTCTAACATTCTGCTGTCCCATCATGCGATCCTAACTCATCGACTGTCTGACCTCACGTGCACATCATGTAAGTGTGTGAGATTTAAGTTGAATTTGAACGGACGAGGACACTCACTTGACCGGCAGGAAAGGTTTCTTACTGCGGTCTGACTGAGACTGCTCGATAGTGATGAAGTGATTGTGTGCTTCCAGCTGAAGAAAACACAAAGGTCACTCAAGAGAGTCGGTTTGTAGTGTTGTGTAGTTTAACTATGAGATGTTTCGTCAGTGCCGTCTGTACCTTGACCCCGAACACCTTTACGTGGAAACTTTCTACGGGCACGGGTCCGGCCGGGGTCTCCACGTAACTGGGATCTCCTAGCATTCCGATGTGAACGGTGACCTGGAAATGATTCTTCTTCTGACACACGAAAGCTTCATCGGCTGTGGAGTAACTGAAGCCTTTATCAGCATCTACATGATAACCTGGAGGAGATCTACACAAACCACACACGTGCTCGTATGAGTTTCATCTTAAGCTGTCTGCTGGAGGACGGCTATGGGTGAAAAGTGTCGGTGGTCGCTTACAGAGCCTCAAACCTGCTGTTGTAGAGCCGTGACCATGGGCCGGGCTGGTATCTGTCCCACGACAACAAGTGATGTCCACCGCCGTCGCTGTCAGAAGAGAACGCTTCGCATGCTCCTCGATCTCCACCTGAAGACACACAAACCTCACTGACAGCGCTCGTGCAACCTCATCACCCTCATGTGGTTTGATGAATAAAGTCAATTCTGTCATGATTTTCTGAACATTTTTCTTGTCTTTTGAAGTAAATGTATTACATCATATTTGAGAAATACTTTCATCATTGAGGAATTCTTTCATCATTAACTTGTCGTCATGTCAAGATTCTTTCTTCTTCAGAGCACACAAGAAGTGTTTGAAGGACAACTCTGAACACAAAACCGCAGAGACATTTCTCGAAATATCTGCTTTTGAAGAAAGACTCGCATACCACCATGAGGGGGAATAAATGATGCGTGTCGATAAACACATGTGATGTCATACTAACAGAATGTGGGTGGGGTCCAACGCGAGTCGCTCCACCTGCACGGCTCTGTGTTCCCCTCCAGAGGATCTGAGCGTCTTCTCTTCTTATTCTCATGTGATATATGTCTGTTGAATCAAGTCAATATGCTAAACGAATCTTATTGTCATTTACATGCGTGCATTTGACTCTCACACATCTCTTACCCGGGCTGTTGGTGTTGTTTGACGGTTGTGTATGTGTACACGGGATCAGATGACAGGAGACCATCAGTGGATGTCATCTGTGCGCCGGGATGATGCTGAAGAGCGTAGAGAGCCGCTGAATCACGGCGCGACTCAGATGTGTTCACATACTGAGAAAGCGAATCACGGCCCACGTGAAGCGACGCGTCCCCCGTCTGACCGCCGGGCCATCCTGAACCTGTGGACGTCACAAACGCTCTCATCTCCAGTCAGACACCACAGACGTCATGTGTGCGGATGAGAGATCTCACCTGGTATCTGTGGAGGAGAACTGCGCTCTGAGCACGAGTCCGGCGGGGATTCAGGTAACATACTGTACAAACAAAACATCCCATGACTTCACACTGAGCAGAAATGATTTGATTCAGGGGATTTGTGTCAACTGAAAAGTGTTGAACTCACAACGTGGCGTCGCTTTCATTGCTCAGGTACTGCTCCAAAAAACTGGTGTCCAGCACACCACTCGCATCCTCGCCTGAAACAACAACAAACAAGCAACACGTTTACATGCACTGGGACACCAATAGTTACTTTGGTTCCAGTCAACCAATGAAATGTTCTTTTCATTCGCATATACTATAATACAATATTTTTTAAATAGTTACAAAAATCTAAAGAGATCTGTTTTCAAACCTTTCATTTGAAAAAACTGATTTTGAAACGGAAGACTTGAGCTGAATCATGAAGTCAATAAGAGATCAGAACAGATGTGTGAAGAAACATGTCTGCTTACTCCCTCCAGATGTTTCAATTTATTTCGTCTTTAGTCACAACATAATTCCCAAAGTTACATTTCACTCGTTCCACAGTTTTGATGAGTTCACAGTTATTGTAAGACGTGTGAGTGGAAACGCTTGACCTGTCGTGTATATGTACTGTATAGATTTCATGAGCATTGAAGTATTTTTCTCTTTTTACAGCTCTGTGGCCTTGAACTGTTGATGGTAAACGGTATGTGTGTGTGTAGATTACAGTCAGAGTTCAGTCATCATAAAGAACACACAACACTATCAACTCCACACTCTCTCATTTGAGAAGACATTTACATTTATGCATTTGGCAGATTCTTTTATCCAAAGCGACTTACATTGCATTATCCTATACATTTATACATAGGTATCTGCAATCCCCTGAGATCCAACACACAACCTTGTGTTATTAATGCAATGCTCTTACCACTAAGAGACTGGAAGCTTATAGAAGAAATAACAGATATGAACACACAAGATTATGTGTAAATGATGTGATATTTGTGTCTGTTTAAAGCCGATCTTACCGTTAAAGAACTGCTGCAGAGCTTCTCTTTCTCCCAGAACATCCATGGAGTCTTCAGCTGCTCTCCTCAAACTCATTCACTGCTGAAATCAACATTCATGTGTCAAACTAATACACAACTACACAAGAGTGAACTCTCTCTCTCTCTCTCTCTCTCTCTCTCTCTCTTATATATATATATATATACTGCACACACACACACAGACACAAATAAGCACAATCATGTCTCGCTCATTTAAAGCAGGGGTCTGTCACTGGGGTCCGGGGGTGTTTATGCTTCTCATTACAGTGCTTCATTTGTCACTTCTGGAATCTCTGAGTGGGTTTCTATCTAACTATTAAGATGTTTTGAAAAGGCGCACAAGAAAGCCTAAACGCAAACGGACATGCAAAAATAATCTTTTATTTTGTTTATAAGAGTTTGTCTTCCATCAAATGGCCGTTAAGGTGATGGAAACAGTTTATTGTCATAATGATGATGTTGTGAATATTTGCACATGTAAAACACCCAAAACAGCCCTCAAAATTTCTGTAGAATTCAGAAGTTTAAATATATTTTTCATAAAATTATAGTCTATTCTTAGCTTTGTATACTGTGCTAGGCTTTAATGGACTAGTTTTGATGCACTTATGTATTTTGTTGCCTATGTTGTTTTAATTGCTTCCAATGTTTCCTCATCTGTAAGTCGCTTTGGATAAAAGCGTCTGCTAAATGACTAAATGTAAAATGTAAATGTAAAATGTAAATGTAGTCTAAAATTAATAAATAGGTGGAATATTTGACAACGGATAAACAAAATGAAAGTGAAAAGCGTTGACAATATGCTGATGAGTTTGGTTCAGTTTGTGAGGTGCAGCGCTTCACATATAAGTGTCATGATTCTGCCTGCTCTTGTCTTGATTTTCTGGTCTAGGGGCAGAATCATGACAGACCCACGTGTTTTATGTGGAGAGAAACATATTATTGTCAATCAGGACATAATATGTGTTCTCTCCAGTCTCGTCATTGGCCCCGCCCCTCTCGTTCCTAGTATAGCTTTCCTCCTGTGTCTCATTACCCACTCCTGCCCATCGTTATCTCCTTTGTTAGTCTCCCTATATAATACCCTCTTGTCCATTGTCTTGTGCTGGTTGATTGTACCTGTTTCCCGTACATGTATTCTGCCTTGTTTCCACGTTTCCTGCCATGTATGTAGTGTTCCTAGTTCATTTATGGTTTCAGGGTTCCTTGTTTGTTAGTCCTAGTTGTTTCTTTTTGCCCCCCTTGTGGGAAGTCTTTGTTTTCAGTTTTGTATCTTAGTTTTGTTAGTGTTTTCCCCCATCGAGGGTGTTTTGGTTCTTGTTTGTATTTATTAAAGTCTTGTTAACCCCTTCATCGTCCGTGTCTGCCTGCAATTGGGTTCTTCCACCACGATCACGACAATAAGTTCAAAGAATTGAGATGACGGAGCACATCCTGTAAGTTCTCTTTATTGTGCAAAAAGCACAATGTTCTGTAGTGACATTATATATTGATATGACGGATATCAGAATCTTAAGCATTATTCCTGAAACACTATATGGGGAGGGATAAAGATGAGCTAATGCCCCAGCAGTATCACTGAAGCTTTACTGTATCTCACTTATTGAGCTATGTAATGCAGTATTGTTCGTAAAGATGTCATTAAATTGCTACAAATTAGGGGTGTAAAAAAACGATTAATCGAAAAAATAACACACGTTGTCTTTGTAACATACAGTTATGTTAAAAATAATAGCAGTCCAACATCACTTACCAGATCAGTCACTGGTAGAAATGATATTTCCATTTGGTATTTCTAATGATATTTCTAAGTGTAGTAGAGTAATAGAAAACAAACAGACCCAACAGTCATGACATGCATGATACTCATTCTGTGTAATTGAATCATTCATTGAAACAGGTGTGTTCACAATAACAGCAGCGTGGAGCTCAAATCATTCTGTGAAAACACTGTTGCTTTCAAGACGAAGGACTGTACATTTCTCCCTGAAAATCTGAGTCAAATGTGTCGTTCCAGACATTTTTCAGAAGAAAAGCGTACTTAAATAAAACATTGACTGAAGAGGGAAAAACATGGAGAAGTGCAGAAAATAAAAGGCTACTCAGCTAAAATGATATCTGATGCATTAAAATGGCAACCAAAAGATAGACACGAAAGAAAACATAAAACTACCATTGGAATAGATGGAATAATGGACAAAATGGCGCAGATCAGCCAATGCTCAGCTCCAGGGTGATCAGAGAAAGTCTGATGTTAACTGTGAGTACTGGAACAATGAGAAGACGCCTATGTCAAGCCAAGCTATCGCAAGAAGCCCCCTCAATGTCTCATTGTTGAAAAAACAACATGTGCTGAAGAGGTCACAATCTGCCAAAGAACACATTGACTGACCTAAAGAGAAATGACACAATATTTTGTGGACTGATGAAAGCAAGCAAGATTGTTCTGTTCGGGTCTCGGGGTCGCAGACAGTTTGCCAGACGATCCCCAAAGATCAAGCATCATCATATGGGGAGGTTTCTCATACTATGGCGTTCAGATTCCGGGGATCATGGATCAGTTTGAGTACATACTTAGAGGTCTTGTTGCCTTATGCTGAAGAGGAAATGAGTGTTTCAACAAGACAAACACACCAGTAACTGAGCAGCATTATGGTTCCAGACCCACAAGATTAGTTTATGAAGTGACCAGCCCAATCTCCAGACCCTAATCCAACAGAGACCTTGTGGGGTGACATCGACAACACAAAAGCAAGACATGCAGAGGAACTGTGGTCTGTAGTGCAGTCGTTCTGAGCTGACAGAAGCTGCTCGACTACATGCAACACACATGTGGCTACACAACGAAATATTAGTTCAGTGATTCACAAGAACACTAAATCTTCAAGCATTTTTCATTTTATACAGTAAATGTTTAACATTTTCTTCTCTTTCTTCACAATAATAACAAATGTGATGCTTTATTCTTCGTGTTTTGGTTTAGTATAGAATGTGCAGTGTTCCCAATGCATTTGTGTATTGAAATAAAAGTTATTATATGGATTTTGAGCTTTACTCACTTTTTAAACACACTGTTATTATTTTGAACACAACTGTATGTGGATATGTATTTTAGTAAGGGGGTCCCCACAAAAGGTTCATATTTGGAGGTCCCTGGCATCGTAAAGTTTGAAACCCCCGATCTAAAGGACATTTAAACTACTGAATCATCTCACACAAAGCAAGTGTAGTGAGAAACATATGCAATAATCAGATTATTAGATCTATTATAAAAACATGATATTATAACAGATCTCAATGATCATTTGTGTTGATGTTCAATCTCCCAAGAAAAGAAGCGTTTCAAGTACACAGTCGTCTACTACACTAAAAACAAGGAAGTGTACACTCGGTCTGCTCGTGGACTCAAGGTTTACTCTTATTACATGTTTAGAAACTAAAACGTTATTTGGTCTATTTATTTCCAAGTAGCTACTACTAAAATAACACTAGTACATTGATGACAGTATGCATTCTAGATGAAGCATACTTCAAATATAACCCAAGTACACTTGATTAAATGAGTTTTTGTGGAGAGACTGTTTTTGACAGAAATCATTTCATGGATGTGAATTGAAAGCCATCGACACAAAGAAGCAGAGAAGTGAATCACTGCAGAAGAGTTAGGGTAAGTGTACCTGCGGCCTCTGCGCACTCGGCTGGAGTCCATCAGGAGAAATCCCACGATACCCTAAGTGTCTGAAAATCATCCACAATACACGCACATATATCTTCACAGAAAGAGTCTGCTTGAATGAAAATGGCCGTCGCCGAGACGTCAGGAGTGATGTGAACTTTGATCGATGACCCTGAAGACAAAATCCACCCACAGCCCAGCAAACACTGCGCCTGTGTGTGTGTGTGTGTGATGTCATCGTGTGTCCTTGATGGGTCATAAACTCACCTGTCAGGTGTGGGTGTGTTTCTTCTGCAGCTCACACATTTCACTGCTGGTGTGTGTGTGTAAGGGACGGTTCACCCAAGAGTAAAACATTCTGTCATCACTCATCCTCAAGCTGTTCCAAATCTGTCTGGTTACCAGCGTTCTTCTAAATCTCTTTCTCTGTGTTCATCAGAACAAACACATTCACACAGATGTGGAGCAACTTAGGAGAGGAAATGATGACAGAAGTTATTTAGAATGAATTTAAAATCAGACGCCTCCAGTTTAAGAAACAAATACTGCTGTCATATGTATTTATAACATCAATCAACAAATAACTGAATAAAAAGTGTATTAGCAAGTTACTGCCAGGACAGTCCATTCATTTCTAATACAGCTGTAAAAAACCATCAATACAGAAAGCCTTTCATATTCAGAACACTGTGCGCTCTTCTTACTCAACTGTGATGAAACAACAGATGTTTATCAACAGTAATTCTTCAGTCATGGGATATAGAGAACTCATTACACGTACAGGACACGTCGGACTGAGCATCTGGGTATGTGAACCGCTTTGGTCATTTGTGAGAGAACAGACATTAAAAGTCCAGCTGAACCACAACACGCAATCCATCTCAACATTGTGATGAATGATAAAGCAGAGGGGCGTGGCTTGTGGGTTATACCGTGAACATATTAAATCATGGATAACAGTAGGTGTTGAAACTAAGCCCCCTCAGCACTCCGTTTACAAAGACCAAAACGTGTTTGGTGGATTGATTTGCCTGATGGAATGAATGTGAGCTAATAAAGTAAACCAAGTTGAGTTTGATTTCATAAAGACACTTTGACGGCAATAGTTTGTGCTGTTTTCTGTTCACATACGGTATGATGAAGAAATCACTTTGCACAGACTGAGCTGAACTCAACTAAATCATTTTGAAACGGAAGAGAGAAACGCTGCAAACAGTGTAATATTCATCTTCAAGTGAAGAAGATTTTTATTTCAGAAAGGCACTCAAATTAAAACAGGGTTTATACATCGGGTGAGATTCATGAAGAAACACACACACACACACACAAAACATTCCAGATATACAAACACAACAACACAACACGCTACAAGATTTCAAACTAAAAGACTTTCAGAGTTTAATTTCTCAGATTCTTCAGACGTCAGGAAGGATTCAGCTTTTAAAATCAATCTTCTGCTACATGTGTCATTTCCATTCTGTTTGAATGAATATGATGTTCAGGAGATGATTTTCAGCGTATCCAGTGGATGTTCAGGAGATGATATTCAGCGTATCCAGTGGATGTTCAGGAGATGATC
Source organism: Barbatula barbatula (assembly GCA_037178815.1). Lineage (NCBI taxonomy): Eukaryota > Metazoa > Chordata > Actinopteri > Cypriniformes > Nemacheilidae > Barbatula > Barbatula barbatula. The sequence goes on from CM074076.1 coordinate 31,494,223, forward strand.
TTCAGCGTATCCAGTGGATGTTCAGGAGATGATCTTCAGCGTATCCAGTGGATGTTCAGGAGATGATCTTCAGCGTATCCAGTGGATGTTTAGGAGATGATCTTCAGCGTATCCCGTGGATGTTCAGGAGATGATCTTCAGCGTATCCCGTGGATGTTCAGGAGATGATCTTCAGCGTATCCCGTGGATGTTCAGGAGATGATCTTCACTTCAGCGTATCCAGTGGATGTTCAGGAGATGATCTTCAGCGTATCCCGTGGATGTTCAGGAGATGATCTTCAGCGTATCCAGTGGATGTTCAGGAGATGATCTTCAGCGTATCCAGTGGATGTTCAGGAGATGATCTTCAGCGTATCCCGTGGATGTTCAGGAGATGATCTTCAGCGTATCCAGTGGATGTTCAGGAGATGATCTTCAGCGTATCCAGTGGATGTTCAGGAGATGATCTTCAGCGTATCCAGTGGATGTTCAGGAGATGATCTTCAGCTTATCCAGTGGATATTCAGGAGATGATCTTCAGCGTATCCCGTGGATGTTCAGGAGATGATCTTCAGCGTATCCCGTGGATGTTCAGGAGATGATCTTCAGCGTATTCAGTGGATGTTCTGGATTTACAGCTCATCTCTGAAGTAACCCAGCTTTGCGTTGGACATCTCCTTGCGAAGCTGTATGATCTCCCAGAACATCTGCTCTGCTTGATAAAACAAAACATCTCACACGTGTTACAGACGAAAACTACAACAAGACAACAAAAATAATCTCATGTAGATCTACATGATTTAAAGCACATCAGTATCTCCTGTAACTGTTTATAAATAGGAGAGGTGTGTATCTGTAAACAGAAATGATCTCTAACTTTGGAAAACTAGCGATATTGCATTATTATTATAAATTATTCGAGATATTATTTGTCTGTTGTGTTTGAATTATGTGCTGTATAATTGAGAATTTAAAGGGATATTTCAGTAAGAATAAACATTTCCCATGTTTTACTCACCCTTAAGGCATACTAACTGAATATAGACCTTTACACACAGAGATCATGGAAATTACACGGAATATGTGACCAGGAATTTGTCCCGTGATCGTCAGATTTTGTTCATTCACACTGTCTGTCTGTCTGTCTGTTCACACCAAGCGCATATAAAACGCGCTATTCGCGCATAGTTGGACACTTGAACATTTGGATTTTACTCGCACGTGGAATTCGCGCCATTCGTGAGTGAAATTCGCATCATGGGAGTGGCTTCTGCCAGGCGGCTCCCATATTTAGTTGAGAGGGTAGCTGCGCATTATGTGCTATGGAAGGGTGAAGATATCGTAGATATCATATAGACTCGTTCGGCGCCGTGTCTAGGTCCTTCGGAGACGCATGTCCTTCATTGTTGTTTCAGATTTCTGCCTCCGCTCGCTATGTCATAACCACGTCACTACTAGAGGAAGCACCTGATTGGTTAACGTGGCGCAAATTTTCGCCAAAGTTCAGATTTTTCAACTCTCGCAAATAACGCTAAATTCGCGCCGCCTCAATCGTATAATGGAACGCTGCAAATAAAAAATGAACCAGTATTTTCCAACTAGGCTAATACAAAAGGCATGGTATAATACTTTTTCAGTGATATTTTTCAACTCACATTTCATAAGTTAATGGTTTTTTTAAAACAATGTTTGAGGATTGAGGCCTTTTGTTCACACAGGGCTCTTTCCGGGTTCCAGAATCACTTTTCAGATCAATCTGGGATGCGTTGGCGTTCACACAGAAGGCACTCTGGCAATTGTTTTCACCTTTTTCTTGGATCAGCGGTCTGTGTGAATGGGGTTTATGACTTTCTTTTTGAAGAATAATGCAGTCGGAGTTCAAAAACCACATTAGAATTGGTGTGAACGGGCATCGACTTCAAAGAGAGCATCCATCCATCAAAGAACTCCTCAACACGGCCTTCTGAAGCGAATCCATGTGTTTGTTAAAGAGAAAGATTGACAATGATATTAACGTTGAAGTTAACCTGAGGCATGTCTGGGTTTTTTTACTGGAAAAACAAGCCTCAGATTCTCGCACAACTAAGGGATAACGCAAGCTTCACATTAATGTTAATAGCGCTGTCAATATGGATATTTCTCTTAAACAAACGCATGGATTCACTTCAGAAGACGTTTGTTAAGACCACGGAGACATGTCGAGCAGTTCTATGATCAATGAATGCACTTTTTGGAGCTTTAAAAAATCAACACCAGTTCACTTCCATTCTACAGCTTGGCAGTAAAATGATATGTGGTGTTATAACTCTGACTGGATTATTCTTCAAGAAGAAAACCATATTGAGTGAAGAGTAAAACATGCAGACATTGTGATTCTTGCCTGAAATATCCCTTTAAGTAGGTTTGGCACAACATAACACAATAAATGACACAACATAACACATTAACACAGTTTATTGACTATTGCATTTATACTGTATACTACTACTGTAAACAAAAAGATGAATGTTTGTAGCTTCAAATATATAAGACAGGAAGAAACTGAGATGTACAGAAGTGATAGATGAATGAGCTGTTCTCTTACCATCCTGCTGTTTCACCAGTCCTTGAACAATATATCGAATGTAGGTGAAGAAGTTACAGACAGAAGTGATCTTCAGCAAACAGAGATGAAAAACATCACACATCTGCAGCGGCCCACGTCTCATTTCACTTTGAACCGTGTCTTTAATACAAGTATATATAGGGTAGTCCTGGCTGAAGGGGGTATGTGTATATATATAACTCTATGGAGTCTACACGTCAGTGTTGTGCTGTTGAAGGACTCACCCGGTATCGACAGAATGGAGAGACGTAATAATAGTTACTGGAGTCACTGAACTTGATCCGGTGTTTGCAGCTTTTGCTCTGGCCACACAGAGCACATTTCCTACAACACACAAGACTATTACAAATCACACATGTTTACAGACACATACAATATAAAGACAAGAGTGAGGTGTGTTTCTCTACATTTTTAAACATGTATGCATGTGGCAGTGACTCACTTGGGTCCTCCGCACTCGACGGCAGACGCTTTGACCACCGGCAGAGGCTGAAATCCCACCGGCTCAACACTCAGTGTGTTCTCCTCCACCGCCGACAGAATGGCCGAGCCCAGCTACACAAACACACAATACTACTGAACCACAGTCATGGGAATCAATCTCTCTTTTATAAAAGACTTGAACGTTTGATTTGTCACTGTATGCCACGGACACATGATGTTGCGATGATGTTCACATAGACCTCATTGTGTTTTTTTACCCATCATCAGAGTATTCATAGACACAACATCTCAAAATTATGAGATCTCGGTCAATCATAACGTACTCAGTTTTAAGATAATGACAAATATGGTGCTAAATGTCAAGTGTTAATGAAACTATTTGAATCATAAATCTTCAGGTTGATCACTTTTTGGATTGCTCGACACGTTTTAGCAACAATAATCCAGGGGGCAGAGTTTAGTACTTGATATCCTGAACAGGCGACATTTTAAACAAAATGAAATTTCAAAGAAGATTAATTACAAAACTTGAACATTTTGCAATAACATTTGTCATAATACATTGAATGAAAATACAAAAAAGTAGGGATGCACCGATACCACTTTTTAAGGATCGAGTACGATACAGATACTTTTTTCCCTGGTACTCGCCGATACCGAAACCAACAGCGATGCTAGATTTTTTTTGTTTGTGGCAATTTTCTAAGAACAACACTTCACGAGTTCACCTGCGCAGATAACAGTGACGTTGATAGGGATAATAAAGCAAGAGCTTGGTTATGAAGGTTATACGTATTTGGCATGCTGTCCGGGAAGCGGGCTCCGAGCTCGCCAGATCTATCCGAACCCGAAACACTACACCTTGGTCAGGGTGAGTGCGCCGAGCTCGGAACCGGTTTGAGCCCAGAGCACACCCCCCGGGGCTCTTGCAAAAGAATAGTGAGTTTGGGAGAGGAGCCGGGGTGGAGGAGGGATGCTTAATCTTAAGAGATCGAGCAGGTAAGATGGTTTCTCTATTTATGAGCGACCTCGCTATGGCTAATTGTGTATGTGCGGTGATTGCTGATTGTGGACCAGCCGGCTGATTATATGCCACGGCTCCTCCCGAACTTTGTTAATCAAACATCATAATGAGACTAATGAACATATCAGCATCTTTATTTTTAACAACTTCAACTCATATTATGAAAAAATAAATCAATATTATGTGCTTATCAAAACTTTTCAAAGCCAAAATTCAAGCGCGAATGAAGAGTTAAGAGCGAGTGATTTACATGTTAAGTCAATGCAAAGACGCGATAGACCTACTTGCAGTGCGATTCACACGAATGAGACGGCGCCAATTGAGCGTTTGCGTTATTCGCACGAGTTGAAAAATCAGAACTTTGGCGAAAATTAGCGCCGGTTTAATCAATCAATCTAGTAGGGACGTGATTATGACATAGCGAGCGGAGGCAGAAATCTGAAACAACAATGAAGGACTGCGCCTCCGAAGGACGCGAGTAAACTCAAAATGTTCAAGCGTCCCACTTCACACAAATAGCGTGATTTAGGTGTGAACACTCTATGACATTGTGTCAATTACGTCAGGTATCGGTCTTTGGTATCGGGGAATTTTTACGAGTACATGAGCTTGGTATCGGGCCCTAAAAAATGTGTGTCCCTAAAAAAAAGAATGTCAGATGAGTACAGTGAAGGAAAAAGTTCATGTTTCAATGTTCAAAGTTGATTATAATCCCAAAGGGTGATTTTTCTATGTACCATAGAGTTTGTAAACATACAAGAAACACACAAACAAATAAACCAGAAAAACAACAACATTCTAGAATCCACACATGTAAAAGCCTTACAGCAGCTCGAATAAAAGAGTTTCTATACCGATTGCTTTTAAGTTTAGGCACGCTATACCGTATACCATCTGCACCTTATGTGATGCTTTGACACGTATTTAAGAGTTCAGACAAATGAACATTTGATAGAATAAGAGGGTTTGTTGGATGTAGAAACGCTGTTCTCTCACTGTACCTCGCTCTTGGAGAAGCTCAAACATGGATAAATATCTTCTCTGTAGATCCGCTCCAGAAAACAGCAGCTTTTCTCCAAACTGGGCTCTTCTTTCCATGTTTTGAACTCCATGAAGAGCGACGAGTCCACCTGACAAACACACAAACACAGCCGTAAAGGCTTCTGGTACACACGCGTGCGGTGTAGAGAAGAGAAAGAGAGGCACCTCCTGCTGGAAAAGATGCTGCGTGACGCCCGTCTCCTGCTGACTGCCCATCATAGCGCTGCTGGTGCTCTTGTTACGAGCGTGACCTTTCTTGAAGGAGGCTTTGGGTCCGGGGGGCATCTCTTTACATGGTGAGGTGGGAGACGTGGACAGAACCAGAGTCTTGAGAGCCGCCACCTCGGCCTGAAGAACGTCGATCTACAGCCGATGAAAGACACGCATTACAGAGAAGCAATATTCAAACACATCTCACGTCACGCGATTCGTCGGTCATAAACTCTGTGATGTCATGCAGTTTCATGAGGAAGTTTCTGCTCTGATTATTGTCATGTAATGATGATGTGACCTCACCTTCCCCAGCGCCTCCTTCAGCTGTTTCTCTGCAGTGCTCTGCTTCACGTTTGCCTCATGAACCATCTTATGAGCCTCCTGAGGAGAAACATCATCACATCATCACACAGCACACCTCCACACAAGAACAGATCAGACCACAGGAGATCACATACAAGATCAGATTCGTCCACATCAGACCACAGGAGATCAGATGAGAGCGCTGCTAGAAGAAGACGTTTACTAACAAACATGAATGAAATAAAAGAGCATAAGTATGAGATGAATGAGACTTGAGGGCAGCGGAGGTTCAGAGAGGGAATGAAGATCATCATCTGATGAAACACACACACACATTCATTTCTGTCACACATGTGTCTTATTGGTTCTTCTTGAAAATACACTTTGTGATCAAGTTTTAGTTGTGATCTTGTAAGGAACAACACAACACCAATGCACAATCATTTTAAAGTAACAATGATGTTATTGGATTGTATGTCTCACATTAAACATCGTGTCAATCTACCTTCAGAAATCATCATATCCATTCATTTTATTAGAACATTAAAACATTTATATTTTGTTCATATGCAGTGTTTTAAATGAGTTGTGTGTGTGTATGTTTGTGCATGTGAAGACAAACCTGAAAGAGACTAGCAGTGAGTTCCTCAAGCTCTTGTCCCAGCTGATCTCTCACTTTAGAAAGTCTCTCACACTCCTCGTCTTTTAACTTAAGCTCCTTCACCAACACACACGCAATGACGTCAAACACACAACAACAAAAACAATGAATGAATGAATGAATGAGGATGTGGGTTAATATCTTCAAGTCAGAGCAGTGCCATCATTTGCTTCTTGAGTCTTTACACTGACAGACTGAATGTGCACAACCACCCGATTCACATTCACACAAAACTCCTGTTAAACACCAACAGCCTAAAACAACAAACCCTGAGCGAACGATTCAGTGAAACTAAACATCAGTCGTCACAGCATCACAGTCATCATCTGACTGACATGTGACTGGGGATGGGTACAGAGAACCGGTACTTTTTTGGACCGGAACATAATCGGTATTGATAAGCTTCACGACAAACAATACTGTTATCGATACTTGCGTTGTTTTATCTCTGTGTATTCGGGTGTTAAATGGCAAATACATTTTTTTCCCATCCCTGAATAATGTCCGAAGTTTGCTCAACGTTTGTGTGATATCTAGGGCCATATGATTTCTGTGATGCATTTGTTATCTGCTTGTTTTGCGTGTTTATGAGAGAAAGAGTGTCATGGTTGCACTTGTGGAGCTTTCAAGGAAGCTTCCGTCAAACACCGGCAAAACTAAAGTCATTTATTTGAGAACAAGTTATAACATTGTTTTTAATAATTCGGCCACAGAGTATATTCACTTACTTTAGTAAATTGAAATTAATGTGCTAGTAAAATGATAACAAATAGTATTCACATGCTAAGTGTCGTAAGTGATACGCTAAGGAACACACACACGTTTTGTTATGTGTCATTTTCTAAAGTTCTAAAGCTCAGCTGTAATAAAGACACTTAAAACGTTTAACATCTTTTCACATCATGTCCTTTTGCATCAAATTATAGAGCGTAGTATCAATAACAGTATTTATAGGTACCGGTATCAATAAGCAGTATCAGTATTGCTAATGATAAAATCCTAACGATACCCATCCCTACATGTGACGTGACCAATGACGTGAGGAGGGCGGGTTAATGTAGGTCTTCCTCAAAGACGCATGACTCTGATCCACACCATCAGGCCTCATGTAAACACGTTCAGACATGAGATCACACACACACACACATGACATGTATGATAGGGCTGTGACGATATATATCACGATTCCCGTGAGCTGTATCTGTCTAGGGCTCCTCTGTGAACTACGGCTCTTTGATCAGTTCTGCTCGATCTTAAATCACTCCGAGATCGTGTCATTTATAATAGGCATTTGAAAAAGCAACACTCGTCAACATCTTCATTATAAATCTACTTTATTATCATGAAAATATCTGGAAACGTTTGGATAACAGTGGAAGAAAATCACCATGAGCATTTAATGGAACAAATGGGGACAGCTGTGGCCTAATGGTTAGAGCGTTGGGCTTGCGATCAGCAGGTTGCCAGTTCTAATCTCAGTGGCAGCAGGTCATGACTGAAGGGCCCTTGAGCAAGACACCTTACCCCTGATTGCTCTGCAGTAATGTGACACTGTATAAAACTTGTAAGTTGCTTTGGATAAAAGCGTCTGCCAAATGAATAAATGTAAATGTAAGTGCTGGGTCCGGAATGGCCTACTTCCATACTAAATATTGGCGAAAATGAGTACGAGTCATCAATAGTATGTCCGAAACATCCTTATGCATAAAACAGTAGGCCAGAAATACCCAGATGGTCTTCTACTTCCGCTGAGATTCGTGAGTGGGAATCGGATGAACACTTATCTATCCCATGATGCCACGGGAACTGAGCAATGGTCACATTTAGAAAGTAAATAAAAAAAATACAGCGGAAAACATTAACGCAGAAAAGTGCCAATAAATTATTTTCTCGTGACTAAATCACTCCGAGATCGTGTCATTTATAATAGGCATTTGAAAAAGCAACACTCGTCAACATCTTCATTATAAATCTACTTTATTATCATGAAAATATCTGGAAAAGTTTGGATAACAGCGGAAGAAAATCACCATGAGCATTTAATGGAACAAGTGCTGGGTCAGCTGTGGCCTGGTGGTCAGAGCGTTGGGCTTGTGATCAGAAGGTTGCCAGTTGTAATCTCAGTGCCAGCAGCACTTTGGATAAAAGCATCTGCCAAATGAATAAATGTAAATGTAGAACGTACTGTTTTAACGGCCGATAGGTACTCATTCAAATTCAGTACGTACTGTCACAGTATGCCATTTCAGACGCAGCACACGTGTGTAAATGGTTCTTCTTCTGCAGCCCATATTTGGAGTTTATGCACAAGAGAGCCCTCTGGCTTTCTGATGGCGCGGCATTTAACCATAATTCATTGAGAAACTGAGCATAAGAGTCACACGATTAATCAATCACAGCCCTAATTAATGAGATTTAAATGACACAACAGTCACCACAAATCTCGACACAACAGTCAGTTTTTTTTAGGTTAGGATACGGTTAGTTCGGTGTTTATGTGGCATTTGTTAGGCTAAGGTGAGCTACGTATTCTGTGTGAAATATTGGGATATTAAATAACTGAAACTAATGAAGGATTACCAAACTGAGCTGTGTTGTTTTCTTAAATAAAGCATCACTACATCCGTGAGGATTCCTGATCAGTCCAATAATGGCTTCGTCTGGAATACGGTGGATGTGCCGTGAAAGTCACAAGTGTCTCACCCGTTGCGCTTTGGCGAGTTCCTCCTTCAGTTTCTCGTAGCCCTTTTCCTTCACCTCCATAACGGATGGACTTCTGAGACGACTCAGACTGTCAGCGCTGACGTTCAGATGATCTTCAGCATCGGCCGACGGCTCCACTGCGTCTCCCTGATCCGCTCCACTGTGAACATGGATCCAAACCACACGTCATGCAAATGTTCCTCCCCCCAACAATAGACATCCACCGACATTAAAGAGGACCACACTGAAGCATAATCACAACATACGATTAGATGGCAACAGTTCCTGCTCAAATAAGCTGTACAGCCTCACAGTGCTGTTCGATGTTCTACATTAGTGCTTTCATCCAATCAGATTCAAGGACGGGAACTTCAAGGCGTCGCAGCGCGTCTCACCTGTCATCGTGCGTCTCTTCAGCGCCGAGGTGTCGGGGGGTGGAGTACACAGGCTGGGTGGGCAGCTGATCGGCCCGGAGCGCGTTCGGGACGCTCTGACCCGAGCTCAGCGAGTGCGTGCGGTACAGGGTGCTGGGCGGGGCGTTGTGCTTCGGCGGGGCGGGGTCTGTAACACCGTGAAGGTCTGGGGTGGTGGGTGACGCCAGATTCACCTCGTGAAAACCCTCGAGCGGTTCGCTGGCCATCGTCTTCAAGAGCTTCATATAGATCTCTGTGTGAAGGGGGCGATAAGAACCGTTACAGGGACGCTTCGCCCCAAAACATGACAGAATCAACTGCAAATCAATGATTTCACATACAGACACACAAGTGAAGACATGAAGGTGTAAAACAGGAGATGACACGAGAGAATTTCAGCATCTCTCAGTCACCATTGACCTGAACACCGCTCATTCATGAATCCTCATTTTGTTCCTCAGATGGACATTAAGCATCAAACCTGAAGAAGGTTTAGAAGAGTCACACGGACGGTACGGTATGTATCGCATCATTTACAATGATATAAGCATGTTCTGTTCTTGATCCTCTGATCTTAAGTGTTGGGTTATAGTGGGAGATGGGTCACGTGACTTAATCTCTTATCAAATCACCAGATGGACATCTGAGATTCTCTGTCGTTTCATACAGTCACGTGACCACCATAATATCGAGATAATATCGATAACACATTGTTTAACGCTTAAATGTTTATGAGGGATGATCACACACGAACAAACCGTCATCGACTTGTTATTATGCTTCTAACCAGAACGATTTCACCTCAGCACGTCACGTGATCGAGACAAACTCATCATGAATAATAAATCAACGTCTCATCGTTTGCGTAACGACAACGCGTTTGATTCACATCACGTGACACGAGCCCCTTCGTTAATAATGTACCGACCCTCATGAACACGCTTAGTTTCGCATTAAAGCGTCTCATAGAAGCACAAACCGCGGTTCAAAGCGCACGGTATCTGTCTGCTGTGAAACATACTCACGGGTACCGACGACACCGCGCGTGTCCGTCATTGATGCCGCTCCTCCTCAGCCACAAAAACACGCGCTTTTATCCACACGAACGCGCCTCCTCTCATAGCAATACCGGAGAAATGAGGGAAATAACCGTTAGTTTAGTCGGTTAATGACGGTAACCAGCACGAGACCACCACACCGCCGCTCGCCTCCGTCCCGCGTCATGATTGTGCTCGAGACGCGACTCCTACTATTGACACGGAGCGGCTCGTGAATATTAAAGAGTTCGTTTGCTCGTTGCTTGGAAACGTGCGTTCGGTTTGCTGTTACGTCATCGAACAAACGTTCATAAGCCGAGCCTTCTTCTCGATATCATTTACTGATTCGTCAGCAGCCCAACGCCCGCCCACCTGTCTGCCAATCACAAACGCCTGCTAGGAGAACGTGCCTTTACGTAATGAATATTCATGATCCATCCGTTCCCGCAGTAGGATCGGGATCATTCTGCCGGATTGGGCGGAGGCTCAGAGGTGCTCGCGCATGCGCAGTTAAAGCGTCTTTACAACACACACATGATTGGATTGTCGTCAAGTGATAACTATAATAATAATAATAATAATGACGTTGCATTAAAGCCATCTATATTTAAAGGAGTCAAGTGACACAGCTAAAATGAATATTGTCGTTTGTTTTGCTGTAATGTAATGTATATACATGATTTAAGGTTAAAAAACGCGTATTTTCAACAAACTGTGCATGTTTGTCTCTCCTCTTTGCTCATGGCTCTGAACAGCGAGGTGTGCTGTGATTGGCCAGTTCACCAGTGTGTAGTGATTGGTCAAATACTGCAAGGGTGTGATGGAAATGCAACGCCTCTGACCATATTTGGAACATCAGGTTCCTCTTCAGTGATACTGACAGGTACGCCCACCTTACGTGCTTTTACATGTGGGCGGTCTTAGTCAAATCATACCACGAGCTGATGCAGATGTGTGGGGGTGTGGCTACACGAGGTGTTTCAGGCAGGTCTGGGTGAGCATTCGCTTTAAGATAGAACGCATCTGTTGTTCCTACACTATCATTTGTGCAATTTCACGTGTCTAATACATGCATGAGCATATAACACAAGAACACTCACCCCTTTAACGTTTGCATTTACAGCATATAGCTTGTACATTTGCTTCATGTATTGAGTCCATTTTAACTTATTATCACTGTAATAGTTGTAATTTGATAAGGAATCTCCAGAAGGCGTCTTCTCTGTGTCTTCTTCAAAGCCCAACTAAAGCAAACACGTATTCAAAACCTACAGTATATTCTTCTGTTCAACATATCTTTGTTAGGTGGGAAGGCACTTAAATCAGATCAGCATCAGCTCTACTTTATAAACACCCTTTCAAATCATAAACAGACAGAATTATTCAGAACATGAACAAAATCATTCATGCCACACATAAGCGTACAGTATATAGCAGGCTTGTTGCTGTGATACACGGTGTTCACCACCCATCCATTACATCATTTGTCTACCGTGGCGCCAGACTCAGTACAGACTCCACCCTTCAGCATAGTGCTGACCAATAAACAAAGCACTGTTGAAAAACAACACAATGCTGAAGTTGTACGGAAACACCTTACGTCCCTTATAAATACTCATGTCGTTAGTTTTTAACTCTTGCTTTTGATGCATTTCTGTAGTGTTATTTATTTGTAATTCATTAACAATGTTGAGTCACTCAGGTATCCAATAAAGGTTGAAAAGTCTCATGTAGTTAGCATGGTATATAATAATAGGCTAATGATACATTTAAATGTGCAATTATTTAACATATCTAATATATGCACGATACATAAACACTGACTTTACTAGTGTTACTTATGTCTATATTTTGCCGGCACAGTTCTAAGGCCCCCCAGCAGGACCCCTGTGAATGTGCTCACTGGCCAAACCTTGACCCCTTAGAGCTGGTCCTTCACGCCCAGCCCTCACTGTTGATAAGCAGAAATGTTGATCACTTTTCACTCGCTATTTAAGGCTTGTAGTTTTACCTTGATGCTCTCCATCGTGATCCTCATGGCATTCATAAGTGAAATCAGTTCATATCAGGGTGATTTCCATTTCTAGCACTGATGATGCCACACCCGGTTAGAATACGGTTGACTGCCTTTAGGCCAATGTCAATACATTTCTTTACATTTACATTATACCCCATTTGGCACAGGGCTGTCCCCATGTAGGCCACAGCTAACCCCATGATTATTTGGCACAGGGCTGTCCTGTAGAAAGTTAAACAATCCTCCTCTTGGCTTTCTCCGCAGCGCACATGATGGATGTGGTGATGAAAGCTCCTCCATGTAGTTGAAGTAGGTCTTAATCTTTGTGGGTGAGACAGGCCGGTGTATTACCCCAGTGGTCCAAGCAGCACTGCCGTGTGAGGAAATGAGTGTCTTTCTCCTCAAAGGGTCAAAACGTTTAACAGTCAGTAGATCACAGATTTGAGAATTGGCTTCGTTTTCCATCTAGCTGCAGAATTACTAACATCATTTTGCTGTTGCTGAGAGGAAGAATCGATTGCTGACACATAGAAAACATCTGTTGAACAAGCTTTATTATTTATTTATGCATTTGCACAGTTCACTTTAACACAAATGTTTTCATAGATTATTATTCCAGTTCAGCATTTAGAAAGAAGCAGATTCATGTGCTCGAACATCTAAATAATTCATAACTGTTTTTCTAAATGTTGATTTACCCTTCAAACAGGGTTACAACTAAATGTAGTTTTATCTTAAAGCATTACAAGTTCAGCTGCTGCTACAGTCAACACACCACAACACAAACACGCATGATCAAACTAGAATATAAACATTTAACTCATGTTTCCCGTGATACGGTTATCATTCTTACAACTTGTTAGATTGAAGTTGAATCGATTGTCACCCTACGACGACTATAATATCATTAAACAACAAATATCTTCAAAGCTTAATATCAAAGATCCATCAAGAAGAACTCATTCTATTAGACTGTTAAGAAAAATAATGAAACTAACTTCATTTATTGTAAACGTTTAAATGTGATTATAAATCCTATAAAACGTGTTTTTCAAGTGTCTCTCAAATGATCAAAACGACGTGACGTGATTGGTCAGAAGTTCTCTTTAGCTTCATGATTTGGTGTGAAAACATTTCCATCAGGCTGCACTCTCCAGGTCACCGTTGTGTCATTGTGTACGCCAACATCTGTCAGTTTCTGCTTAATCTAAACAACACGAACAATCATCACACACACACACACACACACACACACACACACACACACACACACACACACACACACACACACACACACACACACACACACACACACACACACACACACACACACACACACACACACACACACACACACACACACACACACACACACACACACACACACACACACACACACACACACACACACACACACACACACACACACACACACACACACACACACACACACACACACACACACACACACACACACACACACACACACACACACACACACACACACACACACACACACACACACACACACACACACACACACACACACACACACACACACACACACACACACACACACACACACACACACACACACACACACACACACACACACACACACACACACACACACACACACACACACACACACACACACACACACACACACACACACACACACACACACACACACACACACACACACACACACACACACACACACACACACACACACACACACACACACACACACACACACACACACACACACACACACACACACACACACACACACACACACACACACACACACACACACACACACACACACACACACACACACACACACACACACACACACACACACACACACACACACACACACACACACACACACACACACACACACACACACACACACACACACACACACACACACACACACACACACACACACACACACGACACGTCTACATCATTTCATCATCTTAGTTCATGTTCATTTCAGTATTTACTCAAACATTATACCTGTTCACATTAGTTAATGCACCATAAACTAACATAAATAATAGTCCTGACATTAACTAACATATTTGTTTTGAAACATATACTGTGCGTGTATATATATATATATATATATATATATATGACTAATTGTTAGTTAATGTAAACAATGCATTTACTTCTGTTAACAAAAACAATCTGACTGAAGTGTTACATCTAGATAAGAGCTCATGTGAGTCCATCACATTTCTGTCCTTTACGTTCACTCAGAATTCTGCCTAGTTGATGAAGTCTGTAATATTAAAGTCAGTTTTCTATGTAAAAAGTCTTCCTGGTGCAGACAGTTTACAGCTGCATCTCTTTAACATCACAGTGTTACACCTCTATAATCTACACGACCAGGTTGGGTTGACCATACCACAAACTACAACAAGCGATGTACATTTGACACAAAATTTGACACTAATGTCAATAACCCAACAGATCTCATCCCCCACTTACTGCCATAGTAGGGAACATACTGTAAATACTATGGCAGTTAATGTGGGATGAGATCTGTGGGATTACTGACATTCATCCAAATATTCTCATGTGTTCAGGAAAAAGACATTTATTCAGGTTTGTTTTTTTGGGGGGAAAACTATCGCTTTTATAAAGCAATGGATATGAACTGTTTTATCGGACGTTTGCGCCTTCACTTCCGGTCTGTGTCTGGAAATATAACTTTAAATTAATACTGAAGTTAATTAAATTAAATATAGTATTATTACTTAATAAATAAACAATTTGTTTGATGGGTCCTGTAGTTTTGTGGCATTTAAAGAAACCGTATGGTACACTGATATCTAGTGGTTGAGTTTGGTATCGCAGTATAAATTCAAACGATTACATTTTTATATGGACATGTGTAAGCTTTATTGTTGGTATATGTTTTATGGTCCGTACAGAGCTAAAGTAATGTTTTGCACAAATGGTGTTTTTTAACTGTATATGTCATAGATGTAAATATAATGCTTACACTTATTTTTCTTCTTGTTTGTAGTTTAGCAATTGAAAAGAACCAGTGAGGTCACAAGACTGCTTTCTGTAGTTCTCTGTATTCACTATCTGTTAACTCTTTTCTTAAGTAACGCACTGGTGACAACGCAATAACAGTGACAGCTGCGGTCAGACTTGACGGCAGTGATTCCTCCATGTTTCATATTTCTGTACCGCGAGGTCACGCTGTGATGTTTTGATCTTCTATTGGTCTTCTACACACACACACACACTCACGTGACGTGACGTTGCAGGTCAGGTTCACCAAACGTTATTTTTGCTGCACAGGGAAATATCTTCGGACGGGCTTGTGTTTCCGGTCTGACACATTCACATGCGCATGAATGGAAGTCGATGGAACGGAAAGTGAAGTGTGAACGCGCCTTAAGCCAGAAACAAACATGTTGTGCCCCACAAGTGAGTCTGAAAAGCGTAACTACCTGTGTGTGTCGGCTCATTGTGTCGTGTACTACACTGAGGACAAACTTTTAACACGAATAGTTGAATACTTACCGACTGTAAGATGGTCTCCATCACTGCAGGATCATTGACTTTCTGACCGGATTTCATCTCAAATCTCACAATCTGCTTCTTGGTCTGTGCTGGAAGGTATTTAATAAGAAAACAACATCACAATAGTTACACAAATGTACGGTCAATCTTTTAAACACGACCACTGCATGTGTTTGATCAAAATGAAACTAATCGTTTGTCATCTTCTCATTTTGCTTTTATAACATCAATGTATTTTAGGAAACACTGCTCAGGGCCAGGGTTGCCAGGTCTGTGTTACTCTTCAATTGTTGTTGTGGGTTGTGTTTGGTGGGATAAAGTGGCTAGATTTTGTTCATCAGTTTTTATTCCCGGTGAAAGGAAAGTTAGGATTTTAGGTGTGAGAGTGACGTATAGGTTTTTGGGGAGGGTTCATTGGACAGATTGTGTTATGCAGATCTGGCAACCCTGCTCAGGGCTCATCACTGAGGATAAAACAAATCAATAATAATCATAAATTCATCTTATTGCCTCTTGAGTCTTTCTGGTGGAACTTCCACTAGCCAAAAGAAACCTGATCAATACGGTAGAACACTAACCATTGCTTAGCGCATCTGACATTGTTCCAGGAGAAGTTCTTTTTTTCACTGGGGTTATTTATAACCGACGAATCTCAACGCATCATTATTATTATTATTATTTAAAAAAGGTCTGTATCCCATTTAACATCAGATGATCTTCAGCATTACTGTTTGAATTAGTTTTTCGCCATTTAAAAATACTAAATAAAGATCAACATTTTCAACTGTACATTTGTGGTGAAATCATTTAAATAGACTATCGACAGCTTCACTGTAAAAACACAGCAGCCTGTGAAATCATCCGTGAAATTCTGTAGTTTACACAGAAAAAAACAATTTGTCAGAAAACTTTCATATAAAACACAGAAACTACAGTAAAAGTCTCTGGGAAATTAACAGAGAAATTGCTTTTTATGTTGAGACTTCACTTAATTTTTATATCTGAGAAACTGGTGGTAAAAAGCTCAACCTAAATGATGTCATTACATGTTTGAGAGTTTAGGGGCAGTTATAAGGGGATTTTGTCAGTGTATGTGACTATATATAAGTATATAATGGACTAGCAGACATCAAGAATAAACCTGTTCGTCTCAACAATGGTGACAACCAAGAAAACCTTTTAAGATAAACGCAATGCATTCTGGGTACCATCAAAGTACCAAACTTATCCATGACTCCCAGCATGCATTGCAGCATTAAACTGTTCATTTGTTGGTCATCAACTGTTGAGATTCATACACTGATTCTTGATGTCTGAGTCAAAATTTAAATGCAAACCTATAACTGTTCAAACACTTTTTATACTACGTATCACAGGAAATGTGGGTCTCCAATGTAAGCTCATTCATACCCAGAAAGAATCTAAAAAACATAAGAAAAAAGTCTCTTATCATAATATTTTTTGTTATGATTTGTTACAAAAACTGTGATAGGACTCAATAGAAAAGTGCTGTTTAAAACTGAACCAAAGCAAACACTGATCACAATAACGGAGACTTTAAATCAGGTGATGGATGTTATGCTGAAGTCTCTGTGAAGCAGCTGATCGTCTTCAGTATTCTGACATGTTTCACAGATGAATATTGGGTGTGAATCATGTTTTCCGCTGTGAATTGATTGGAGGAATTAAAACAGGATGTTCCTGTATTTTCAAGGTAGTTTACTGGCAACCACAGCTGCCGGTATTTTTCTGTAAAACCTACAGAGCATTTGTCACAATGGTTGTCTACCTTCTCTTCACTTCTAATGATTAGAACTAATGATGACACATAAAAACTTACATGTCTTGCAGATGAACGGAAGAGTATTTTCACACAGTTGATCCTCTATCAGACCATCAGGACGTATAACGCCACACGGTTGGTTTAAGCCCGTCAAGTCAGGTTGTCCAGTCACCCAGTTCATGGAGGACACGATGACAGCATTACTTTTATCTGACCACTTCCACGAGTCTCTGAACAGACCAATCCACGCTTGAAGAATGTTTTGCGTTGTCATCCGCTGCAGCAGCGCTTGATTCTCAGTTTGATTGCGAATGACGGCCAGATCTGTGTAACGCTGTCTGCAGTAACTCTGAGCTTCTTTCCAGGTCAAGAAGATATTAACAAAAACAAACCTGCTCTCATCGGTTTCATTCTCTGTAAAACAAGATGAGATCAAAAAACACCATGAGAGGACCGCTTCAAGGAAATAACAGCTTCAGTTCTTTGTATTTACTTATATTTCTTTTCATTTCTATCTAATAGTTCAGAATCACACAGAGCCCAGGAATCAGTGAATGTATCTCAACAATGGTGAAGATCAACAAACTATTCAGATAAACAGATCAACGCTCAACATCACTAAACAAGCTGCGCAATGTAACTGATCTTTGTTTGTGAGCTTCAGAACTTTGTTTGGAAAACCGGTCTTATCTCACAGAGCATGATGCATAACTTCTGGTCCAGGCCTTTGTAATCTCTAGACTGGACTACTGTAATTCTCAGTCTACTGGTCTTCCTGAGGACTGTTTCATAAAACAAGATATAAGAAAATAACGGCAGGTAAATTTGAGTTAGTCAGATTTATTGCCAGTGGATTCAGATTCACAAATCATTCCTGTAATGCCCCCTCACGGGCGACTGCCGGCGACACACACAAACCATAGCAAATGTCCGGACCCGGTCCTCTCTCACTGACGGTCCCGTCGCTCGTCCTCTTATGCTCC
Source organism: Barbatula barbatula (assembly GCA_037178815.1). NCBI lineage: Eukaryota > Metazoa > Chordata > Actinopteri > Cypriniformes > Nemacheilidae > Barbatula > Barbatula barbatula. The sequence goes on from CM074076.1 coordinate 31,512,984, forward strand.
TGATGTCCTCTGTGATATGAGACCGGTGCGCATACAGCTGATTTACACTCACACACCGGCCTCGCATCACGACTCTCATCCCGCCTACCTCTTCCTAAGAAAAATGATGTTTAACTGCCTTTTTTATCTTCAATTCTATTTAAAGAAAAGTTAGGAATGTTATGCATTCCCCAAATTACTTCTCAAGGTAGTTCTTAAAAAAGTTCTCAGGACTGATCTTAGGAAAAGAAAAGAAAGTCGTTTTGACACTAAATCAACACGGGTTCACCTTTTCTGCTCGCTGTTTTACATTTTCACATATCAGACTCCACAGCCGTTTATTTTCACTAAAATGAAGGAAATATTTGAAAAGGGCTCACAGATGTTTAAGAAGAATTCTTAAGGTTAAGGGAAATTGGGAGGTTATTATTGTCCCAATTAGTTGGCATCCATTCAAATATTTGAACAAAAAAATTGGATGTACTGAATTTTTTTTCCATCCAATAAATATGTGTAGCTTCTACTCATCAAAAACAGGCTCATTCAATGACATTTAATGAAGTTGGTCCAACGTAATTTTATTACATACACTTTAGATCAAACTCATAATCTCACCCAGCTTGTTATAAGAACAAAAGTTTGTTATAAGAACGTTCCTCAGAGGTTTTTCAATGTTCTTAGAAGGTTCAAAGTCACCATCATGGTGATCAGTGTTTCTTTGAGTTGGACTCTTGTCTCTTGACTGTCATATGTTCAATTGTCTGGCGTGTTATTGTTCTGTGCATGTGATGTGATGTGATGTTGAATCCAATGCAATGAGCACCTAATCTTTAAAACATGTAGATGCATAGAAAAGTTCTGGAACTAACAATTTCATTTTAAATTTACATTTATTCAGTTGAATAAGTGCACATCACTCAAACAATGTAAAATTGATGATACGCAACCAGAAGACTAGAATAATAGAAAACTGGACAATCTGATGTTTTTCAACATTCTAAAAAATGAAAAACCTCTGAGCAACTTTTGTTGGCTGGGTGGGATGTGTCTATTTTTTATGAGTTTGATCTAAAGTGTATGTTCTAAATGACGTTGGACCAAATACATTAAATGTCATTGAATGAGCCTGTTTTTGATGAGTAGAAGCCACACATATTTATTGGATGGAAATAAATTCAGTTCATCCAATGACTTATTTTTTGAGTGCACTATTATCATGTATTATATAGACAACATGCAATATTCCTCCAGTATCACCACAGGAACCTGTACACTAGCTAGCTAACAACAAACACACATACACACGCACATGTGCACACCCAAACAAAGACTTTCCAGAATGTTCACTTCTGTTCTGTGTACAATCTGCACATCGGTGTACGTGATAGAACATTCTATTATCATATTATATTGTTCTTTAACTTTTGAGAGTCAATATAATGTTAATGAGTAAAACAAAATTATAGTAAATAATCTTACAGGTAGGGTATATCTTTCTCCAAAGCAAAGATTGTTTGTGTGCACATGTATGGAATAACAAACTTAAATACCGAAAAGTGGGCTCTAGGTGGCGGCTTAACACCAGATAATGGGCATAACACACATTTATAAAAGTTAAACTGTTGGCAGTGTCTCTTATCAATTTATTCACAGTGAACATGGGCCCTCTTAGGCACAGCCTCCACCCACATCAGGTTTATTGTTGAAAATATTAATTTAATAGATGTGTGTTGGTATCATTTCATACCTTTGAAGCAAAAAAAGGTAAACGCATCATAGCAACTCGTATCACACCATCCCATATATGATGAAGTTACAAGTGTGCCACATTCCTCTCCTCCAAATCTGTTGTTTGGTTGAGTTTCTTCCCATCCGTAAAATGAAATGTCTTGATTTTGATATGACCACCGCCAGCTTGTGATGTTATTGTAGAGTCCAATCCAGACCGGCGAAGTCAAAGCTGGTTGAACTGCTCTCTGTACATTCGTCCAGTCTTCATTGTTTTGAACGGTGACCAGATCAAAGTGATAGTGTCTGCAGTAAACCCTCGCCTGGTACCAGTTCATACTCTCCCGTATCAGAACATATTCACATGAGATGCTCTGAATGAACAGACAGACTACTGCTGAGAGAGAGAGAGAGAGAGAGAGAGAGAGAGAGAGAGAGAGAGAGAGAGAGAGATGGAGAGAGATGGAGAGAGATGGAGAGAGAGAGAGAGAGAGAGAGAGAGAGAGAGAGAGAGAGGGCGAGATACGTCAAGTCCTGTCACGACAGAAGAGCAACAACCAGCACTAACAATAACCATTTCCACTTATCCAAGCGCCCTTTAATTTCGCCCATCAAACCCTCCCAATTTTTTTGGAGCACACTGTCATCCCCTAGATAAACTCCTAGATATTTTATACCCCCATTTCCCCAACACAACCCATCAGGAAGGCTAGGTTTACCATCAGCCCATTGTCCTAACAATAGACCATCACTTTTTTTCCAATTAACCTTTGCAGAAGACAACAGTCTAAATTATTCAATTAAATAAAATAAAATCTGCACATCACTTTGTCTGTTAATCATGAACATAATATCATCAGCATAGGCTGACAAACAAATCTTTTTCTTACAAATTGTTAAAAACAAATCACTTAATTGACCTCTTATCGGTTGAAGCAAAGGCTCAATAGCCAAGGAATACAACATTCCAGACAATAAGCAACCTTGTCTGATACCCCTGAGAACCTGAGAAGGAGCACATACACCACCATTTATTTTCAGCATACTCTCAACGCCACTGTCACGGAGAGGCCCGTGACTATACATGAACTATGCATGCACACTGATTCATTTCACACGTGTTATATTGTAATGTGATTTTTGTGTTTAAATGTGAATATGTGAAGTTATGGACGTGTATACAGTGTTTATGATTTGGCTTAGTTGTATATTGTTATTTGTTAAAATGTTAAGTTAGTTAATTTAGTATTATTACCAGGGGAATGGTACGTTCCAGAGGGCGTGGCCTTCTAGTAAAATGGCTGCTAAAAGCAGCATGGTTTTGTCTCACGGAGAGAGTTTTTAGCTCAGTGATGGCTAATCAAGAGAATGGGAACTCAGTGATAGATATATGGTTTGAGTGCATGGTGGGGTTGATTGCCTCCATGGTTACCCAGCCTATATTAAGAACTAACATTTTTTTGCTTTTGTTTCATTTTTACTTTTGAATCGGATTGCTATGTTTTGCTGCTCCATTAAAACTACCTGGAAATAGGATTACCATGTATGGACATTTTTTAGGCCGCTCGACCAATCGCTCACAGCCACAATAGAGTGCCCTAACCATGTCTACAAAGTTTTTACTAAAACCAAAAGCTGTTAAAGCACTCCACAAATATGAGAGCTCAACTCAGTCAAACGCCTTCTCCTGATCCAAAGATAACAAGCCACAGTCCAAGTTTAACAATTTAGAGACATAACAAATATCTCGAATTAAAGAAATATTATCAATTACAGATCTACCAGGGACACAGTACTTCTGGTCTGGATGGATAACCTGATCCAACACTCCAGCCAATCTAGTTCCCCAATGCCTTAGCAAGTATTTTATAGTCAGTGCAGAGAAGCGAGACAGGACGCCAGTTCTTTATATCTGTGAGGTCCCTTTTTTTGGAATAAGAGTGATCACTGCTCTTCGGCAACTCAACGGCAACCCGCCCTTCGACAAGCTGTCCTTCAGTACCTCCAGTAGATCTACAACCATTTCCAACCAAAAGGCCTTATAGAAGTCAACAGGGAGGCCATCCATTCCAGGTGCCTTCCTAGACTCCATGCTTTGGAGGGCCTTATAAAGCTCTTCCAGGGTCAACACCCCTTCAAGATCATTCTTGGCCTCCTCTGACACCTTTGGTAGGCTGTCAAGGAAAACGTTTTCCCCACAACATTTCCTCCCTCATTGTTCCAAGGTTACCGGAGCGGGCAGGATGCAGTCCAAGGTTACCGGAGCGGGCAGGGCGCAATCCATTCCCAGACCTGACAAATGCTGGACGAAGGACGTGGCGACTCTACAAAACTTAAGTCGCTATTAGATTATTAATGATAATTTTAAATCTCACTTTTTTTATTTTGCCTTGTTGTGCAAGAACTGTTGAGCTTGTGCAGAGGCAGCAGTTTTTGCCAGAGGGGAACTGGAATCCCCTGGTTAGGCCTGGTTTCCCTCTGAGGTTTTTTTTTCTCCTCCAATGGAGTTTTGGATTCCTCGCCACCGTTTGCATACTGTTTTGCACTGTTTGCCTGGCCGGGGGGGCTGCTAGAATTTGATAGTCTTATTTAATTAACTCTGCATATAGGAATTTATAGTGTGTCTGATATTTGACCTGTGTTTTGACTTCCATAACCTTTTATGTTTTACTTATAATCAATGTTTTCTTGTACAGCTGCTTTGTAACAATGAAAATTGTAAAAAGCGCTATATAAATAAAGCTGACTTGACTTGACTTGACAACACTCTGACTTGAGCTTGCTCCTATACAGATTTTTGATAAAAATTAACTGCTCTTCCCCGAATACCAGCAGGATCTGACAATAATACTCCATCTTCGGAGCACAATCCATGAATAAGCCGCTTCTGACCATTCTTTTTTTCCAGATTGAAAAAGTATAGGGACGGTGCATCCACCTGATCAATGCTTTGAAAGCGTGAACGGACCAGAGCCCCCTGTATCTTATGGCCCAGTAGATCAGCTAACTGAGCTTTTTCTTTGAACAGGCTTCTAAATAATGAATCTCACCAGTAAATTGTTCAAATTAATTATCTCCCCCTCCAAAAGCTCTAAAGAACGAGTCAACCTCTTAGTAACATTGTAAGTATACTGTTGAGTAAACTGTGTTATTTGTATCTTGCCAACATCCCACCACTGTTGCAATGAATAAAAAGAAGACTTCTTTGTCCTATGAACTTCCCAGAAGTACTTAAATGATTCCTTAAAAAAAGATAACTTAACAGATTAGTATTAAAATGCCAGTATGCGCTTTTTGGTTTTATTGAGCTTAAAATAAGCTTACAGTGCACCATACTGTGATCGGAAAAACTTACTGCTGTTATATAACATTTATAAAAAATACTAAGAAGGTGATTAAAACTGTAAAATCTATCCAGCCTAACTAATGACATAACATTATCACGTGTGTGAAGCCAAGTGTACTGTCTCTTGTTACCATTTAAAGATTTCCAAATATCATATAAATCATACATTTTATATATGAGTTTACGCAAAGCCAAATGAAGCTCAATGTGATTCAGATCTAGATTATGCTCAGTACAATTGAAATCACCACCTAGGAACAAAAAGTCTTCAGGGCAACAGTTTTGTAGAGTTGAACATAGTATGTCTAAAAGAACCATTCTTTCAACTGGTGCAGTTGGAACATACACACAAATAAAAATAAACACATAACTTTCTACAACAGCTCTTACTTTTAAAAGTTTACCTTTTACTATTTCATCAACATCATAAGAGATAGGACAAAAAATATTTGTAAATAGAATGGCAACTCCCCCACTTATTGAAGTATTATGGCTTAACACAGGGATGCCATCAAACTCCCTCGCCCAGTCGGCAGCATTTTTCAAGTCGCTATGAGTTAATTGTAACAAAACAACTCTCCTCCGAAACTCACACCGGGAATATCACCAGCCTCCACACCTCACTCCGGAGATTTCCTTGCTCGCCTCGGACATCATCACAGGAAGCCCATTGAGGTTCCTGCGTCATCACTCTCCCTGTGCGCAACCTACATCCCACCTGCAGAGTCACCGTACTTCATCGAAGACAGCTTCACAACCCTAGAAGGAGAAATCAACTACTTCCAGTCACAGGGCAATGTTCTGATCTGCGGTGACCTGAATGCCAGGACCGGTGAAGAATCAGACACACTTCACTCCCAGGGAGACAAACACATTCCAGGAGCAGACGTCTTTCCTCCACCTATGCAAACAAAAAGACTCAACTATGACAAAACTACAAACAAAAACGGATTACAACTTCTCCATCTGTGTCGTACACTGGGTCTGTACATAGTCAATGGCAGACTGCGAGGAGACTCATATGGTAGGTATACTTATAGTTCCAAGATGGGTAACAGTTCAGTAGACTACTTCATCACCGATCTAAATCCAAATTCTCTCAGAGAGTTTACAGTTAGCACACTAACCCCTTTATCAGACCACAGTCAAATTACTCTATACCTAAACAGATCTAAACCTGAGGCATCAAATCAACCTGGCCCACCATCCAGACCTGGACACTGATTGTCTGTATGATCACGTCCGCCTGTTTACAAATCTGACACATATCCTTGCAAAGAGGCTCTCCAAAGAGGAGATGTTGCTTTAAGCAGAACCAACCAAACAAGCCCTAGGAGGAGTAGAAGCAGCTTTAATTCAGCCATCCCAATGAGACAAACTTCAAGAGACAAAATCCCACCCAGCACATCATCCAGAGCCCCGACACCCAGACAGGAGTCACAGGAGGTTAATTTCTGGAAACACTTGAAAACAAGTGAGCCAAAAACATGCCATTATAAAGCCCTGAAAGACCAAGAGCTACGATTAGCAAAGAGTCCTCTGTGTCAGCTGATACTGAGACTGACTGACCTCACAGAGACAGACATCACACAACACCACAACACTCACACACTCACAAATATACGACCCAACCAGATTATAAACACACAAAAAGATCATTACATCACACACTGGAAAAACACCATTCAAAACCAACACAAACTTGAATGTTATTCGGCACTAAATCGAGATTTTATCTTTGCAAACTACCTGATGACAGTGACCGATGTGAAGCTGACAAAATCACTGACAAAGTACAGACTCTGTGATCACAGTTTAGCCATCGAGACGGGCCGGAGGAGACAAATATTGACCGCTCGTGAGGAGAGATTCTGTTCTCACTGCAGTCTGAGAGAAACAGAGCTGCACTTCCTCACTGAATGCCCAAAATATCAAAACATCAGAGATCAATACTATCCCAAAATTAACAACATATTTCCCCATTTTACAAACTGCAGCCCAAATGAAAAACTTCCCTTTATTCTTGGGGAAAAAACTGAGTGTGCAAATATAGCTGCAAGATTTGTTGCCTCTTGCCATCTCTTGAGGGACACATGAACATTCAATAAACATATATAACAAAAAATATATATTTCCATTTATACACGATTCCCTTAATGAATGTACATATTGTTGAATTGTAATTATTTTGTTCTTTAGTTAAATGTTGAAATGATTGCTGTATTGTGTTTATCTTTACTTAATGTTATTAGTTGTTATTATTTTTGTATATTGTTTGATCAGTTATAAATTATTATTTTTTATGCTTTGGCAATGCAAAAATGTACTTTTGTCATATCAATAAAGCTATTTTGAATTGAATTGAATTTAATTGACAGAGACACAATAAAAACACAATATAAACACAATAAAAACAAACATTGTACAAATTACATAGTGATTTCAAAATAATCCACAGTTATGAATAGGCCTGGGAGAAAAGATGCGTTTTCAGAGCTGACTTGAATATATATAGAGAAGAAGACAACCTGACAGATTGAGGTAACGAACCAAAAACGGAGAAGGCTCTATCACCTTTAGATTTCAAACGAGAATGTGGGTTAGTTAATAATTTCTCTTAAGAGATCTTTTCGAGGAGAGTACGGAGAGATAAGATCTGAAATAGAGACTGGAGCAAGACCATGCAAGGCTTTAAATACAAAAGTCAAGACCTTGTACTCAATTCTGTATTTGACCGGTAGCCAATGTAAATGCGATAGAATTGGGGTGATATGCTCAAATGTTTTCTTTCCCATTAAGAAGCGGGCTGCAGCATTTTGTACCAGTTGCAAATGCATTAATGAAAACTGATTAATACCAGCATACAAGGCATTACAATAATCAGAGCTACTGTAAACCTGATCCACCCATTCTCTTTTTATTTTTTGTGTTCTGTTTCTGTGAGTTTCTTGAAGTAAGGCTATAGAGCACTGCATTTTCTTCAACTGTCCCAGTATCTTTTTTTCTTTTAAATGGGTTTTTTATTCCTTTTGCGTTGTAGATAATTAAATGAAGTAATGCCGTCATTGTATTTATACTGATTCAAGTTACACAACCCGAACCTCTAATAAGCATCTGTTAGATCAAAACAAATATAATAATTTAACTCAAAATCATTTTTGAACACTGGACTTTCTGATTGTTACCATGATTGAGATTTGTGTGTTTAATGTTGACGTGTAAGCACATGACACGCTGACAGCTTTTGATTCAGATTTTTTTGGGTGGATTCTGATTCAAATGGCTGTTTTGGGAATTGAAAGAATTGATTCCAATAATCGACTCTTAGCTGCTGTTTACAATTCCTGCTCAATTCCCTGTTATATCACAAGATGTTTGTTTATTTATTATTAAAAAATGTACACATTTTAAATGTATTAACATTTTTTTCTAATCGGTCACCTTTTACATCTATTAATTGTTTATTGTATATAACTAAAACTTTTGACCAAATATGATATTGATCTTGCACTGCAATTCCAATGTATCATTAATAATCTCATTTAATAGCTGTTTTAAAAAATAAAGCACAGGTCAAATTACTATTTTTAAAGTGATTGTGTACATAAAAATACTTGAGGAATATAGATAGACAGATCGATAATCAGTAGATTGTATAAAAAATATGTAAGAATACTGTGAATATTAATATTACTGTTAAATGCAAGTAGTGCAGACAGGTGTTGAAAAAGTTCTGTCCAGCTTAAACAGCTGTTATTTGTTAGGTAAACATGAACGCGATTTATTAACAAAACATTTTGAGTTGTGACTTCAGACCACATTTGTTGAGAAAATTCATAAATTAGCTTTTTTCTTGGTTGCCTTATTATTTTATGTTTTGTCAACTTTCTTTTAACGTGTACAAAATACTGTGCTGGAATACCCTTGAACATGAATATGTTGATTATTTATGTTTGATTAAAGAATAAGAAACTGACATGTAACACAATATTGTTTCTGTGAAGTCTTTGTTCAGATGATTTGTGAATGCTTTGGGAAACATGGATTGTGTTTAACAGATTGTGTTCATTGATCCTTTTTGTGAGTTTGAAATTAGAATTGAGCCTGTTTTGTTTCATTAATTAAACACACATCTGTGTTTTACTTTATATTCCTTTTTTTCGTGAAAATGGTTTAAGGTTTCTTACAACTAATGGTACTGTAGTGTCTGGATCATTGAGAGGAATACCATAAACCTCCCCCCCACTCCCTTTTGTTCTGGTTCCCTGATGCCATCATCAAAGGGCAAACCCTTTTGCTTCTCCGTGGTGTATTTACTTCTCCTAAGCTTCAAAGCAAGCAAATGGAGATATGAGATGACTCTGTTTGCATCTGTAGTTTGTCCAGAGGAACTTCGCTGACATGACTGTTCTTTGATCTTAATACGTTTTATGAGAGGACACCAATCACCTTCCACATGCAAAGCAAGAGCTGGAAGACAAAGACAATTTACTTTCCCTCCAAAGTGCCATCGTCTGATTGGGTCAGTCACAGCTATAGGGTGTGACATCCTCACAACCTAAATAAGAGATCACTCTCTTCTTTGCTCTCTTCTTTGTTTTCGCTTCTTTCACCAGTTCTTGGGGGCAAGAAAGAACAATGATCGCCCAGCCACCCTGCGGAGAAAGCTCATTTCGGCCGCCTGTATCCGGGATCTTGTCCTTTCGGTCATGACCCAAAGCTCATGACCATAGGTGAGAGTAGGAACGTAGATTGACCGGTAAATCGAGAGCTTCGCCTTGCGGCTCAGCTCTTTCTTCACCACGACAGACCGGTACATTGATCGCATTACTGCAGAAGCTGCACCGATCCGTCTGTCAATCTCCTGTTCCATCCTTCCCTCACTCGTGAACAAGACCCCAAGATACTTAAACTCCTCCACTTGAGGCAGGAATCTCCACCAACCTGAAGTGGGCAAGCCACCCTTTTCCGACTGAGGACAAAGGCCTCGGATTTGGAGGTACTGATTTTCATCCCAGCCGCTTCACACTCGGCTGTAAACCGTCCCAGTGCATGCTGAAGGTCCTGGTTTGAAGGGGCCAACATGACAACATCATCCGCAAAGAGCAGAGACGTAATCATGTGGTCCCCAAACCTGACACACTCCGGCCCCTGGCTGCGCCTAGAAATTCTGTCCATAAAAATTATGAACAGAACCGGCGACAAAGGGCAGCCCTGCCGGAGTCCGACATGCACTGGGAACAAGTCTAACCTACTGCCGGCAGTGCGAACCAAACTCCTGCTTCGGTCGTACAGGGACCTGACAGCCCTTAGCAAAGGACCACGGACCCCATACTCCCGAAGCACCCTCCACAGGACGCCGCGAGGGACACAGTCGAATGCCTTCTCCACATCCACAAAACACATGTGGATTGGTTGGGCAAACTCCAATGAACCCTCCAGCACCCTGTAGAGGGTGTAGAGCTGGTCCAGCGTTCCACGGCCCGGACGAAAACCACACTGTTCCTCCTGAATCCGAGGTTCTACTATCGGCCGTATTCTCCTCTCCAGTACTCTGGCATAGACTTTCCCGGGGAGGCTGAGAAGTGTGATCCCCTGTAGTTGGAACACACCCTCCGGTCCCCCTTCTTAAAAAGAGGGACCACCACCCCGATCTGCCATCCCAGATGCACTGTCCCCGACCGCCATGCGACGCTGGAGAGGCGTGTCAGCCAAGACAGCCCCACAACATCCAGAGACTTGAGGAAATCAGGGTGAATCTCATCCACCCCCGGTGCCTTGCCACCGAGGAGTTTCTTGACTACCTCAGTGACCTCGGCTTGGGTGATGGACGAGTCCACCTCTGAGCCCTCAGCCTCTGCCTCTTCAATGGAAGACATGACGGCGGGATTGAGGAGATCCTCAAAGTACTTCTTCCACCGTCCGACGACATCCCCAGTTGAGGTCAACAGCTGCCCACCTCCACTGTAAACAGCGTTGGTAGGGCACTGTTTCCCTCTCCTGAGGCGCCGGACGGTCTGCCAGAATCTCTTCGAGGCCAGTCGATAGTCCTTCTCCATGGCCTCACCAAACTCCTCCCAGGCCCGAGTTTTTGCCTCCACAACCACCCGGGCAGCAGTTCGCTTGGCTTGCCGGTACCCGTCAGCTGCCTCAGGAGTCCCACAAGCCAACCAGGCCCGATAGGACTCCTTCTTCAGCTTGACGGCTTCCCTTACTTCCGGTGTCCACCACCGGGTTCGGGGATTGCCGCCACGACAGGCACCGGAGACCTTACGGCCACAGCTCAGAGCGGCTGCTTCGACAATGGAGGTGGAGAACATGGTCCACTCAGACTCCATGTCTCCAGCCTCCCTTGGGATCGGGTTGAAGCTCTGCCGGAGGTGGGAGTTAAAGATCTCTCTGACAGGAGACTTGGCCAGACGTTCCCAGCAGACCCTTACAGTACGTTTGGGTCTGCCGAGTCTGTCCAGCTTCCTCCCCCGCCATCGGATCCAACTCACCACCAGGTGGTGATCAGTTGACAGCTCCGCCCCTCTCTTCACCCGAGTGTCCAAAACATACGGTCGCAGGTCAGATGAAACGACCACAAAGCCGATCATCGACCTGCGGCCTAGGGTGTCCTGGTGCCACGTGCACTGATGGACACCCTTATGCTTGAACATGGTGTTCGTTATAGACAAACTGTGACTAGCACAGAAGTCCAATAACTGAACACCACTCGGGTTCAGATCAGGGGGGCCGTTCCTCCCAATAACGCCCCTCCAGGTGTCACTGTCGTTGCCCACATGGGCGTTGAAGTCCCCCAGTAGAACGACGGAGTCCCCAGTCGGAGCACTTTCCAGCACCCTTCCCAGAGACTCCAAGAAGGTCGGGTACTCTGCACTGCCGTTCGGCCCGTAGGCACAAACAACAGTGAGAGACCTATCCCCGACCCGTAGGCGCAGGGAAACGACCCTCTCGTTCACCGGGGTAAACTCCAACACATGGCGGGAGAGCTGGGGGGCTATAAGCAGACCCACACCAGCCCGCCGCCTCTCACCATGGGCAACTCCAGAGTGGTGAAGAATCCATCCTCTCTCGAGGAGTGTGGTTCCAGAGCCCAAGCCATGTGTAGAGGTGATCCCGACTATCTCTAGTCGGAACCTCTCAACCTCACGCACCATCTCAGGTTCCTTCCCCACCAGCGAGGTGACATTCCACATCCCTAGAACTAGTTTCCGTGTCCAGGGATCAATTAAATGGCCATGAGATAAGGTAAAGTGTATTAATAACTGATGAATTCGCTGGACGAATGAATACCAATATTGTTATACTGTGCCTTACTAATCAGAGACTGTAAAATATGTATATTTAATAACGATTATTATACGTATTTTACCTTGAGCTAAACTAATTCCTTGACTTTACTGATGTTTAAATAAAGAATTTATTTGGTGAGCTCAGTACTGACAAAAACAAATGCACACATGGCATTATAAATCCATCTGTGTTTTAAAGTTAATTTATTAAAAAAATGTTTTTATTCATTTTGATTAAAACCCTATAAAGTTAAATTAGTTTTGTAATTGAACAAACATAAATTCAAACATTTAGATGAAACGTTACACACTGACCTGAGAACAGAAGTACATGAACAGGTTTTTCCATTGCTGAGGGCTTCACAAGTATGAACTGAATCTGAAACGGTGAAAAAAGCAAACTGAATCATAACAAACACATTCAAATGAACAAAGTGACTCAAGGTGAAGTGACTCTTTTGAATTCTAAGAAGAAAACACAAGTTTACCTTCATCAACAGTCAGGAGTGAAGTTCAATCTGTCTTTGCTTGTTCAGTCTCAACATTCAGCCTTCATGTTCTACACAAATATATTCATCCGCCTAAATGCAAAACTTGTTTTTGGTTTGGAGATACTAAAACTTTCCATTTGGATTTTGTTTGCAGTGAGACTTTAGGATTGGCTCACGTGTGTGTCCGTGTACATTCATGTTATTCTGGGTATTAAGATTAATGTATGTCATAGTGGTTTTAAACAGAAATGGAAATGTGAGGTGGGGTTGGTTGACTTAAAATAAATAAATCTTCCTTCTATCCTATTAGATCACAAAAAAAACTATTTAAAAGTTAGGATTTAAGCTTGGTCCTCATATTTAACATTAGTAGGTTCTGTAGTCTGAAAGAAGGCAAACAGAACCGACTGAATTCATTTTCCTGTGTCATGAAACCAAGTTACATAACCCGAGACCTTCTCTTACGAGAGGGGGAAGAAAAAGCCATAGATTTTGTCCAAAAATTCATTGTTTAAATGTAGATTATTAAACTCAGTTGTTGTCATTTCTAGTAGATGATTTGTCAATGTTAATTGTATTGAATCAATATCACTTTTACACCCGCAATTAATGTTGTATTTCTTTTATTAAAAGTGCACTCTTTCTCTGTCTGAGTGTTCTTATTAAAACTACAAAAACTTTGAAAGTGGTGAAAAAGTTGCCTTAAAGACAAACCAGAGATAAAAAAGCTCAACTAAAGCAAACACTGATCACAATAATGGTCATTTGAATTGCGGGTGCAAACTTGATATTGATTCAATGCAAATATAATCTCTTTTTTAACATTGATTCAATAGTTGCTTTCTATGTGGGTAAGTGTCTCACTGGAGACCCTCCATGAGTTTATAGTGAAGAGAATCCATCACATGAAGCTTTTATCATCACACTGTCACTGGATGTTATAATCCCTAAACGTGCTCTCAGGAAATAATCTCACATCTTTACAGACATACGTTCAACATCATTTGCATAGTTCGACAAATATCTGAATTTCATTCACTTGATGGTATTGAAGAAATCAAAAAGTGAAATAATCTTCAATAAATATGAGTTGAACTTAGAAACATAGTAAAACTTGCACATCATAGTTTCCATGAGATCATTTGTTTTTAAACCACGACGCTGTTTTTCCTACATTATAGTTCTCTGTGATCACCGGCTGTCACGCTCAATTGAGTTTTGCTCGCTTCATTTAAGATGCATATTAGGAACGTTTGTGTGTTTGAATCCTGGTCTTCTTCATACACTGTTTGAGTAAAATAACTTCAGTTTAAAGACTAGAAAGTTATCAGACAAACAAGTAGTCAGACAAGTGTCTATATGGGTGCAAATCTAATTCTAATTATTTATGATATTATATTATAATCTGATAGAATTAGATTTTAGAAAAAGGTAAAATAACTTGATTTTGATGAGTTTCAACAATGTTGATAATTAAATCAACTTAATATTGTGCTTAATTTCAACTTAAATATCTGTGTTAACTAAACTATGTGTTCATTTGTTTACAGCAATATTTAAATTGTAACTCAATGTTAACGCATCAGCTAACCCCCCAATCATGCAGAAATGTGTTTGACGTGTTCAGTCATCTAATCTGATCTGTGAATGATGTCTGGTGCACTAAAGCCGCTTTGCTGACACTGAGAATGGAACTCTTTATTTCCCGGCATGTTTTGTATGGCCCTGGATAATGTTGTTTTAAGGATTCTCATTTGGATTAAAGGGGTTAATGTTGTGCTGAAGTGTTGAGTATTTGCTTGGGTTAACAAAACACTCATCTGTCACGGTTTCTGTATAAGTCAGAGGGCACAGTGTAAAAACATAAATGCGTAAGTTAAAAAGATTCACTACATTTTAAAGTTAAATCAAATTAACTTCATGAGTCAATTGAATTTAGTTGCTGTAACTGTGTGCTTTTAAAGTACATTTACATTTAGTCATTTATCAGACGCTTTTATCCAAAGTGACTTACAGAGAGTTCAGGGAGCAATAATACAATAAGTGCTAATACAAAGCTACTTCACTGGAGAAGAAATTTAGCAGCAGAAGCGTACAGAATTGTGTAAGTGTATTTAAATCGTGTCTTGTTGAGTTTTAGTACTGTGTTAAACTGAGAAATCGCTTTGTATTTACTTCCGCTCTGTCATGTGGTGAAACCGCGTGTAGTATCGTTCCTTCCCGGGCTAGTTTAATTGGTTTGCTTTGTGTGTGCGTGTCATCTGAGGGCGGGGCCTGTTGAATTAAAGTAATTAGACGGGTATTTAAAAAGCGACTACCCACCGCAGCAGTGGTCACATGCAGCCCTCCATCGCGTGAAGACCGAAGAGAGTAAAGACATCGACTCTACCTGCGCGTGACTTCACCAAGCCGGGACACCTTCTTTTGTACCTATTTTGTTTTGTGTTAACACTTGCACTTTTGTCTTACTTGTTTGCACTAACACTTATTCCTTTATTGTTATCTTTAATGTTTCTCCCTATTTTCTTTCTGCTTCTCTTAAATATGTGTTTTAAAATCCTTTCTGTTATCACAACACGTAAATCATCTGCCGCATGCCGAAGGCGACGCAATGCTAATAATCTTCACAATGTATCACTGCTAGCAACTGCCCCTTCTACTTTCCCAATAGGATTGTGGAACTGCCAATCTGCTGTGAACAAAGCTGATTTCATTACAGCTTTTGTTAAACATTCTGGTCTTTCCATTGTAGCACTTACAGAAACATGGATCAAACCAGAGGACTCTGCCACTCCCGCTGCCCTCTCCCATAACCACACTTTCTCCCACAGCCCTCGCATCACAGGAAGGGGTGGAGGCACCGGTCTACTCATCCCCAAAGACTGGAAATTCAATCAGCTAACACCCATGTGTGACAACAACTCCTTCGAGTTTCATGCTGTTACTATCACCCACCCCGTTAAAAGTCATTTTGTAGTTATATATCGTCCCCCAGGTCAGCTTGGACATTTCTTGGAGGAGCTGGATGTGCTTCTTTCATCCTTCCCTGAGGATGGTACTCCCCTGGTGGTACTAGGTGACTTCAACATCCACATTGGAAAGCCACAGGCGGCTGACTTCATCAACCTGACCGCATCATTTCTCCTCGAGCAGGTTTCCACATCAGCAACCCACAAGTCTGGAAACTATCTAGATCTGATCTTCACAAGGCACTGCTCCACTCATCACTCTCAGGTCACCCCGCTGCACACGTCTGATCACTTCTTCGTCACTCTCGACCTCGACCTCACTGCTCCGGACATTGCAGATGTCTTACCGATGGTCACTTTCCGGCGCAACCTGTGGTCCCTCCCTCCTGCTTTTCCTCTGCTGTCTTCTCTGCACTCCCCCCTCTGATGAGCTCTCTCTTTTGAATACAGACAATGCCACAGACACTCTGTGTTCCACGCTTTCATCCTGCTTGGACGACCTATGCCCTCTTGCATCCGGACCAGCCCGTGCATCCCTGTCGGCCCCCTGGTTATCAGATTTAATGCGTGAGCATCGCGCCAGCCTCCGGTCAGCTGAGAGAAAATGGCGCAAGTCAAAAGACCATACTGAGATCTCTCTCTACCAGTCTCTCCTCTCTACTTTCTCTGTTGACGTCACCTCTGCAAAAACTGATAACTACCACACGAAGGTCTGCAACTCTCCAGACTCTCGCACGCTCTTCAAAACCTTCTCTGCTCTCCTCTGTCCGCCTGCTCCCGCACCTTCATCTAAGTTAACAGCTGAAAAGAAAAGTACCGCCATCAGCAGCCAGTTTTCTACGCCACCGCCTGTCGAACCCTCCCACATCCCTGACACAAATAGTGTGTCCTCCCCACCTTTTGTCCTCTGTCTGAAGCTGATGTTTCCAAGGTCATTGGTTCCAACCACCCTACCACCTGCCCACTGGATCCCATCCCCACCCATCTCCTCTAGGCCATCTCTCCAACAGTTGTGCCTGCTCTGACCCACATCATCAACTCTTCGCTCACCACTGGGACATTTCCCACAGCATTCAAAGCATCACACCGCTTCTAAAGAAACCCACCCTGGACCCTACACTGCTAGAAAACTACAGGCCTGTCTCCCTTCTTCCCTTCATTGCCAAAGCCCTGGAGCGAGTTGTGTTCAACCAGCTCTCCTCCTTTCTCATGCGAAACAACCTCCTGGACAGCAAACAGTCTGGTTTTAAGACCGGTCATTCCACAGAGACTGCACTGCTCTCAGTCATCGAAGCCCTGAGACTGGCAAAAGCATCATCCATGTCATCTGTGCTCATCCTACTGGATCTGTCTGCTGCCTTTGACACTGTCAATCATCACATCCTCCTGGCTTCTCTCAGTGCTATGGGTATCTCTGGAATGGCGTTGCAATGGTTTGAGTCCTACCTCTCGGGTAGGTCATTCAGAGTATCCTGGAGAGATGAGGTCTCCGCGTCCCAACAGCTCAAAACGGGGGTCCCACAGGGCTCAGTGCTTGGACCGCTACTCTTCTGCATTTACATGACATCCCTCGGCTCGGTCATTCAGAAGCATGGCTTCTCCTATCACTGCTATGCGGATGACACACAACTCTACTTGTCATTTAAACCGGACGATCCGATGGTCTCTGCTCGCATCGCGGCATGCCTGAGTGACATCTCGCTTTGGATGAAGGATCATCACCTTCAGCTGAACCTTGCAAAAATGGAACTGCTTGTGATCCCTGCGAACCCAAAGATTCACCACAACCTCTGCATTCAACTAGGCTCATCAACTATCACACCGTCCAGCACAGCCAGAAACCTGGGTTTTGTAATCGATGAACGGCTTAACCTCACAAGTCATGTCTCTTCGCTCTCTCAACGGAGGCAGTCGCATTTTTCTTGCTCCCGTCCTCCCCTTTTTTTCCAGCTTTTCTTTCTCCCTCTCCTCTTTTGAGATGTTTTTTTTCCCCCTCCCCTCCCCTAAATTTTTTTTCCCCCCCCCTTTTCACCACCTTTTTCTCCCGAAGCGGTGGGTGGGGGGGGCCCCCCCCCCCCCCCCCGGCCCCTCCCCCGCGGCCCACGGCCCCCGGGGAGAGGGGCGGTCGTGTGTCTGGCTCCTCTTTCCGTGGAGGACATTGAAGATGTCTACCTATTCGGAACCATGATAACAGGTATTATGCTGATTGGATTAGGCTGTGCCGTTTGTTATCGAGAAATTAAGAAAACGGTAACAGCTCTCAAAAGTCTCACAAGGCTGCCCGTTATGATGGAAGTCGGGGAAGAGCGGTCGGCTCTGGAAATGAGACTATTAACCGGAATTTTGATTCTATCACGGAGAAGCTCACGACTTTGCAAGGAAAAATTGATATTCTTGGAGACCATTTTGGACAAAGAGAGTAGCCGTGGAAATGGAATGCGGTTGCTCGGCCTAAGACCAAACAATCAATCTTATCTCTTCCGACTCCCCCGTATCAGCCTTGGCCAAGGCTGCTGCTAGAATTCAACCCTGAGTGGAGCAGTACGGAGAGACACTCTTGCGTACCTCCCCCATTCTACTGAAACACCTGCACAGACTATAACACAGACTAACACACACACACACACACACAAACATAGGCCGCACTCGAGGGCGGACAAACCCACTCCCAGATCCAGTGCCTCCTCGCTTTGACCCGCCAGCCTGACAAGTGGGTCTGCATGCGGCGCCACCATGGCAGCAGAATCAGATGCTGCTTGTCGGAACTGGATTACCTATCCCTGTTGCAAGTCTTGTATTTGGTGTATTGTGTACATGTTTTTTCTCCCCACCTTCCCCATGTTATGCTTTATCTTCTTCTAAAAATACATTTCGTTGCACTGTACTTGTATGTGTGTAATGACAATAAATTGAATCAAATCAAATCAAATCAAACCACCCGTTCCTGTAGATTCATCCTCTACAAAATTAGGAAAATTAGACCTTTCCTATCAGAGCACTCTACGCAAGTCCTAGTCCGGGCTCTTGTCTTGTCCAAACTGGATTATTGCAATGTGCTTCTGGCTGGACTTCCTGCTTGCACAATCAAACCTCTCCAGATGATCCAGAATGCGGCGGCAAGAGTGGTCTTCAATGAACCGAAGAATCCGCATGTAACTCCGCTCTTCATCAGGTTACACTGGCTCCCTGTTGCCACCCGCATAAAGTTCAAAGCTATTCTCCTGGCCTACAAGACCAACACCGGGTCCACACCATCGTGTCTTCACTCGCTAATGCAGATCTATGTTCCTGCCAGATCACTGCGGTCTGCAAAGGAACAACGACTAGTGGTACCATCCCAAAAAGGAAAAAGTCACTCTCCCGTACCTTCTCTGGATCTGTTCCACATTGGTGGAATGATTTACCAGCTGCTACAAGACCAGCAGACTCGGTTTCCATCTTTAAAAAACGCCTAAAAACGCATCTCTTCCATCAACACGTCTCTGATTGATTTATCCTAATTCTCTTCCCTTTCCTTCCTATTAAAAAAAATTATAAATAAAAACTTACTAACCTCACTATTCTTAGCTTTGTATACTGTGCTAGGCTTTAATGGACAAGTTTGATGCACTTAGGTATTCTGTTGTCTATGTTGTTATAATTGCTTCCAATGTTTCATCATCTGTAAGTCGCTATGGATAAAAGCGTCTGCTAAATGACTAAATGTAAAATGTAAATTCAGTAAAATGGCCAGTGTTAAATCAACACTATCCAGAGTATATATTAGTGATGTTTCGTTCGAGAACGAATCGTTCTTTTTGAACGAATCTTTAAAGTGAATGAATCGTTCTTGTTCAATAAAGGCAATGACTCATAATTCTCGTACACTGAAATCTCTCTCATTGGCATAAAAGAGTGTCTAATGCACGAGAGTGTAGGGTAGGTCGGTCATTTAGCATGTGAGTCTCGTTCAGCATCAGCAGAAAGTGGATGCACAGTGCAGTCACAGGAGGCTACAGTACAGTGCACGCTTGTTTATTTTAAATACATCAACTTCACGTTTAACATAATCCCAGATTAATGAATGCGTTAATGATCAAACAATTAACTTCTTATTTATGCAGGAAATGTTTTGCGTTGTTCAGCTGAACCACTTATCTAGACTTATTTTATTTATTGAATGAGTAGATTAGAGACACGTTTTAATAAAGCTAGTTATCAGTTTCTATGTTCATTAGTACGTTTGCTGACGTTAGTTTGCCACCTGCTGGTGTATTATAGAAATGGTCTCTGAACGAATCAGTGAACGAATCAGAACAAATCATTATGGTGAACGAGCTGAAAAAGAACGAATCACTCAAATGAATCATAACTCCCATTGCTAGTCTATGTGTCCCACTCTATAGTGTGTTAAAGTAACACTGATGTAGTGTTGTATGTGATTAAGTGATTAATTAAGAGATGATTAAGCATTAATGATGAACATCAGCTGTTAACAAACAGAATCACTGAAGAAACCAGAAACACAAGAACTACAACTGACATCCAATCATTACGGTAGATGACGTCAACTGTGGATAAAAGAAGACATTATATTTCTCAAGATCTGATGCGTGTTGAAATAAGTGCAGATGGTATTTTAGAGTGATTATTGGTGAGATCTTGACAGATGGAGATTGTTGTGTTTCTGTTTCTTTTTTCTGTTGTTCTCCACTGTAAAAAGGCTATTTATTGTTAAATAAGCCTGATAATTGGTTACCTTTGAAAAATACTGCAAAGATATTACACTTCCTTTTATTAAACTTGATAAAAAGAATAAAACTTGCTTTTTAAACTAAAGACCATATCATCTATATATCTTTATTAAAATAACTATATTAAGAAATGTTTTTAATGGACTCAAATGAAATAAGTTCACACAACTAAGAGTTAAAAACAAGACTTTGCATTCAAATATACAGTTCACAATTGTAGATCATACAAATATCTGATGTGACTTACATGTTTTTCCTAAATCTCCAGGTAACCACAGCTGCCAGTTGCTGCTTTTGTCCATTATTTCTACAGAATTTATTGTAATTTTATAAACATTCATTACTATAGTATACCCTTAAATAAGTATTTCTAATATCTGAAGAATTTCAAGGGTTTTACGCCCAACTCAGAGAAACAGTAACTTCCATGATGGTGACATTCAACAAATATTAGGTGTTAACTGTTCATTCTCAATACGATGTTTTATACGACAGAAATAAAGTGAAAACTGTGTTGTTATAAATGAAGGTGTTTAACAGTGCACACTGAAAACACGACAGCTAGTTCAAGTCGGCTATAAAATAACATTAAAACAAATGGTAACTTAATAAGTGCTCATATTCTGGTATAAAGCTGCTAACAGTCATTTTAAAAACACGGCCAAGTTACCGTGACTGTTGGCTAAACAAGTGTTCAGTTAGTTTAGGGCCATAGTCTTATTTCCCTTTGGTGTAGTGCAGCGGGTGCTGTCTTCCCCCCCCCCCCCCCCCCCCCCCCCCCCCCATCCCCCCCCTCCCGTTTTCAAAACAAAATGAGCAGGCCAAACGTGGAGCAACGAGGAGGACCCGCCTTCTTCTTGCAGCAGATCTGTGTTTGTACACGCAACGGAGGATTTCATGACGCTGTTTTGATTCATGTAGAAACCTTTTGAGGTCATCGTGAGTTTGGAGCTGATAAAAATAGCACGTTTGTTACGTGTGGACTAGGCCTCAGGTAACGGGAACTTTAAACAGCATCCATTAGTGCGATCAGTGTTGATTCAGTTGTGCTCTTGTTTATGTTAATAACAAAATAAATCATACATACATACATGTGTCCTATGGTGTGACATAGTCAAATCAAGAGAACTAACTCTTAAAGATATGTTGTTTTGTATTATTTGTTATAGTGAGTCATATTCTCTGTTAGATTTATTATTTTAGTTTTCAAAACATTGGGCAAATTTGCATGTTAGTCTCATTTGAACTTCAGTACTTGGCACACAAACTGCTCATACCAGTACATGTTTCTTCCCTGACAGCAGCGAGAGCTGGTGAAAATCATTCAATCTATGTTAATAATGCTTGTTTTGTCAATGCTAATGGAATTGAATCGATATCACTGTTACACCTGCAAATGATGTTGAATAAACCGCTAAACTCTTTAAAGTTTCTTTCTGTGTTTGGATCACGGTTCCCTTTGAACTCTTGTTTTCATCAAATAATCGAATCAAATGGATAAATGTGTTGGATGTAGTGAGAGAATGCACTCAGCAGATCTGTGGGAGTAATAGACATCAACACAGAGCTCACTCCTTCACTTCCACACACACAGTCCGTGTCCAGGGTTTCATAATCTAATCAGATAAGGTTTACAAGCAGGCATATCAAGGATGGACCAATGTTACCATGTCTTTACTCTTCTGGACCTTGACAACAACTGACACCATGATGTCTATGAAAAGGGCCTGGAAATCTCTTTGATGTTACTTAAATATCTTCATTTGACGCCAGACGTGCTCTTAACATGTTAAATGTCACTGAAAAGAAATCTGATCAGTTGCTTTCAAAAATGAGGAAGAACGACTTCCTAAATGTAATGAAGCCGACAAACATGTGAAACCTGTTGCACCACCAGAATACTGCAATAAACAATAAGTTTGCTGTAAAACTTACCAAGCATGTTGGTTGTCCTGGACAAGCATGGCTAAGCACTTTCAGGTAAAGATGTGCATGATAATGTTTAACTTATTGTGTACACTTTATTGTCATTATCATTATTATCATCTTTAAACGGGTCATCCGACACTGTGCTGTTGCACCTGACGTAACTCTGTGTTCTATGTCGAGATTCACAGCCAGCTAAACTGTCTCTTGCATCACTTCCTCCAAGGAACAGGCAATTGTTGTATTCGGCAAAGATTTAATGCAAAAAAGTGTGAAACTAAAAGATACAAGCACAAAAAAACAAGGACTTAAAGACTAAATCAAAGTCAATAAAATTAAATCGTATTATTATTGCAATAAAGTGCATAAAGGCTAAATAGTAAAACGAAAAACATCTTTACATAGATTTATAATTAGCCTGTAACATGTTTACACAAAATCAGCATCCGTAAACACAATTTAACTTATATTGGACATATATCTGTTAATTGAACTATTAAACTGCAAACTTACTCATATTGCCACTCAAAGGGCTCAAACATTAGGATGACGTTAGAAGGAAACGAAAGCATTTTTCTTCTCTACCGCATAGCAGCTGTACTGCCACTATAACTATGGAACTAGCGCCCTCTAGCGGACAGAAAGAGCAATAGCATGTTAACAGCTCCAACACAGACACGGCTGAAACGGTATTATTGTTTGTTTTAGATGTAATGCAATGTGTACAGGATTTAAGGATCAAAAATGCTGTATTTTCCACACATCATGCATGTTTGTATCTCGTCTTTGCTCCGCCTCTCTGATACAAACTGATTTTGTTCTGCTCATGGCTCTGAATGTGTGCTGTGATTGGCCAGTTCAAATTCTCAGGCCCTGTCCACACAAACACAGGTATTTTCAAAATATAGTTTTTTTATGTGGTTTGGCTTTTCGTCCACACAAGGGGTCTCGGGGTTCAGTCCTGGAGGGCCGGTGTCCTGCAGAGTTTCGCTCTTACCCTGATCAAACAAATCACACACACCCGAACAAGCTCATCAATGTCTTCAAGATAACTAGAATCACTGACAGGAAGAAAACATTGAATCAATGTTAAAATGTGTTGATTTGTCAATGTTAATGGCGTTGAATCAATGTTACCAATTAATGTTGAAAACATGTTGACATTTCATCACACCACCATTATTGTGATCAGTGCTTGAGTTAGTTGAGCTCTTGACTCTTCTCTTTTCATTAAATTTCATCTTGTTCCTGCTAATTTCCACCAGGGGCCGGTGCCCCTCTGGCCCCACCCCTAGATCCCCCAGTGTGCAATAGTGATATTGATTATTGGCATTAACATTCAAGCAATGTAAAAACGTGTTGATTTGTCAATGTTTGCTTGCTGTCAGTGTGTCTACTGTACATGCATAAATCTGCTGGTCTACTAGTCTCATGCCACTTCCAGAGAAGTGTTGAGCAACATCTCAGTGCCGTAAGACCCAGTATTAATTTCCCAAGAAAGGAACTCCCTCATACAAAAACAGGTTCAAGGGTGCACAAAGAGAGAAACTAGTTTATCACATGTGGGTGGTATGAAATGACCCTTTCCGCTTATTGGCCAATCAAAGATCAGTAAGCGACGTCTTCAGTTATCCCTCGGTTCAGTGAATGAACATTATAACTAGTTCTCCGCTGCTGTACAGTGTTGATTCTTAAAGTATGTTTCATTAAACAGCCGTCCACATACCGTACAGGGCAGATTATAGACTGAACTTTCTTCTGTTTATTCCACAAATATTAATGTAGTTCTCATCTGCATCTTTCTATCTGCACTGGGTTAAATCTGCGTGAGACACTGGACAGCACCAAGCAGAATTATATACTTATTTTATTTCATCAAAATTCTCTGTTTTGGTGGTTGTCTGGTTAACGCATATTTCCACAAGTTATCTTCTGTGTACATTCTAGCAAGTGAACCAAGACGAATTCAGAGTTTAGCTGCGTGACAAAGGTCAGCGAGACACTGGACGGTACGCAGCGGATGCATATACAGCGCAGTGATGTAGAAGTCAAAGTGAAACTAATGTCAGATATGTTGACTAAGGGTCAGTCACTGTTTAGATTCCACAGAAAAGGTCATTCAGTGTATGCTAAAGTGCTAAAGACTCTTGTAGGACTCGGAGAACAGGGAAGTGTCTGGTTTAAGTTGGTGTTTAGATTTATTATCTAGAAGAGAGTGTTGCAATCATTTTGGTAAGAGGACGTTCCTTTTCTGGGAAGGTAACGCCCATATAAAAAACTCATTCTGTGAGTAGAGAGTGGATATAAGTGCTGCTGAGCGGGGCTGAGCGACTCACGGACACTGCTAAGGATGTTCTACAGTCACAAACATACTAACAGGTCAGATACATTTCTTTTTTATAATATAGACAATGGTGATTTCTGCTGTATTCAATGAAATAATATCTCTGGGATAAATGTTTTTTGGGTTGAAAGATGAAGGAAACTTCCACTGCAGCTGTTACAGAAACTCACGCAGCTTGATTTTTAATGAAGCCACTACTGAGGGTACAAATACATTTCTGAATAGAGAGAGAAGGTACAATAGAAAGGTTAAAAGAACAACGTGAGTAAGATTGCAGCAGCAGGAGGACGGGCCGCTGGCATTGGCTAACATTGGTGCTGCAGTTGAAACAACTGCGTTTGGTGAGCCTTTTTATAACTCTGTACGCCCGGTCGAACGCTGGTGCAATGCAGACACTGGCGCTGAGTGCAGAAAAACATCTTCTTTCCATTGGAAACAATTGTAAAAACACACTGTATGCCGGCAGAAACGCCTCGGTGGGCACAGCCCCATACTGCGCTTTCTGCTGCTCGCAAACAGACTATTTATCATTTATTTTTAAATCTGGAAACGTTGTATTCATTTCCTGCTCTGATTCCACTTGTAACGCGCAAACAATGCAGGTTCACTTTTGCTCAAATCCAAAGGTGAATTACTGACCTCTAACATGTGTTTTATTGAAGTAAATACAGTGTAATCGGCTAAAGCGCATTCGCAGGGTTCGGTACCCTGGTGTGCACCTGAGTTTGAGTGACAGCTTTACATTAGCGATTATTCCTGCAAACCATGCTCCATTCTGAACTAAAATGCAAGCTTGAAAGGAACCTGAAACCCACCTGTAGGGGGCTTCACCCAGAGAGCAGCCTAAGGGCCCCTGACTGTCTTAATCCACCCCTGCCTGTGCAAGTTAAGGGTGACGTATTTTCTATTTGAAATACTCCTCAGGTCTGCCAGTTTGTCTATTATTATTTGCATATTTTTTAATAAATATTTGGTGCATTCTTCAAAATGAATGCCGCTTGGTTTAACATGTTGTTTTCAAGTGCAGTGAAGTTCCTCCATTTGTTCGTGTGGCTTCATTTTCAAAAAAGGCTACTTATCAGTGTTGGTGTAGAATGGATGAAAACAGCCGTATAAAAGCACAGCACTTCTTCTCTTTACAGGTTTCAGACACAGAAACACTGACAGCGGAACATCATGGCCTCTGCGGCTAAAGGAGACACAGTGTGGATCGGGTTCATGGACATCGTTCCGGTCATCGGGACGGTTAAAGAGGCAGTGGAGCTGGTGTTGGCTCTGTACGAAGGGGATAAAGCGATGATATCAAAGAAAGAGAAGGCCTTTGAAAACATTGTAAAAGAGTCATTGAAAAAACATGTGAAAGTGAGTCATATTTATATCATATATTTAAAGATTGACAGATAATAAAGCAAATTTTCCTATGGTTCCAAAACATCAGTTAAAAACTTTTAAATGACATGAGCTTAAAAAAAACATAAAAAAGACACAAAAAGATCCTTTTTTCAGCGTTCATTTATATATTTTTAAAAGGATTCATGATTGTATTGTTCTCCTGCATGAACCATCATGTGTGACTTCTGTACTCTTTGTTGTTTTACAGTTTAGATTTTTTAAGGATCGTCTCTTATGAGGCTCAGAGTTCCTGAAGTGGATTAATTTGATACAGCAGCTTAATGTATTAATATGCTTTCATTATCACATGTCACGTTCACCATCATGCCAGTCCACGAGAAGAGTTTTTATATCTAATGTTTATCTTTCCATTTTTAAAGTCGACTCCAGCAGCGGCACCAGCGGCGGAGCAGCAGATGAATATTCTGGACTCAGAAATGTCAAAGGTCCGTGTTATTTCTGCTCTTCTCACTCTTCTAGATGAAAATGAAATCAATTGAATTTACAGTTAAATCATAGCATTTTTACTTTTCTCCACAGAGGTCAGAAAGGAAAAGATTATTGAATATATGCAGAAAGGTGGCAAAAGGGGAACAAAACCAACTGCAGCTGAGCAGAAGGCGAGACAGAAAAGAGTGGAGAATGTTATGAATGACATGTTAGAAAAGATCAAAAAGGTCAATCAAAACTACAATGAGGAGCTGAAGATAGAGCTGGAAAAAAGGTCAGGTAGAGGTGAACATGTCTTCAACAATAACATTCTTAGATTTCATTCTGTTGTGCTGAATACGTTTAAACAAGATTCAGGTATTAATAATATGCAAGGACATGATCAGATTATACAGGCAGTGGATGCATTAGGCAATCACACACTTCCCCCAAACACAGCGCAGGATATTCAGCAAAACATGGTGGTTCACTTTGAAGAGGATGAATTCTACGTGAATGTGAATGCAGTGATGTACGGTGAATATTGCCGAGTACTGCGTGCTGCTTTGTTAGATGTGCTGAGACACATAAACCCAGATGATGTGACAGAAGAGGAGAAACAAAGGGTGAATTTCATCATAGATAATATGAATAATTTAGAAATCTATGTAGATGAATTTGCAAAGACCAAGTGGATTGGCAAACAAGCAAACGGCCATACTCGGTTTAACCAGGTTAAAGGGGAAGTTGTGAACATGTATAGAAATGATCGTGGGAATGACTGGTGCCTTCACATTCTGGGTTTAGTGGCTCCTTTGTTTAATGAAGGACAGTGAGTTTATTTCTCCGGGGTTGCCAGATTTCCTTTGAAAGTGTCCACATCAACAGCTTATTACACAGACATCTTTGCTTTCCTCAATTTTCAGAAGATTCGTGCTGATGATTGAATTAGGATATTTCACCATTTACTGTAATTGATAACGGTTTCTAACTCATTTTGTTTAGCAAATCTGATTGTGATCTTTTATATCGAATTGTTTCTAATGCAAAACTCCTGGAAAGCTTTCTGAGCTGCATTTACATGTTCCATGGAAATATGTTTCAAATAAAATAAAGTGATTACTAAAAGCCTACAACAGTTATTCAGCTGCCAACCGTGACGTTTACACACACATTTAACCTAATTTGACCTTACTGTGGGTAGTTTGTTATAGAAATGGAGACGTTTGGGTGCCGGAGAACAACATGTTTATTAGCTCACCTCGAGAGCCCGTATCACAAAATGTGTGCCACCACCAGGGGGTGAACATAGCTTTCTAATACACAGCCTATATGCAACTAGATTGCATATCATCATTTATCTACAGTGTGCTTTCTTATAGACAGTGGTGGACGAAGTACACAAACCATGTACTTGAGTAAAAGTAGAGATACCCAAGGTAAAATATTACTCAAGTAAAAGTAGAAGTGCTGCCTTTAAACTTTCACTTGAGTAAAAGTACAAAAGTATTTGCCTTCAAATGTACTTAAGTATCCAAGTACTATGATTCTTTTTATGGCAATAATGTCCTATAATCATTTTTGTCACAAGACTCTTGCTTAACTCAGTCTATGTGAAGACTCTTACGTCACTCTTGGCACACCAATCTATTCATAAACTTACATTAATTGGTCAGACAGACACTGATGTCTATTACAGTTTTCATAAGCCCAAAACCTTGAAGCCAAATAATTTTCTTTAGAACAAAATTAAATAACAGGACTTGAGAGCAGTTTCGGTTTAACATTTATTTGTAACAATAATCCAAGTATTTATTTAAAATTAAACTTGCAATGGAACAAAAGGATCATAAAAACAAATATTTACTAATCTAAGTAGATTCACTGAACCGTATTATAGCACATTCTCGCTAAGTAATCAGACATTTCTCAAACTTTAATTCTTGAAATCAGACTGTTGGTTATGTAAGTATCTAGCCCATGGTCATTTCTGATAAATGAGACGGGTGTATTCCTCCTCTCTCATTCTTTTCACTCTTAGCACCTCGGTTCTCATAGTAATGAGAAACAGCTCACCTTCCACTTTGAAGAGCTGCGAGTTAGTCAGTGGACATATAATAGGTGGCACTGGCAACTGTAAGCAATGTTTAGCTAAAACACAGAACATTTTGTGGGTATGTGAATGTATAAGATGCTTTAAGAGACACTCAAAACAAAACACATCTCAAAACAAATGACATAACCTATCATCACAAGTGACGTACTTAAATAGCAAGCCTGGCAATAAACAATAGTTGTGGCAGTAAACATTATTATATCAGCATTATTGTGCTTTTGGTGAGCATGCTAGTACGGTTTGGCACTGATGATCTAACTAAAGCTGCAATATCTTTTATTCAGCTTGAGAAGGAGCTGATTTGAGTCTTTTTACATTCTGTAAAGCTGCTTTGAAACTATATGCATTGTGAAAAACCATACAAATAAATGTGAATTGAATTCGCTGCATGTAGCCTACTAGTCAAAATATACTTAATTCAAATTCCAATCGATTGATTCCCATTTCACACTATCAGAGCACTCAGCTTGAAAAGTTTCAAATTCAAATACTATGAAATAATGTGAAACAGCTAGTTTACTTACCTGACGACGTGTACAATGTTCATGGTAGCGTAACAGTCTATATTTGAACCCAAATGTGTTTTACAAGCTACTGTTAGATTTATCTCTCTTTTTTTTTTTAAATGAGTGAAATGAAAATGGCCGGCCTCTATGTGTTTCCTTAGATTGGAAGGAGAATTCTTGTAAGAAGAAATTGTAGAGGCAGAGAAGGCGCTTAAAAAGTAAAGACTCGTTCTTCTTTTCAACTATTTAAAAAGAATTGCGTAAATAAAGCCATGGGTGTTGTGGCAAGTTAGATTCGGTAGTTTCTTCCATGATTTAACTTATAAAGACATTGGTAGTCAAAATGTTATACTGTTGCAGACAGTTGCACTGAATCTGATTTGATGTTGAATCAGTAGATAGCGTTACACATGGGCAAAACAAACAAGTTCAAAAGAAAGCGCGCCATGTACTGTGATTGGTGGCTCGTTTTACCCGTTAAGCACTCATAAATAAAAAGGAACGACTGATTTTGAAAATGTAGTAGAGTAAAAAGTACGATATTTGACTTTGAAATGTAATGGAGTCCTAAAATTCAAATACTTGAGTAAAGTACAGATACACAAAAAACTATTTAAGTACATTAACTAATTGCATTTACTTCGTTACTGTCCACCACTGCTTATAGAAGTGAGAATAAGTCATTATATCATCACACTTACCACATGACACGTTTACAATGCTACTCCAGACCTGAGACGCAACAAGCCGAGCACAGCAAGACAGAAATCACCAAACTAACACGCGATACAAGCACAAATCACACATGTGCATTATGATTCTCTTCCGAGACTTGATCACAAAGTTCATCCATTGCTGTTTTGAAAGATGTTTTCTGCATTTCTTCTTCTTTTGCAATATTTTGGTGGTTGTAGAACCTGCTTCAGGTGCTGCTTCCGCTTTACAAAGCTGACGGTGATGAACAACCCCCCAGATGGCAGGAAGTTAGCAAAAAACAAAGCCCGCCCGTTTAGAAAGATGACATAATTGGTCAGTTTAACTGTCACTCAAAATAAATCTCTCCCGTTCATTTACTGTAGTGTCAGCCAGCGGCGGCCCAACCCAGTGTAAGCACACGTTTGACTTCTTGGAGCATGCGCAGGCTGCGCAGACAGCATTTGACATCACAGCTCCGTGATCTTGTATTACTCTCGTGAGACTTGGAAATCTCAGGTGGATGGAGTCTGGAAGTCAAATATACATATCTAAATAGGGAAAATCGGCCGACTTTTACTGAAAATAGTATTTAAAGGTTTTTAAATCTACTTTTGAAGATAGTTTAGGTCATCACAGAGGGCCCTGAAGGTTCACTGTTGCTATTATTATGAGGCAGCGGCTATTTGAGTGAACTAAGTGAATATTCCTGCATTTCTTAGAGATATGTTATTTACACTAACCCAAAATAGCTGTAGGGTCTATTTTCTTTGGATTAAGTAGATGCTTTTTACTTATAAACGTTACTATTTGAACCTCAGTATTGTTGTGCATTTAACATTATGCAATATTATTATTATTAAAATGATGGCAACTTATTGAGATATTAAAGCCCTATACCTACCCCCAACCTTACCCTAAACCTAAAGCTCATGAATAATAATAATAAATAATTAAGTAAGACTTATAATAAACTATAAGTCTTACATTTCTTCTTCATTTTATTGAAAAGAAATGCCTTTATGATCTGTAATGTAATAAAAAAGGTTTCAGCAGAATTACATCTGCTGCGGTATACAGACTTTACACTGTTTGTCACTCGAGTCGTTATATTATTCTTTTAGGTTTTGCTTTAACATTGTTTGAACAATAAATGTTTGGTACTTACTTTGAAATAAAACCATGATCTTATACGATGTAAGTATTAAGTCCTCATTCTTGCAAGCATTCATATTTCTAGGACAACACGTTTCAGTGACTGTTAACTAGTCAACTCTCCTTTTGGGTTTTGTTATTAAAAGGCTCTTTTCATTCATCTCTCCCAAAATACCCTTAAATCTCTTGCTATAGGTCACATCGCAAGCTCCAGATTGTCTTCTGTAATGTCTTGCAGGATCAAAACAGTTCAAACACTGGCTGATAAAGTATCTTTCAGTTCAGTAATGCAGTACTTTTAAGGCTGAGATTATGAATGATTGTTATGGTTAATGATGTGTGTGCTTGTGTGACAAGTTGGAAATGACGTGTACTGTGTAAGAAATGTTGTGTACAATGTGTCTTTAGTGCTATAGAGCTATGTAATACTGGGCTCCTGTATGCAGTACACTATATGAGATAGAGATGACTGATGGGACCAATTCACTGGTAATAATTGGTCATCTGATTAAAAAATGTGTCATACTCAAATAATATAAAACGTTGTTTTAGTCAATGAATAATTAGAAAAAGAATGTGCGCACTGGAAAAACTTGACCCCTTAGCGCTGGTCCTGTCAATATTAAAATGTGTTGATTTGTCAGTGTTAATGGCATTGAATCAATGTCACTTTTGCACAATTAATGTTGAAAACATGTTGACATTTCATCACACCACCATTATTGTGATCAGTGCTTGAGTTAGTTGAGCTCTTGACTCTTCTCTTTTCATTAACCTTCAAATATCATATCAGGCTTTCGTGATCATCACATCATAGTGAATTAACTAAACTTATGGAAGACTTTTGTTTGATAAGCACAAATTTAATTTGATTAAATGTTGTGGATTAAAAAAAAAATCAATGATCATTTCGAGCATACAGTTAAAATATACAGTACATAAAATATATTTTAAAATAATTCTTTCACTTTCATTTAAAGATATACTTTTTAGAAAATATACTAATTTACACTTATTAAAAGTTAGTTTTTTAGTTGATTAGTAAAATAATAAGTAAAAGTATGCTGCTAATATATTTAAAGGCGGTGCTATATTTTGTTAATATACTTACATTGCTTTAACATTTACATTACAGTTTTAAAAAAATGAAATATATTTGAACACAAAAAGTATATATTTTTCACCAAGGCTATAGAAACATAGCGAATTTAAAATACATTTGTTTCTTCAAACCATAGAAAAGAATCGACTTCAGAAACGTGTTCATGTATTTCAGATAGCATCATGTCGTATTGTGAGAAGGTCTCTACTGCTAAAGACAAACATGAAATGAAAATGAACCCTAAACCTACAGGTAGTGAAACACACACATGGTTTTATCAATCCTCTTTTGTGGTGCAGATGAAGTTGAGTGGTTTAGATTCAGGAAGGCTGATCCAGAGATGATCTCCTCCAGACTGAACTGCTCCAGATTTCACTTCATTCTCACAGTCATCCACATCTGTTTCATTCCCCGCAGCCCAATTCTGATAACACACGATCTCTCCATTCACCCAGAACCAGATCCCCACAGAGCAGGAGTGACGTAACCCCAGCCACACCTGAGCAGTCGAGGCCTGATGAACCGCTGCTCTCATCCAGCGCTGAATCTTCTCTGAATCCACTGAAACCAGATCAACATGATTCTCTCTGCAGTGATTTAAAGCTTCAGTCCAGCTCAGATTCTTCTGGATCAATATCAGCTCATCTGAACACACAACAAAACACAAACGCCCAAACACTGAACATGAGAACACTCAAATACAAATATGCAGTAGTGAGCTCCATGCAATTGCACAGCTGTTAATTGGCAAAACTAACCGACTCCACACAAAAACATCAACGACTACTTCTCTAGCTCCGCCCACTGGTTCGCGCACAAATTGCGCGGAAGCAGCAATAAACATGCCATTAAAGATCGCAAAATATTGTGCAGTCAGTGCCTGATTGTGAAAGAACACAGTCGCAGCATAATCTTCGTTCGGATTCCAACATTAGTAATGTGTGGTTGAAGTTTATTTTTAAAGATGATCCAGCTCACGTGGGTATAACATTTAGCATTTGTTCGATTCATTTCTCCACAGATTCCTTTGTGAACAAGGCACAGGTGACTAAAATGAAAAAGCAGTGCTGTGCCATCAATATTGGATTCGATAGGAATGGCACAGCACTCTTATGTGAGTAAAACATATTTGTACTATGTGTCACTATTGCTTTGTTAGAGATCGCCTGATATGTCCTGATAGCCCTATTCACAAGGGATTCGTGTTACCTGGGGACCTCTAGACATTTGTATTAATTGCAGAGGTCATCTATGATCTTAATCCCTTGCGAATCGGCATCTCTGTGATTTGGAGGGCTCATATATCATTTTTCAAGGTTTTATCCACCGTTTGCCAATAATGGAGGCTGTGTTGAAGTGTTTTGGTATTATTTCTGGTGCTGGGTAATATCCTTAACTGGCAACACTGTCGTTTTGGCCTGGGACCCTAATGTCTGTAGAGAATATATGTTGAAGCCCCGTTTGGATGTTTTATCATATCTGGAGGATTTTTTATTTGAGCGAGACAGTTTTTCTTTACAGTCCATTAAATATCTCTACACTCCGCTTCATCCTTACATCACAAACCTCACTCGTCGGGGTCACGCTCTTACATCTGAGCAGATTCTTTGTATGGCTTTACGTTTCTTTGCTAATGGAAGCTTTCTATATAACACGGGGGATGCAGAACACGTTAGCAAGGCAACTGTATGTAGAGCATTAAGAAAAGTGTGCATCACTCTCAAGCACTTTTTATACATTTGAGTTAAGTTTCCTGGACACAAACCTGTGAGAGCCATCAAAGAGGAGTTTCACAGGATTGCAGGGGAATGGTTTACATCTTTCTAAATTAGGCTGATCAAATAAATGTGGTCTTGCTGCCAACTCTGGAAGTAAGCTAATAGACTGATTATGTCAATGGGAAGTCCATCCACAGCATTAATGTGGATTAATATATATATATATATACAGTAGAATATATATATTCTACTATATATATATATATATATATATATATATATATATATGAGTCCACACACACACACACACACACACACACACATATATATATATATATATATATATATATGAGTCCACACACACACACACACACACACACACACACACACATATATATATATATATATATATATATATATATATGAGTCCACACACACACACACACACACACACACACACACACACACTATATATATATATATATATATATATGAGTCCACACACACACACACACATATATATATATATATATATGAGTCCACACACACACACACACACACACACACACACACACATATATATATATATATATATATATATATATATGAGTCCACACACACACACACACACACACATATATATATATATATATATATGAGTCCACACACACACACACACACACATATATATATATATATATTCTACTGTATATATATTAATCCAATGCTGTGGATGGACTTCCTATTGACATTAATATATATATATATATATATGGGAGAGAGAGAGATAGATTTATATATATATAGAGAGAGAGAGAGAGAGAGAGAGAGAGAGAATATATTTAGATTTTGACGGTATCAACAAAATGAATATAAAAGTGATTGACAATTAAACTTAAGCATTGACACGTAAAGCGATTTTCTCCCACACCGACTCTCTTTCTTTTGCTGCTGCTGCTCTTGTGTTGCTCTTCTTTCTCTGAATGTGCTCATATTCGCTGTGCGCTTGTAACCTTCAATTCGACTGGCGAGAAATAAACGGCGCGCTTTTTGTCACGTGCCGTTGCCATGGTGAATCGTGCTATCTTCGCTCATGATGATGTCTTTTTAAAGCTGCGGTGAACACGAGTAACCCAGAGTGAACTTACTCAGAGTGGATTGAACTCATTGACATCAGCTGTTCTGAGACAGAAAACTCAGAGTAGCGATTATCTGAGTAAATCAACTCATAGTTCACATTTTAACTCGGTGTTGCTTGAACGGGTCCCTGGAGTCTCATGTTTGATTATTTATCTATTATGGAAACTCTCGGAACATTTGAGATGCGCGACCGATGTGATCTTCTGTCCGGTTTGCGATCACAAGTCTCAAATTCTGATAGCTACGGTCATATATCATAAAACATCAGACAACTATAGACAATACAAACTATACGCAAAGCCTTGTCATCACATCCAGCAAATAAGTCAGTTACTTATTAAATTTACTACGCGAACTGCTATCCAATCATAGCAGTGGGCGTTTACCTTCAAGTCTTCTATGTAGCACGCCCTTACAAACCTTAGAAAATAGCCTATTACTTATTGATTTTGATGTTTACGAATGTAAAAACCATGCAGACTTCATAAGTAGACCTCAGACAGTTTCAATAATAAAAACGCCCAGGTCAGCACAGCTTTAAAACTGGGTCACACATCACACCACATCCACTCAGGGCTGTCTGTCACGCATGAGGCAATGAAGCAGGATCCACGTGGAACTAACGTTTTAAACAGAATCCAACAGTTGTGAACTAAATACATCCAACAGCCAATATAAGGTTCAGGTCACATTCCAGACACACAGGGGGTGTGAAGAGTTCTGTCTATATCATGTCTTGATCCACTTTCCTTGATCCAGTTTAGCTGTAACCCTCATCAAACACACCTGAACAAACTCATCATGATCTTCAGGATTATTACACTAAATCCCTTTAACACCTGCAAATAATGTTGAAAAATGAATCCGCATTATTGTGATCAGTGTTTGCTTTGGTTAAGATCTTAATTACAGTTTTCTAAGGTTTTATCATTCTACAAATGAAAAGTTCTGTTCTATCCTGCCATTGAATTCTGACTTCCACAAGTACAGTGTAGCGATTCAAGTTCACATCACATTATTACATTTACAGGCAAACCTCTTCACAAACAGACCATCTGTCTCTTACATATATGTGCAATGTTAGAATAAAACATGAAGTGTTTATGTAGTGTGAACTGTTTCTCTGAAGGCTGTGAGGGTTCAGTCAGTGTGATGTGATCACCACCTCTGCTCACATGAGCACTACACAAAAGCATTAGGAGAAAACAAGCACAGCTCTTTACTAAGAGATACGACAGTTAAGAAAACAAAGCATTATATTTGTCAAATAACTGACAACTGACAGTTGAGTTTGTGACAAAACATTTTGCAGTGTTTACATAATGTTTTATATTCTTTACATATAGCACATTCTCCTGTGTCCCATTATCAGCAGCAGTGTTTGTATCTGAATCATGAGCGATAACTTAAACTATAATTGAAACTATGAAGAAACTTTTTATCATGAAACACAATTTAACTTTTGTTACTCACCTTTATGACACACAAAGGGCTGAAGTTTACTGCAGCCCGCATCATTCCACTGACCCTGAACATGTGTGATCTCTGTACAGAAGCCTGTAGGAGATGATCCAGCATTAGGTTCATTAGGCCCCCAGTATCTGAAGGAGGAGTCAGTGTTATCTGACCACTCCCACGAGTCTCTGAACAGACCAATCCAGACAGATGTCTGAGGATTATTAATGATGTTGTGAATCAGTTGATGGTCAGTCTGGTTCCTCACACTGGTCAGATCAGTATGATGCTGTCTGCAGAAACTCTGAGCTTCTCTCCACGTTTTACTAGAAGAATTAATGATGTGTCTCCTACTGCTGTCTGTTGAAGAAAAGAAAGCAGAGAGATTGTTTGTCATCTTCTTTCAATGTTTTGTATTAATGTTCAGAGAATAAACTGATCTCGGTGTTTCTCATGTGTAGTTTGCTGTAGTTCACAGAAGAGTGAACGTGTCAAAGATCTTTATTTCTGTTTATTATTGTTTCTTATGATCACGTTTTGTGAAGTGAAGGTTTGTTGTCACTCACCATTGTAGCAGATGAACTGTGATGGCACATTACAGTCCTGCTGACGCCACGTTCCATTTCTCATAAAAGCACAATCTTTTGTGTCAGTTGATGGTTCAGTTCCCCAGTTCAGATATTTCACAGGATCACCCAGAGACCACTTCCATTTATAAACACTTGTATTCTTCAGTCCAATCCAGACATTCACCTGACTGTTATTCACAGTCTTCATCAGCTCGTTCATGTCATTGATGTTGTTGACTGTGGCCAGATCTGTGTAGTTCTCTCTGCAGTATATCTGAGCTTCAGTCCAGGTCTTAGTCATGTTTATATAGTGATAGTGGCGCTGAATGCATTCAGATATTGAACAGAGAGCTGAAAGAGACAGTTTGAGTCTTTATTAAAACACACAGAATATATTCACATAAAACAAACATAAAACCAGAAACACAAACTCACCGATGACAAGAAGACTGAAATATAGAGTCTGAGCCATTTCTGAAAAACACAGAACTGAAATGTTATTTTCATTTGTCTGTTTATCCCTTTCCATCTTTTCCATTTATAAAGCTCCACTCTCTGCTGAAAACAATCCCGGGTCATGTGTTTCAAATAGAAAATATTTAACATGCATGTAGGGGAGCTAGCTGCTCTCTGTTGCTTTTTCTTTAGTTTTCTTTGATCTTTATTATTGCTGATCTTAACTGCTCCTAGCTCGGGATGCATGTGCTCAACCATCTATTAGTGCAATCCTATTGGTGTATGAACATCTACTGAGATAAAATTGTCTTCTTGTAATCAGGTGACCAACTAATTGATCTCTCTGAGCTTGAATGTTTTTTTTGTTTTTTTTTTTGTTTTGTCATTGAAATGTATTGTTGTGAATATTTGCTTTAGTATTGATGTCCATATATTCACTTATAAAGAGAGTCCGACTACGCCACCCTAGGGATTAACCCCAGGGAAAATACTTGAAAATACGACATGAAAATATCCTATTGCGATTACCTAAACCATATACATACATTTAAATTGAAAATATCATATTGCGTTTTATTGTAAATGAACAATGAAGGCACAG
Organism: Barbatula barbatula; assembly: GCA_037178815.1. Classification (NCBI taxonomy): domain Eukaryota; kingdom Metazoa; phylum Chordata; class Actinopteri; order Cypriniformes; family Nemacheilidae; genus Barbatula; species Barbatula barbatula. The sequence goes on from CM074076.1 coordinate 31,551,130, forward strand.
GGGAAGCACATATTGGATTTGAACTATTTAGAAATAACTGATATTTAAGGAAAAATAGCTGCGAAGTGTCACAATCAAAAGTGAATTACAATGATTATTCAAAGGGTGGAACAAATGTCTCTAAAATAACACTTACAACTGCAAGAGTGTTTCATAACTTCAAAATAATTTGCTTTCCTTGGTGTCATGATAGAACAGCAACATGTCATACTGTAAAAGACATTTCTCTCGTTTTAGTACAACTACGATTTAGTATGATTTAGAATATGTAAACAAAAGCATGCAGAAAAAGACTGAAACACAACAGCTCTTGCTCCCATCTAGAAGCAGCTGTCGTTGAGTTAGGCCTACCTTCTATAATGTATTATAAAGTAATTTAGCACAAACACAGATTTTTTTCTGATAAAAGTGTATTGAGTTTTTTAGGGCTTATGATAAAAAATTCACAAGTTTGAAACCTTTGCATTACACACACCTTATTGCGATCGTCTTCCTGTTTAAAATAAATTACGTATGTGTGTGGTTAATGCTGATTGGTCAACTCAGTTGGGAAGAAAGAGTACCTTTGACCAATGAGAAACCTTTTGACACAGCCCCCACATTTAAACACGCCCATTTCTCCAACCTGCAGAGATGTGAAGAATCAGTGTATGAATCTCAACATTGGTGACAAACAACAAATACTTCATGCTGCAATGCATGCTGGGTAACATCATGGTACAAACTCTTTATGATTCCCAGCATGCTTTGCAGCATGAAGTTTATTTTGTTGAGATTCATACACTGATTCTTCATTACTGTGTGATTCTAAACTCTGCAATAGTTTTCATTTGCGTCCTTTTTTCAGAAATCTTTCTCTGCATCAAAATCATACTACACTAAAATGTTCTTTAAAGATCAGAAAACAATCCAGATAGGATCAGTGAACTACAAGATGACAGCGATTTCCATAACATAACACCATTAGATTAGATTCTCATTTGCAACACCATAACAAATGTCCTTTTAAAGCTCACAGTTACAGAGTCAAGAGCCCAACTCAAGGAAACACTACATCTCTATATCACTATAATGGTGCGTTTCAACAAAACAAATATTAAGTGTAAAAAGAGTGAAGTGTTTTATATTTGAAAAACATGCTCATCTTGTTATGTTAGCTGTTAAAAAGTGTAATAAATAATCACGATAAAATCATTCGCAAAACATTCGACAGCTCAACACACGAATGTCATGTAAACATTAAATGTATTAAATGAAATCAAAATGTGAACATGATATGAAAGTTTGTTGTTTATCATGTTTGGTAAATGTCACTGAAGTTACATCATATTCATCTCTTACTGTATCTCCTTAGTTTCTCTATATACACTGAAAATTCACTTGAACACATTTTGTAAAAGCTGAAAACCTTTTTCACTCAGAAAATATATTTAAAGGTGCTTTCATGTAAAAGCTCAACACAATAATCTGTAGCTGTAGAGCATTTCTTTCAGAGCAGCTTCATTAGAAGTTATTGAAGATGAATTCGCAATGTTTAGAGTCGTATGAAAAGAATGATATTAATATGAATGAGAGTCTTACTTTTCATCTCTTATGTGTTTCTCTGGTGAATCTGCTGCTGTTTGTCTCTCTGTGTGTTTCTATGTCTTTATATCACATCTGATCTTCAGCACCTCACATCATTTGTTTATTTCTCTGGAAAGGCTTCAGTGTTCTTAAATTTGCATATGTGTCCGTCTCTATTAGCAAAATAACAGTGACACCAAGCAAACATTGAGTCAATGTTCAAAAGGGATTTATTTAATAACAGTGTGTGAAGCATGGCCTTGTAAAGTAACGGTCCCAAACAAACAGGTTTAATTGTGTCAATGTAATAAATGATGCGAATTGTGTTTGTGTCCTGTCAGAGCCGACATCAGTCATGGGTGTCATGAGTCATGGAGACATAAGTAATGTCATCTAGTGTTGTTGTTGTTTTTACATTGATGTCTTTGTGCATTCAGTTCTGTTCTGTTCTGTTCCTCATTGAAATGAAGATTGTCTGAAGCTCTCGACTAACAAAAGTGACCTTTGATAAAGTTTTTCCAGGATATTCTCAATGTTCCTGAATCCAAACATGATTTGCATGAAACGTGCCCAGTGAACAAGAGGTCAATATCATAAGCCTTATAAGGTTATATCATGCGCTGAAACGGAACTTGACCAAACGATAACATAAAAACATCTCTCTAATATTGTGTGGATTCCCTGTGATACTGCCAGAAGAGTTCATGAACTTCACAACACAACAACATTAACACAGAATCTCTCAGATCTGTTGCTTCAGCACATCTCAAACTCTGTGTCAGATCTACTGTTAATGTGATTATCAGGTTGTAAGATTTTTGGAATGCAAACATTATTTCCCTTTTTCCTTTAGAAGAATATGTTTTTGTTGTTTCAGCGTAAAAAGTTTGAAACAGTTTTGATTGAATATGAGAGTTTAAGGCAGGGGTGAGGATTCCTGGTCCTGGAGGGCCACAGCTCTGCATCTATGTGACATTTAGCTCCAACACACCTGCTTTGACGTTTCTGAACAGTGTTCCACAATCCTGATCCTCCAGAGGACACATTTATCTGGAGCAGGGGTGTCCACACTTGGTCAGGGGGGTACATTGTTTTAAAAACTTTTCTGAGGCGAACAAAATTGGTCTTTGATAAATATCTTATTGCTTGCAAGCAGGCTCAACTCAAAACACACAGCAAAACCCCTAGAGTTAAATTATTTCTGCTGGGAGTTTCTTTGAGTCCACACTTTTAGAGAGTTAAAGTAACACTGAAACAGTGTTGAAGTTAATGAGATAATTAATGTGATTAATGAAGTGATGATTGATCATTAATGATGAACACCTGCTGATAACAAACACAATCTCTGAAGAAAACCTGAACAATGAGAAGTCACACTGATAGTTTCTTATTATTCATGTTTTCTTCAGTGATTGTGTTTGTTATCAGCAGGTGTTCATCATTAATGATCAGACATCACTTCATTAATCACATTAATTATCTCATTAACTTCAACACTGTTTTAGTGTTACTTTTGGAAAATCATTATATAAACAATTATATAAACACTAAAATTGTTGATATAACACTGTAGGTTTTGCTGTGTACTTATTTCACTGTCTGAAATGCAAATCAATTTATAACATTTATATACATTTTGTATAAACAACCTGCGAATTATCTCCTAAAAAGGTGATGAGGAAGATCTCTACATATGAATAACAGGAGCGGATATTTGCATTGATGTGGTTTTTGTTGTTGTGTAATGAACGTTCACACATTCAGCTTTGTTTCTCATTCAAATGAGTTTTCCTGAAACTCACAGCTATGCAGGATAGTCACTCCATTATTATATCTAAAGTGCTTTAAAGGAAATGACACTGGGGACCAGCTCTTGAGATATTGGTCTTTTTTGGCCGGCCAGTGAAACCTCTAACACAGCAAATTGGTGTGTGTTAAAGTAACACTGAAGCAGTGTTGAAGATAATGATGTGATTAATGAAGTGATGACCGATCATTAAAGATGAACACCTGCTGATAACAAACACAATCTCTGAAGAAAAAGTGAACAACAAAAAGTCACCCTGATAGTGTTTAGTGTTTCCTTCAGTTGGGCTCTTAATCTTGATTTTAGAGACTTAAGTTGTTCTCCAGTTGTTATATTGTGCTTTACATGTCTCTTTTTGAAGTTTAGTTGATATATTTAGTTTTTCTTTTAAACCTGTGTAGCGGTAACATATTATGGTTGAAGGGACAAAGACAAATATTAAAACACACAAGAGATCAAGAATCTGTGAATGAATCTCAACAATGATGACAACATCATATACAAAACTCCTCTATGGCTCCAGCATGCATTGCAGTTGATCGTTGAGGTTTGTATGAAGCGTGTTGATGTCTAGATGTTTCTTTGTGATGATGTTAATTCTGTTTCTCCAGATGGATTTAAGGGTTCTTTCTCATACAGCAGCATTATTGATGTGTTATAATAAGAATTTTACAGTGTTAAACTTAAACCTACACATTAAAAGTTCAACAATCAACCACATATATTTCCAACCTCATATGTGACTTTAGCTAAACTCAATTTTCTTAATATACAAGTGTCTTTAAAGCAACAACACTGAAGCTATTGTAAGAGATTTAACATCGGCATCATAAGGCTAAGACCTTAACTAAAGGAAACACTGTTCACCATAATGATGAATTTAACACTGAACAATTTACTGTGAACCATGTTGAGTCCAGATCTACTGTTCATCGAAACAGCAGGGTCCTAAGGGTTCCATTTTTACCACCACAAGGGGTCCAGATAACAACATTTCTCAAAATATCTTCTTTTCAGCACCAAACCTTGAAAACATTTATTCACAGCAGAAACTCTGACACACAATATGCAAATATGAAAACAACACCAGAAATATGAAAACAAGACTTTCTGAAGTGAAACACAAACATTGACCAAAAGGACACAAAGGAAATGAAATATGAAAATGAGTCTTTCCAGACACACAGAGAGACAAACAGCAGCAGATTCACCAGGAGATCATTCATCAAGAGATGAAAAGTAAGAACTATTTATATCATTCTTTTCATACGACTCTGTTTTATAAACATTGTGAATTCATCTTCAATAACTTCTAATGAAACTTTATTAAGACTTTATAAACGGACTTTCTGAAGAGACTTTAAACTTCAGTGACATCTACAATGTGAATGAATAAAGGATGACTAACAATATTGTGTTTTTCAGAAATGGTTCAGACTCTATATTTCATCTTTTACAGTGTCATCAAGCCACGCCATTATTGTTGTTGTTTTGATCGTGATCCCCCTAGTGGCGGTTTTTACCAACTGTATTTTTAAAATGCATAAAGCGCTGCAGACGTGAGCATTCAAGTGAGTGAGTTGATCTGGTGTTTACATAAACCTAATGGGAAAGTAGCGCTGCGGGTGGAAATCAGCACATTCAAGGACAAAAACCTTACGAATGTCTTGAGAAAAACATCAGAATAATGTGGTGACTGTGGAATAAGCTGAATTATTGACTCCGGTCTGTTGAATTATAAAAACATGAATGCACACATGGAGGCATCACCACATCATTTTCTAAGAATTCAACAGACCGGAGTCAATTATTCCTCACTTCATCAAGCCACCATTATTGTGATCAGTGTTTGACCTCTGGACTGTTAACTGCCATTTAGTAACTTGACTTTAAATGCTAACAATTCTGTTTCAATACGTATGTTTGAGAATCAACAAAGAGAAAGGTCTTTTAAAGATCAGTTGAAGTAGACTTGTTTGCAATACTGTATTAAAGATGAATCGTACTTAACAATGTTGAAGCTGATGTTTTATTGGTGATCTAAATATTCTGGTTCATGAACGTAAAGTCATATAACTTTCACTTACGCACGTGCACATCAACACTCATCAAGAGATTCTTACACTGCTTCTTCATTTTGTTCGTGTCTGATTGATCTATGAAATCTATCAAATATGTTTATTTAGTTCTGAGGAAACGTCGCAGTCAGGTCATTGCTTTTGTCTTATCTTGTAGCATCATAGCTTTCCTGTAGCTCAGTGGTATGAGCACGGTGTTAACAACACTGAGGTAATGGGTTTGATCGCAGGGGATTGCACACACTTAGAAACAAAATGTAAAGGATAATTGAATAAAAGCATCTGCCAAATGCATAAATGTAAATGTCATAGAGATTTGTTCCAAAATGTGAAACATTTTCAAAAATTATGATTTTGTTATTGTGTTTTCCAATAATATCGAACTGCAGTTGGTTTGTTTTGATTTAAGCTACAATAACTTAAAAAATATAGCTAACTAACCCAAGAAAGCACAATAAAAGCATGATATTTCAAATTGTTTTATAATAGAGTTTTGTACACAAGAGCTGTACACACCCCCGTGTGTCTTGTGTCTGGAAGTGACCTGAACCTTATTTTGCCTGTTGGATGTATTTAGTTCACAACTGTTAGATTTTGTAAAACGGATGTGCTGTGATGTGTGACCATTGTGCTGAACTGGGCTTTTTTATTATTTTATACTGTTGTCTGAGGTCTACTTATGAAGTTAGGGTTAGGTTACATTAGAAAACATCAAAATCAATAAGTAATATGCTATTTTCCACCCTGGTTTTGAGGCCTGCTGGAGAAACGCTCGGTTTGTAAGGGTGTGCTTTATAGAAGACTGGGAAGTAAATGATTGGATAGCAGTTTGCATAGTAAACTTAAGTTGGAGCCTTCTGTGAATTTGGTTAGACAAGTAACTGACTTATTTCCCGGATGTGACGGCAAGGCTTTGCGTATAGTTTGTATAGCCTATAGTTGTACGTTGTCATGGTATTTGACCGTAACCTATCAGCATTTGAGACTTGTGATTGCGAACCAGACCTCAAATGTTACGAGAGTTTCCATGATAAATAAACGTGAGACCCCTGGGGTCTGTACCATGAAGCTGGTTTAGGTGGCTAGCCAGCTATGTTTCAGTTTAGTTTGTGCCAACCCTGGGTTTTAGGTACCATGAGAGTAGCTCGGCTTTATTCGGTGTTCGTCGCCATGGTATCTTACGCTGCACGGCTAACCTGCTCCGGGGCAGATTATGTTCTGGATTCAAGATCTCAGACTGAAGTTTGACCAATCAGCCGTGAGCAAAGAAACATATAGGTGACGTAACTAATTCCCAGCGTCTGTTCCCTGTTGCAATGGCTTCACCTTTTCTCACAAATCCTGTGGACATCTCACGCAAATTGTTAGACGAATTGTTTTTAGGGACAGACAAAATCCCCTTGACTTTCCTGATTCTTACTTGTATGAAAGATACAGATTTTCCACGGAAGGAACTTCTTGAGCCGCACGTAACAAATGTGACTCGTCGAAGCCATGCCCTTACTGTACTGCAAAGGGTATGTATTGCGTTGCGTTTTTTTGCAAGTGGTACATACTTGTATGTGGTTGGTGATGCAGAGCATCTAGGGAAAAACCATTCGCAAGGTGGTCCTCGCTCTGCAGGGGTACATAAATAGCTTCGTTGTGTTCCGTGGACATTTATCCACCATGTCCATGACAGAGGGCTTTTATAAAATTGCCGGTAAGATATCTTGATATGGTGACATCACATGAACAAATGTAACCTTTCACGCTCATTTTCTTTTCTTCTTAAAAAAAAACATATTTCACACTTCTATTATCTACACACAAAATCTATTATACAATAGTATGCAGTAGCTACCCGTTAGGAATGGTTTTAAATATATATTTTGAATTCCTATGATAGGATTCCCTAGTCATAGGAGTAATAGACTGCACACATGTGCTGCACACATCTCCACAGCGTTAGGAGAACATGAAGCAGATTATGTGAACAGAAAGTCCCTTCACAGCCTTAATGTTCTGAAGGCTCCTTAATGAATGCGTGATGAATGAATGCATGATCACAAGCTTGGATTCCAAATGGCCTGGTTAAGTGCATGACTCACACATTTTCCGTAAGTCTATTTTGTGTCAGCGCTTTGAGGAAGGCATCAATGTGGCCTTCAGTATAACCAGGGTCAAGATCCAGATGACCTTTGGCATCCTAAAGGCACGTTAAGAGTGTCACCAGAGCGGGCATCACAGATAGTGGCTGCATGTGCCATTCTGCACAATATAGCCACTATCAGAAAGGAGCGAGAACCACCACAAAACCAGCTTCTCCCTGATGAAACTGACCCCATCACACTTGACCACCCAGCTGGCGCAGCTGTCAGAGATGCAATCACAACACAATATTTTACATAATAAAAGCACACTGACACTGCAGATAGGTCTCAAACTGTTCTATTGGTCATGTGGAGGAAGAAAAAGAGCAAGAGACTCCTTTTGTAAAGGGCCCTGACCGAGTCTGTTTCCACCTGAAACAATTCCACCACAAACATTCGTTGCACGTTTTCTGGAGGTTGATCAAATCACAAAAAGTGAAATGTTTATGTCAAAGGTTTAAAGAATTATCTTGTTCACATTCCTTCTCTAGCCCATTGAGGTAGAGGCTTCAGTTTCTGGGGCAGGTTGTGAAAAATCCTACAATAAAAGAGATGTGTACGGGCCAGTCACTTATTTATGATATTCAAATGTGTGCCATAATAAAAAGGCCAGTGCATTCACCTCAGCAACTGTCTCAGAACACACAGACAGAGTGTCTTCATCATTTGGTTCACCCTAATGAATAAAAGGCCAATGTACAGCATAACTGTTATAAAGCAGGTTACGTTCATTGTGTTCTGTCTTCTGCATACTGACCTCTGTGCAGGAGACTGTGTGCATGTGTGCTGGCTTCAACAGACACAGTATTTACTGCAGAACAGAGACAGCCATATTTAACTCTTTTTCAAACATTAGTAATGCATTGCACACACATACCCAGTGTCACTTGCTTAGAGGAGCCAGCACCAGGGTCAGACTGTACAGCACTTGCAATCCCATCCATAATCGGCCGCCCCTCATTGTTACTCAGCGCCAACTCCTCCGCCACAGTGTAATCTTGAGGAGGAGGCCCTCCCCCAGTTTTCCTCATTTCACACTTTTTTCTGTTTGCTGCAAACAAGTGTTTGTGATTAAATGTTCACAGAAATAATTAAAGGTTGTGGTAAATACTCACCACTTTGAATTATATTTTTATATTTTGTCTTGATCTGCTGCCAGGAACATTTGGAGTTGGGGTTGCATCTAAAAATCAATCAATATCAATATTTCTTGGAATGTAATAGCTTCGCCTATACATTCACATTTTACATACATATGTATGTATGTATGCATGTATCGACACGAATACACATATTTTCAATTTCGCATTTAATAAATGTTTAATATATCCTACACAATTTTACATGAATTGTTTAACTTACACATTGATGCAATCGGCAAAGTTCTCTTGCTTTGGCAGCAGGTACAGTGTTACTGCTTGCTTGAAAAACACTTCTATATTCTTCATATTTCTGAAGAATAATCTCTTGCTCCTGCGTGGAAAACTATATCGCTCTCGTTTGAATGTTTGCTTGTATTATAATGTTTCCATTATAATGAAAAAAGCAATACAGCTGCATATGAGAGGGAAAGACAATTTGCTTGGCAAAAAGTAACTGACAAGTAAATGCGTAAGATTTGTTTTATTACAGTTTAAATAGGCTCTTTCACTTAATAATGGTCGCCCTGTGGTCGATGGGATTCCAGAGGGCACTTCCTAGACTTTGCTACCTCCCACAACAACTCAAGTGACTTGGTACAATGTAGGTATACCATATGAGTACTTATGATTATTATAATTATGATTATTTAGTCATATGTTTGGACAAAACGATCAGCTGTGGCCTGGTGATTAGAGCGTTGGGCTTGTGATCAGAAGGTTGCTGGTTCTAATCTCAGTGTCAGCAGGTCATGACTGAAGGGCCCTTGAGCAAGACACCTTACCCCTGATTGATCTGCAGTAATGGGCCACTGTAAAAAAACACTTGTAAGTCACTTTGGATAAAAGCATCTGCCAAATGAATAAATGTAAATTTGACAGAATATGCTGTATACAATGATCTGTTAATAACTTGTCCCTGGTTGTCCTTATTCACATAATGTTACTATGTGGCAGATTTTCTTCTTTAACCATCTTATTTACTTTGCCTTCCTAGTTGTCTGCAAAGGAGCTGTCTAAGGTCCATCTATTAAGGTAAACTGACATGGACATGAAATAGAGCTACTGGAGCATCGCCTTAAGGTGAGAAACATATGTGAACATGAAGCTGTTATTTTTTGTGTGTGTGTGTGTGTGTGTGTGTGTGTATAAAGCAATAAATACAAACCTGTCATGTCTCTTTTATTTCAGGATATGAAGAAATAGAACACATTAAATAAAGTGATTTTGACAAATCATGTCTCTAAGCATTCTGCCATCTCTGTGGTCTGCTAGAGTCAATGGGTTTTGTTCTAGATCATCCTCATCAGGACAGGGGGGATGCACCGATGTCACATGCCCTATTTGGAGAGACCCTGAGCCCACGCAGACACTGAAACCTCGCCTTCAGAATGCCTATTGTCATCTCCACCTTGGCCCGTGTTCTGCTGTGAGACAGGTTGAAGCGTGTCTGTGTGTAACTGGTCTGTTGTCTGCATTGTGTATTTAGAAGAACAGGACAGCATTCGCAGTTTCGCTGATCTTTTATTCCCTGATGTACACAAACAAATGTAATCAGCCTCTTAGTGAGAGTTGCCCTCGGTTACTCTAAAAGACAAATGTGATTTACACTTAAAAATCATCTTTAAAAAACGCCTAAAAACGCATCTCTTCCGTCAACACGTCGCTGATTGAGTTTTTCCTAATTCTCTTCCCTTTCCTTCTTTATTAAAAAAAAAATATAATAATAATAATTACTAACCTCACTGTTCTTAGCTTTGTATACTGTGCTAGGCTTTAATGGACTAGTCTGATGCACTTATGTATTTTGTTGCCTATGTTGTTATAATTGCTTCCAATGTTTCCTCATCTGTAAGTCGCTTTGGATAAAAGCGTCTGCTAAATGACTAAATGTAAATGTAAATGTAAATGTACTTATCACATGTGCTCTCATTTCACTTTTAGGCCCAAACGCAAAGATATAACTTAAACAGGATGAAATGACAAAAATAACCACACAGATAGGTAAAATAATATTATATACATAAATTAGAGTGAAAATATAGACATAAAAGTAACAATAAAAGTTAGGATTAATTAAGATTATCAAGAGCCCAAAATAACCTCACCTCTCCACTGCATAACCAGTGCAAAGAGGAAGAGGAGGGGACTGAACAGGAAATTATATGGACTCACGACTTCACATCAATTAAAGGGGAAAGGCACTCACTTCACTTCATCAGGTGTATGTAAACGAACAATTTTGTGATAATTCTAATTAATAATAACAGTACCCTTTCTGTACCTGTTACATGTGGTCCGCGCTCAGGATCAGGGTAGGGTGTCATCATATAGGGGAGGCAAAGGTATCTATCCTCTGTCCCCTAGCAAGTAACCATAGAAGTGTCCTGTAATGTTTGAGGTGTTTTGTAAATGTAATAAAGACTACAAGCATCTGTCTAACAAAACGTACCCTGTTGATATGTGTTGCACAGAGATGACTCTCTATATATTCTGGCATCATGTACAGACCCAGGCCATTTTGCCTCAACATTAGTGATGAGGTGGGTTGCATCCCATATGTCCCGTGGAGAACAATAAGTTTATTATTTGTAACACCATTAAGGAGCTAAAATATAGCCATTACCTGCACATTGATGCTATGCACAGACTTCCTATTAACATAGTCTCCCTCATTGATAGATGGAGCTTTAAGAGGAATGTGGGTGCCACGTTTGGGAACCCTGAAATTAAGATTAATAACAAGTTTAATAAGTTTGTGTAGCTTTTACGTTTGTGTGTGTGTGTGTGTGTGTGTGTGTGTGTGTGTGTGTGTGTGTGTGTGTGTGTGTGTGTGCGTGCGTGCGTGCGTGCGTGCGTGCGTGTGTGTGTGTGTGTGGGCAGTCAAAATAAACCTATTAAGAAATGTCATTTAATTGAAGTAGATGACAGAATGTCTGAGAGCAAACCTTCCACCCTGTGGAATTCTTCTTTAATAAAACGCAAAGGTTTATGGCCAGGAAACAAAAGTAAATATTGTAGGAGGTTGAAAACATGCATCGGTTACACAAAGTTGTGAAATGTGTTGCAGGCAGAAATATGCAAGTATCAAAGCTTCTTATATTGGTATTTTTGACTCGTGTGTCAAATTTAAGTAGAAATACACACTTTTGTTTTTATTTTATTCACAAAAAAATGTAATAAACATAATTTCACATTGAAATGATAACCTTTGGAAGGTTCTTTCCTACATTTTTGTCAAAACCGAGTTATGAACATATTCTTATTATGTGACAACTTATTTACACTATGTGATGTTTTATGATTTGTAATTTCAACTATTCAGTAGTTCAATATCTCAAAACTGAACGGATGTGAGGTGCAGACAAGTGGTGGAAGACAAAATACTTTAATAAATTACAAGGTGAGCAATGCACAAACCTTTAACTCTGTTCTTCAAAACAAACCTCTCTACTGAGTCTGCACTGCTATCGGTCACATAAGCACAGCTGCTATCCAAGGTGGAACCTTGACCTATCAGCAGCGTTTGACACTGTCAATCACCAGATACTGCTAGCAACCCTATCATCTCAAGGAATCTCCGGCTCTCCTCTCCGCTGGTTCAATTCCTATCACTACCGCTGATCCTTCAAGGTGTCATGGAGGGGCTCGTTGTGCACTGCTCACCACATTATCACTGAGGTCCCTCAGGGATCGGTGCTTGGAGCGCTGCATTTTCCATCTACACGACATCCTTAGGACCCATCATTCAGCACATGTCTTCTCCTATCACTGTTATGCTGAGGACACCCAGATCTACATCTCATTGCTCCCTGAACTCTTTGTAAGTCGCTTTGGATAAAAGAGTCTGCTAGATGACTAAATGTAAATCTAAATAAACAAAGAGGGGATAAAACAGAAGGCAGGAAGCAATAAACAGACTGGACTTGACTAACGACACTACACATTAACTAATATCGACTGACTCGACAAGACTTTGATGCAATACATCACAAGAGGCTCGTAAAATAACCCAACAGAAAACACAAGGAGATTAAACAGGGGACAAAATCAGGCAGGGAACAGGTGTAGGGCATAAAAACATGAAATCATCAATAATGAGGAGACGGGGAGAGCACAGGGCATGCCAAAACAAACAATGCCATGACTCTCTCCACACTAAACACGTGGGTATTGCCATGATCCTGACACAAGACTATTAAACCTGAACAAGGAAGCCGGATTGTGAATGCGGATAGAACCTTATCGTTCCAAAGCTAAGATAATTTGTAGAGATCAAATAATGATATTTCATGAATACCTAGAATATTCAATGATGAAATACATTTCTTTTCTCCGCCATGAATGAAATAACATAAGAAATGAAGGGTTGGAAAAAAGGAAAAAATATTTTTGGTCACAGAATAAAAAAAAATTATAAAAGGGAATTTACCAATTTTCCTAAATTTTGTATTTTAAAACTAAACTGTGAATAAGAAAATAAAGACAATGGTAAAAAGCTGTAATGAAAAAGCTTTATTTTTCTCAGTAGCCAGCAGTGGCCAGCACTATAAATGAGGTAAGTTGAAATAGAGTTTTAGCACACAGGCATCTATAGTTGTATCAGATAGATAAGTGTGCGTGTGATGTATTCAAGTTTGGGTCCCAGGTGTAATATGAATGAGGTGAGGTCCACTAGTCCACTAAGAGGTCAATGGTGCCTCTGTTTTCTGGGGATGTATTATACAGCTTTATTGCTGTAGGCACAAATGACCTTCGATGACCTTCGATAGCGTTCACTGTTTAACTGGGTGAACTTTATTTAAGTGACAGCTTTGTTTTTTTTAAATAAAGCTGTAATTTGAGGTATAAACTGTTTTTAGATATACATTAAAGCAAGTTTAATAAAACAAAGTGCATTTTACTTACAACAAATCCATGGTTGAACTTGACACTGTAGAAGTGCTATTCTGTGAAATTATGCTAAATATAACAATGTACTTATTCTTAACTTGTGACAAAGCTTAAACAAAAACCAGTAACTAATAAAGAGCTGCTGTGTCATATTAAAACGCTAAACGTGCGACACTTGTAACACTGGTGTTTTTTGTGTTCGTTTTACAGATTTGATTCTTTGATAAGATTGGCAAAAGCAGATCATGCACCATCAATGTGACTCTGTAAGTGTTTTCTCTGGAGTTGTCTGCTCTGCAATTCACACAGTTTTGTTGAGACTGGTCCATGCACACATTGCAGACTTTGACAGCAAACTGCAAAACCATGATCATTCTTAGGCCCTAGAGGTTGAAAATGAAGAACACTACGTGTTAGTCTTTTTATAATATATATATAATTACAGTTGATAACAGTTTAATTCACAAAATACTATGACTATCAACAAATCTTATAGAGGTAAAATGATCTTGTTAACAAACCTTTGCAAATGATGCCAGCAAATGCAATCTGCGTGCCAAAGTGATCCTGTGCAAGCTTGTGCAGATCTTGAGGTGGTGCAGAACACCACCTCTTCAATTCTTTCTCAATCCTCTGGTGGCTTGTCTTGTCTCTGTTCCCACCCTCTCGTTACCCTCGTTATTGAGTCATGCCCTTCACCTGTTCCCCTCTTGATTTGCGCCCTTATTTTATGCCCTTGTGTCTTCTGTCTTGTGCTGGTTCATTGTGGTTTGGTTGGTGAGTTCTTGTCTTGTTAGTGTAGTTATTTGTAGTTCATGTCAAGAGTTTATTTAAGTCTTGTTTAAGTGTATTTAGTTTAAGTGTATTTAGTCTATTGAACAGAGCGATCTGCCACCTCCTGATATCAGTGTGTACTGCAGTGGCGGCTGGTGAAAAATATTTTAGGTGGGGCTGTTTGTGTGTGTGTGTGGGCATCTGGGGGATCCTCCCCCAGAAATTTTTTAATTTCATAGATGTGATTTCCTGCATTCTGGTGCATTTTAGTCCATGTCCCTTGCCTATACCAATAAAAGAACTCAAACCAGTCAATACCAATGGTCTAAAAAGACAATATTAATTGAACTGCCATGTAGAAATCAAGTCTCACAGGTAATGATAATGAACAAGTTACATCGCTCAGTGTCCAGATAGGAAAAAGTGAACAAAAAAAAACAAAGCAAGCATAGTTACATTACTATTAAGATCAATATTCTAATGGCAAATGTGTGTGAAATGTGGTGTGGTGAGTGAGAGAGAGACTGAGTGAGTAAGAGAATGACAGCGTGTGTGTGTGTGTGTGTGTGTGTGTGTCAAAGTGAGTGTGTGGGGGTGTGTGTGTGTGTGTGTGTGTGTGTGTGTGTGTGTGTGTGAGAGAGAGAGAGAGAGAGAAAAGAGAGAGTAAAGAGTAGAGAGAGACTAAGATATGGTGTCTGTGACAGATTTGTGTATGAGAGAGGTAGATGGAGTGAATGCGGGAGGGTGTGTGTGTGTGTGTGTGTGAGAGAGAGAGGTAGATGGAGTGAATGCGGGGGGGGGGTTTGAGTGAGTGAGTGAAGGGGATGGAGAACTCTTATTTGTACAGGAACTTTGCTCGTCTATCTTTCTGAGTGGCAAATCTCTCAATGACCCTTGTGTTGAAATCTGGAATGTCCCGTGTGAGTTTCTTCTCTATAGTCAATTAATCTAGGCCATGTCCCAGGTCCCTTTAAGATGGCCGTCATTAAGCCTCTAATCAAGAAACCAAACTTTGATCCAAATGAACTTGGAAACTATAGACCGATTTCAAATCTCCCATACCTGTCTAAAATTCTAGAAAAAGTAGTGTGCACTCAGTTGTGCTCTTTCCTACAAAATAACGACATGCACGAAAAATTTCAGTCAGGCTTTAGATCTCATCATAGCACTGAAACTGCGCTCGTTAAAATTACAAACGACCTGCTTATAGCATCAGATAAAGGTCACATCTCACTCCTGGTCCTGCTTGACCTTAGTGCTGCGTTTGATACCGTAGACCATAACATACTTCTAGATCGCTTACACAATTATACCGGTATTGAGGGACAGGCACTACAATGGTTTAGATCTTACTTGTCAGACAGACATCAATTTGTCCATCTAAATGGGGAATCATCCTATTTAACGCAAGTAAATTATGGATTACCTCAGGGATCGGTTCTGGGACCCGTGCTGTTCTCCATATACATGCTTCCCCTTGGAAACATTATTAAAAAACATGGAATTAGCTTCCATTGCTATGCAGATGATACTCAGCTATATATCTCATCAAGACCAGATGATTCCTCCCAGCTACCCAAATTGGCAGAGTGCATTGAAGATATAAAACATTGGATGACCTGTAATTTCCTTCTTTTAAATTCTAATAAAACAGAAATATTACTTATCGGACCTAAGACACGCAAACCAAATATTTCTGATTATAAACTGCAAGTTGAAGGATGTACTGTTACTCCAACAAATACAGTAAAAGATCTAGGCGTTATATTAGACAGCAACCTGTCATTCCGAAATCACATCTCAAATGTCACAAAAACAGCCTTTTTCCACCTGAGAAATGTTGCCAAGTTACGAAATATTCTGTGTGTTGCTGACGCAGAGAAGCTTATTCATGCATTTATGACCTCAAGACTTGACTACTGTAATGCGCTACTTAGTGGTTGTCCTGCATCATCAATAAACAAACTACAGTTAGTTCAGAATGCGGCTGCCAGAGTTCTAACCAGGACCAGAAAATATGATCACATAACCCCAATTTTATCAACCCTTCACTGGCTACCCATTAAGTATCGTATTGACTTTAAAGTTCTTTTAATCACTTATAAAGCCTTAAAGGGTTTAGCCCCTACCTACCTAACAGAGCTTCTATCATACTACAACCCATCACGCTCTCTAAGATCTCAAAACGCAGGACTTTTGATAGTACCTAGAATAACTAAATCCACCAAAGGGGGTCGAGCTTTCTCGTATGTAGCGCCTAAACTCTGGAATAGCCTTCCTGATATTATTCGAGGATCAGACACACTCGCCCAATTTAAATCTAGATTAAAAACGCATCTTTTCAGCCAAGCATTCACTTAATGCAAATATGCTAAATAAACCACCAGGAGATGCTGACATTAGATATTATTTTACTAGAATAATTGGATTTATTATATAAAACACCATGTAGTGTGTTTTACCCTTTCTTGGGTTTTTCGTTTTTCCCCTGTAAAGCTGCTTTGGAACAATGCAAATTGTGAAAGGCGCTATATAAATAAAATTGAATTGAATTGAATTGAATATAGAGAGCATAGCCAGAGCGTTGAGGCGATCTTGTGCCATAGTGTTCCTAAGGAACGTTTTGATCCTCTTTAAAGTAGAGAAGCACCTCTCTGATTCTGCTGTTGTCATTGGTGTGGTGATGAGGATCTTGAGAAGACTTACAGTTTCAGTGAATGTGTCTTGAAGGTTATTTTCCATTACAACCTGAAAGAGAGCCAGTGCACCACTGCAACCCTGGAAGTCCTCATTTTCATAGATAAGGGACAGTTCTGTTTTAGGTCTGGCTTTGTCCAACATGGGATAGGCTTCCACCGTGGTTCCTAGTGCTGAATCTGGGAACTTTCTGCTGTGTTGTGGGAACAAGTCTCCTTGCAACAGAGTGGCACTGATGAGATGATTGGTGAAATAAAACGTCTCGGTTACGTATGTAACCTCCGTTCCCTGATGGAGGGAACGAGACGTTGTGTCGACAGAATGGGGTTTGACTTGAGAACCTACCTTCTCTGACTGACTTGAACAGGCCAATGAAAATTGGCGAATGAAATTTGCATGCCGGACTCCGCCCCCGGATATCCGGGTATAAAAGGGAGCCGGCGTGCCGCATTCATTCACCTTTTGTGCTGAGGAGCCTGAGGATCTTGCCCCGACTGCTGCAGCGGGCGGCCAGTGTTGTGGCATGAAGGACACAACGTCTCGTTCCCTCCATCGGGGAACGGAGGTTACATACGTAACCGAGACGTTCCCTTTCTGTCGGTCTCTTGCTGTTGTGTCGACAGAATGGGGTTCCTCGGAAAACGCCACAGCGCTGTGCCGCGTCACAATTCCTCGCGAAGCGACGCTGACTGGCCTGGGCGTGTCAGACGTGAGCGCTTAGCATGAATTGCAACCTTCCAGCGGAAGGGAAGGAGTCCAGAGCTTTCTAAAAAGATGGGAGCCTCTTCCACCGGCCGTCATGGACGGCGGCCTAGTTCTCTTAACAGCGAGAAGCCGCCTGGCACCGTTAGGCCACTGGGAAGCGTCATTCCCCCCTGAGGGAACGCGCTCCGGAGACCAGGTGACCAGGTCGTGCTGTCCCAGAGACTTCCCACTAACTGGTCCGTGATGAGCGGCAATAGCGGCTACATACACCTTCAGCGTGGAAGGGGAAAGATTGCTCTCGAGTCTCGACTGCAGGAAGGACAGCACGCTCCCGATCGAGCATATCCGTGGGTCTTCTCCACGAGAAGAACACCAGGACGAGAAGAGGCGCCACTTCAATGCGTATAACCGCCTCGTGGCCAGGGCCCTAGCCTGAGTTATGGTCTCCACCACCGCTGGGGGTAGACCACTCAGGATCTCCTCGTCCCGTCCAGGAGCCAGACATGGAGGTTCCAGAGGTCTGGTCTCGGATGCCACAACGTGCCCTTCCCCTGAGAAAGAAGGTCCTTCGTCAGGGAAACCGGCCAGGGGGGAGTTGTCGTCAGGAGCATTAGCTCCGAGAACCAAGTCCGGTTGGGCCAGTAAGGCGCAACTAGTAGCACTTGATGCTCCTCTTCCCTGACTTTGCACAAGCGTGTGCAATGACGCCCACTGGGGGGAAGGCGTACTTCCGCTTGTCCCGCGGCCAGCTGTGCGCCAGGGCATCCGTGCCGAGGGGGCCCTCAGTCAGGGAGTACCAAAGCGGGCAATGGGTGGTGTCCAGGGAGGCGAACAGGTCCACCTGTGCCTGCCCGAACTGCACCCAAATGAGCTGGACTGCGCGGGGGTGGAGCCACCACTCTCCGCGGGGTGTCGACTGACGAGAGAGCACATCGGCTGTCTGGTTCAGGTCGCCCGAGATGTGCGTGGCTAACAGAGACTTCGTCACCTGCTGGCCAGGGAAGACAGCCTATTGGCTACTACTACTACACCAACATCCAAATATCATTCTGGAGAGTTCTAAACACATTCTAGAGTAAAACCATTAATATCATGTAATTAACACAGATTATTTTTCAAAATGAGAGATTATTAAAAAAAAAAAATTTTTTTTTAAATACAAATACAAATAAAAAACTGGCAGGGAGGTCGGCGCCCCAGCGCCCTCTATGGGCGAGCCGCTGCTGGTGTACTGATATTAGGCAAATCCACAGGATCAAATGTTTCTGTGTTTTTATGAACCGTTTTCCTCAGGTGGCGCCTCTTGCGACGGATCTGTTGTCCTTCAGCATTGACAACGTTGTATGATCTCGGCTCATCTCGTTTCGAAACCATGAGACCTAGTGGCCACCCTCTCCAAAATTGAAGCACCAATTGCATCATGTTCTTGTTCTGTGGCAGCAGAACCTTCTAAGTCACAAACTCTTGATTGTTGTGCTGGTGGTACAGTTGTACTACTCTTTCCAGCAAGCTTACACAGTGCATACTTGGGTGTTGGAGCAGAGACGTGTTGATGAAGAACAGCTTTATTTAGGTCATGAGGATCCAGGCACACTTGTAATGACCCATTTTTTA
This sequence comes from Barbatula barbatula, assembly GCA_037178815.1. Lineage (NCBI taxonomy): Eukaryota > Metazoa > Chordata > Actinopteri > Cypriniformes > Nemacheilidae > Barbatula > Barbatula barbatula. Next base: position 31,570,535 of record CM074076.1, read on the forward strand.
TTCAGTGACAACAAGGCTGTTAACCCAAAGAGAAAGTTGGGTGACTGGGGCGATAACATCTTCCTGCAAATAGTTGGTCCAGTGTGCTATTCAGTTTGCCCATCACTGCTAAGGGAATTTTCCTACAACCATGAATGACAGAGATTACTTTAGGATCCACGTGTACATGGTGTTCACCCGGAAACTGAGCAAGTCCTTCAAAAACTATTGCAGGTTGAGACATCGGCTCTTCTTTGGAAGTGGCGTGGTCGATAGACACACGTCTATGTCTGTGTACCAAGCTTTCTCTGCAGAGTCTGTGGTCTCTTTCAGTTCTACTGACCCGATGAACAATGAATCAACTATGACATTGTTTTGGTTGTTTTTTCAGATCTGCACAACGAGGCAAAGTGATTGTGTTTCCACAGGTATGACATATAGCTCATGAACATCAGTATTAATTAAAGCAGCTTAACTTTTTTTTTATTGAACTTAACACAAATAGCAAACATCGCCAACTTAATCATTTCAATTGTATTATTTGACAACACACAAGTGTTCTCATAGAAAAACATTGCAGGCATTGAAAGAGGAAAACGAAAAATGAAGCAAAATTCAGAATCAAGCAAACACTGAATACAGTAATGGTGGTTTGATCAAATTCAACATTATTTCAACATTAACTTGCAAATTCCTGAATGTTCTGTGAAGATCCACCAAATAACGTCCTCACACCCTTTAAAAACATTGTGACCATATCAGAACGTTCTCGGGACAAAACATGTCTTATGGGGTTCTTCATAACAACTTCATAACCAAATTTAATGAAACATACAAGACCTATGAAAACTCATCAGACATGTTAGGATTCAAAAACACTTGGACAATAACATCAAATAATAGAGAACAAACAAACGTTCTAAAGCCGACCACAAATACATCAACTAAATGAAATGAGCAGTTGAGTTTGTTTGTCACTGACTGAAACAAACATATTTTGTGTTTATGTTGTTGTGATTTGTATATTTCTGTGTGTTTGTGTTTTGTTCAGGGAGGTGTAAAGATCTCTGCAGTCGTCTTCAGGTTCAGTTTTTGCTCATCTGATGGCGGCATAAGTCACATCACCAGCAGACTGAACCTGAATGAACATTACAGAAACAACACGTCAAACACGTTTAACCCACAGATCATATTATAGTAACATTATACAAATATATATTTATGAGACTGTATATCTGTATATGGAGTTGGAGAGCTTAAGACGGAGGACGGATGTAGTTTCTACTCACATTGTTGTTCTTCAGTTGTTTTTTACTGGCAATGGTCACATCAGAATAAACCACATCATCTTTCTGCTCCTAAACATCAACAAGTCAAGTCAACTTTATTTATATAGCGCTTTTAGAGCTGTACAAGAAACACACTGACTAAGATTATACAACTAGATACAGAAAAAGGTGAAACACACACACAAACACGCAACCAACACACAGAGACACACATACAAACAGAATACAGTCAACACACAAAGGCGCAGGAAATATTACTGTAAGTCAATATCATAAATCCAAACAGCAAACTATCGTCTAAGTAATCAGCTAGCGCCGATATTTCTGAGTATTGTAGATACACGATAGTATCGTCAATCAGAACAACCCTAGTGGAGCTGCGTACAATGACAATATTTAGTTAATGAACAAATATAACATTTAAAGATACAGAATTAATAAACATACATTTATTCATGAAGTAATGGATACTGGCATAATTGTTATTAAAGATTGTAATGTATATCATCGGCACGAATACATGACATTTTCAACGTTCTAGGGTAAAATTGGGTCTGTGGGAATGGATTTGTGAAAGCGTGAGAACAGTTTATGGATTAAACAGATTTGGACGACGTAGGTTCAGTTTATTTGAGCATAATTTGGTAAACTGAAGGAATTGTTTAGTTTATGAGGGAATGATTTACAAAACTGTGGATTTATGTTTATTCTCTGTCACGTCACCTCCTGGGCTCCGTAGTATTTCCAAAGGGAGAAGCTCATTTCATTGAATCTAATCCCTTGCAATCAACTTTTATCCAGATAAATTAATACCTGATCTATTTGTTAAAGTAAATCCAGCCCTGTATATTTATATATGAATCAGCATTAATCTGAGCTTTACTGTGAAGTTAAAGCATCTGCTGCACGCTTCCAGTCTCTCGTAACTTGTGCCGCTCTGCCATTCGGTCAGATTTGACCCTGGACAGCTATAAAGATATTTGTTATGAATATTAATATGAAGTCTAGAACCTCACGTTTACGGTGTGTATAGATTAATGATAGAGATGAAACATCAACAATCTGTACTGTAATAGCAAACGAGCATTATTCTGGATTGTTTCATGTGAATGATGATGATGATGATGATGATAGACTCACCAGCTCTTCCTGCACAGATGATCTGGAGAAGAATGACAGTAGGAGCAGCAAACACTGACACCTCAACAATCACTAGAATCACTAGAACACACAATAACACCATTAAATCCATCAAACACTCAAACACTACACATGACATCCATGACAAACAAACACAAGATGAGAGTTTCAGTGATGAACTCATGGAACAGGACACATGGACGTCAATGTTGTACTGTAAGAACGCTTCATACCTCTTATTATTATTATTATTATTGATGATGTTGTAATGTAAGAACGCTTCATACCTCTTATTATTATTATTATTATTATTATTGATGTTGTACTGTAAGAACGCTTCATACCTCTTATTATTATTATTATTATTATTGATGTTGTACTGTAAGAACGCTTCATACCTCTTATTATTGATGTTGTAGTTGATGCTATAAAAAACACAGTTTAGTTTAGATGAGTCATAATGTGGAAATGCACATGCACGCGCACACACACACAATGAAGTGAGACAGACGGCGATGATGTACCTTGTTGTGTAGTTTGTGGTGTGTTATGAGTCAAGAATCTCTCAGGGTTTGTGGTGGTCACTAGAATCTCTTCTGAATCTGAAGATGATGAACGTTCAGATTATAGTGTCAAATCTCACAATCATATTTCCTGTAAATGTCATTTCATCATCTTTAGAACACACACACACACAACACACACACACACACACACACACACACCCACACACACACACTGAATCTGTAGAAGATGATGAACGTTCAGATAATAGTGTCAAATCACACAATCATATTTCCTGTAAATGTCATTTCATCATCATCAGAACACACACACACACACACACACACACACACACACACACACACACACACACACAGAAGATGACGAACAAAAGCAAACCCAACAATCCAAATCATCATCATCACAAACACACACACACACACACACACACAAACACACACACACACACACTGAATCTGTAGAAGATGATGAACGTTCAGATAATAGTGTCAAATCTCACAATCATATTTCCTGTAAATGTCATTTCATCATCATCAGAACACACACACACACACACACACACACACACACACACACACACACACACACACACACACACACACCACACACACACACACCACACACACACTCACACACACATGTAAATGTCATTTCTTCATCATCAGAACACACACACACACCACAGACACACACACCACACACCACACACACACACACACACACACACACACACACACACACACACACACACACACACACACACACACACATGTAAATGTCATTTCTTCATCATCAGAACACACACACACACACACACACACACACACACATGTAAATGTCATTTCTTCATCATCAGAACACACACACACACACACACACATGTAAATGTCATTTCTTCATCATCAGAACACACACACACACACACACACACACACACACACACACACACACACACACACACACACACACACACACACACACACACACATGTAAATGTCATTTCTTCATCATCAGAACACACACACACACACACACTCACACACACCACACACACACACACACACACACACACACACTCACACACACCACACACACACACACACACATGTAAAATGTCATTTCTTCATCATCAGAGACACACACACACACACACATGTAAATGTCATTTCTTCATCATCAGAACACACACACACACACACACACACACACACACACACACACACACACACACACACACACACACACACACACACACACACACCACACACACACATGTTAATGTCATTTCTTCATCATCAGATCAAAGTTTAATGACTGAAGTCACTTTGAGTTCAGGTCTTACCTGTAAATCTGACAGTATATGTGACGGAGGTCTTGATGTCCTTCTTGTGTTTGAACACACATCTCAACTCTGTGTTGTCGTCTTCATTCACGAGTGTTGTAGTCAGAGAGATGAGACAGAGACCATCTGATCTAATCTGATATCTGGAGTCTGTCTGTAGATCAACATCATTCTGATTCATCCACACCAGCTGAAATCCATCAACACTGTGCAAATAATGACATGACAGCTCACAGGAGAGAGAGACAGGTGTGTTTGCTCTTATCTCAGTCTGTGATGATGATGATGATGATGATGATGATGAAGACACTGAAACACAAATCACACAACACACTCTCAGTACTCATGAGTTTCAGTGAAAACACAAGAGATAAAGAGAACTGTGATCTTAAGTTAAACATGTTTTCATATAAATGAAGAGAATCACTGACCATGAAGAACATGTAGATAAACCTGTACATCAGGTCCATGATGACGTCCATTCACAAGTTGTCTGCAGGTGTAAAGTCCACCATCATGTTGTGTTGTTTTATAGATGTTGAGAGAGCAGTCAGATGTCAGACTCAGTCTCTCAGATCTCTCTGTGTTAATCTTATTTACTCCTAAAGTAAACACCTCTACTGCAGATGATGTTCTTTCATTATTGTAGATCCATGTAGTTGAGGAGCATTGATGAAGAGCATCAGGACAGGACAGAGACACACTTTCACCAGAACTGATGAACACATGAAGATCTTCTGCTCCACTCACACCTGAAACAGCAGATGACATCATTCATATTAATACATCACAATATATCCACACAGTTCAATATGAATCTCTCAATGACAGATAGAGTTTATTATTTGAACATCACATGAATCAGAAGATTTGACAGTAAATAATGTGATCTAGTTCCTCCATCATTGACTCATGATGAATGTGAGAATCAGACGCATGAACTCTATGATAAATGTGACATGAGATGAAAGTGAACATGTCTGTGAGAGGAATGAAATGAAATAAATGTGTTTACCTGTGAATAGTGAAGAGAGAAGGATCAGTCCCAGCAGACATATATCACTCTTCTCAGTCATGTTGTGCTTCTCTTACTGATTCTCTTCTCATCATCTACTTCTGGACAACATATTGTGTCTCTTCCTGTGGTTTCTCATTTCCTCTTTTCTCATCGACTAAGTCATGATACTAGAACAGACTTTAACACATTCTGGAGTTTAGTGGTGATGTTTATAAATGACATATGTGGCGTTTGGACACAGTGATCAGTTATTACTTTTGTTGTCAGAAACTTTAACAGCTGATGAAGATTCTCCACAGATTCATTCAACATCCTTTCCCGAGCAGATCAGACGCCCATCCTTCATTAAAGCTGATCACACCTCCGTTCTTCTTCTATCTGCACGCACACACAAGCAGGACATGAGTGAGGTCATCTTCACACTTCTTCCAAACCACAGATCAGCAGATTACCCATCATGCAGCAGACACAGACATTAATGAACTCTGTCATCTGGAAAAACCTGCATGTCAATCACAGACGACTTGAGAACATTTGAAACAGCCTGTGACATGGGTCATTCTTGAGCTGAACACCTTTGAACAGTTTGAGGTTAGAAACACCACCAAGGGCAGATGTGTGCAGCTCTGTTTCTGGAGAAACTACCGTCCTTCAGCAAAGTGAATTTAATTTAAAACTTGCCCGACATCTCAATGTCAGACATGAAATGCATCTAAACACGGTTTAAAAAGAACAAACAGTTTGTCCCTTCACGCGTCCCGTTTTCATTTTATTATTTAGCAGAATGTGTTTATTATTTATTTACATGGATGGATTTACCAGTGTTTGCAGCGCAGTTATTATTTACAAGATCTGCTTATGGTCACAGTATGGGAAATATTAGAAATAAACTCTATATCACCTGTTTTTCAGAGTTTTCTGCAGAACACAAAGTATAATAACAACAGATAATAAGACTTTAAAAACGACGAATAGATTCATTCTGCAGATCAAGCTGTAATGTACATTAGACTCTTCAGCATCAACGCTCTGGACAGAAGGATCTGTCGTCTTCAGTGAGCGGACACAGATGTAAGGACAGAGCGTTAAATGGAAAGCATGGAGGGGAATCTGTTGACCTTTAGCGGTGTAAAGAGAATGTTTTCAGCGGGATGTGAATCATCTCTACTCTACCGTTCAGCTTCAGCTTCTAACTGAGGCTCAGCAGATGATCAGGGGCTCAAGGAGCCGACCTCCTGATCACACAAACGCCTTCCGGTACCTGACAGTCCGGGGTTCACATAACTGAACGGGAGTGATGACAGGTATGAGTTACACTGTGATGTTTTCATCTTCTTCTTCTTGGTCTCACACACTCATATGACGCAAAGTCGCAGGTCAGAGTTCATCAAACTTGAACTTCGCGACGCAGTGAATGGCCTTACATTTCCCGTCTGACGCATTCTTATGCATTTGAATGGAAGTCAATGGAATAAGTCAAGTGTGACCACAGCATAAGTCACTAAAACATATAAACCGTGTGGCTCTGAAACTGTGTTCATAGGTTGTGGTTAACATACAAAAACAGAAAATATTGTAAAACGTAGAATCCATTATTTACAATACATTTTAAAAGAGATACTTGCATTTTTTGTCCTTTTCTTCATTCCTTTAATTTTCTCAAGATCTTCCATGTGTCACTCCAAACCCATGACAGGGTCACGTGTTTTGTGTGGAGAGAAACACAGTATTGTCAGTCATTATATAATGTGCGTTCTCTCCGGTCTCGTCTCTGGCCCCGCCCCTCTCGTTTCTCGTGTCATTCCCTACACCTGCCCTTTGTTATAATGCCATGTTAGTTTCCCCTATTTAATGCCCTTGTGTTTGCTGTCCTGTGATTTCACCATTGTTGCTTTGTACCATGTCGCTGAGTGTAAAGGATTCTCTTGTTTTTGGGTCATGGTTCCTTTACCCTGTTAGTTGTGTCTAAATCTTTTGAGGTTATCATTTCTCTTGCTTCTTGGTTTTGGCCCTTGTATGAAGTTTTTGTTTCTAGTTTTAGTTTGTTCCTGTTTTTCCCCCATTGTGGTAGATTATTTTGTAATAATTTTTGAATGTTCATACATTACTTAGAATAAACTTATTAATTAACTATCTTTGGAACATATTCTAAATCCTATTTCCTGTTAATAAATTATTACTTCATGATAAATTCTTGTTTGATTAGTTTTATTTCCTAACAGAGTCTGTAATGACAGTTTCTTTATTTCCACACATTTAACGCTTGACTGAGCTGAAACCTTGCTCTTTCATAAGCTTCACATCTTAAAAGCAAATGTTATACTGTTTTTTAACAATCCACATTTCTCACAATTTATATTTTCATGTTTTCCTATTTTATATAAACCCTGATTATGCAAAAGACCCACGCATAGGAGCCTTTATTATGAAGGCGAGTACCGCTCGGGCAGAGAAATAGCGGAAGAGCTCGAGGTGTGTGTGAACAGCGCGTGTGACGGGTCCGCGGCATACACACTCGAGAATCAGGTTATAACGGAATCATCCGTAGCAAGTTTTAGCACAGTGTGCTCATGTGCGTCTAACAAGAGTGAGTACAGACGGAGTTCCGTGTGTTCGTTATGAAATGTGGTCGTTATTGTCGATGCTAACTGGCTATTAGCTACACGGCCGTTCATGCTGTGCGAAATCATTTATGTTACTGTTTATCAGCCTGTTGCTAATTACAGAGTGTTGTTTAGTTGTTAATGGTGTAAATTCTGTTAACTGTGAAGAGATTATTGTAATACATATTATTGTGATGATGTATGAGGGGAGAAGTCATCGTGATCTGTTAATGTGTTAACCGCATGCATGTTATACAATAGCTTTGTATGCTTAGGAACTCTGTTGTTCTGTTGCAGGGAAACCACATCTGCACACATCTGCGCAATCTTGTGAACTCTGGCTCTCCCCTCTGGTGATTTGTAATTGTGGGAAGAATAAAAGATGTCAGTTGATTCAACGCTCCATGTTGTGTTCTGATCGACACCCCGGTTCACTGCTGTATTCATCCAAACTAGCCCCTCCCCTCTCAGAGTAGTCCTTCGCTACACTGATTGAGTAAGCAATGTCCAATACGCATTCTTGTAATTAAATAATCCTCTTTACTGATTCCAAATCTGCTTCTCTCTGAACCAACCTGTTCTTGTAAAAAAAAACCTGCCTTTTGTTCCTTTGTCCCATTCATTCTGCCACAATTCCTTTGAAAGTGGTGTCTGTAATAAGTTAAGATGTTAATGATGTTTGTGTTTAATTGTCCTCTGTGGTGTATTCCAGAAAGCTGGGTTAACTTACCATCACATGAACCCTGAACTCTAGGTTGATTAACCCTACACCTGCTTACTCGGGGCATGTCGGTTCCAAAACACCTGTGTCGAGTTTAATCAACCTACTGCTAATAACCTTGAGTTCATGCGCGAACATATAAAGGCATTTTCAACGGAACGCCGAATTCAGGAGTCACCATGGAAACAAAGAGTGAAAAGTTTAGAACCTGAGTCAATGCAAACTTAGTCACATTTTCGTCATTTCGGTTCTACATTGAATTGCACCCCGGGCGAGACCACCTTTGAAAAAAAAAATAAAACACACACAAAATTATGACAAACAGTCATTTTTTTTATAACAACATAGGTGAAAGAGAGAATTATATTCCTCAATAGCACAAATAAATTTTTTTGTGCACCTGATGGCTTTGGCCTTTTCCTGTCCATCTCTGTTTATTTGGCACTAGACAATCAACAGATTTCCCCCCGCACCCCCAACACTGTCACTCAGGAAACGAGTCACTGCCATAATCGTTTTGTTTTACTTATTTTTTATTAGCCATTTCAAACAATTCAGAAAAACTAAAATGTGCAGGAACTATAGGCCTGTATTCATTGCATTATGGATAAAATGTGCGTTATTTGGAAGAAAGTCGAGGTGGTGTATGACTGACTTTAGCCCACTATTTGAATTCGCGTCATGGAGGGGCTTCTGCAGCTCGTTAAGTCATAAAAACTTATTCCAAATAACGCACATCTTCTGCGAATACCTGACAGACAAATAAAAAAAAAACGTAGACTAACACTCATCTCTCAACAGGTAGCGGTCTCGCTTTTGTTGAACTTATTGCTCCTTGAACTCTTTGTAAGTCGCTTTGGATAAAAGCGTCTGCTAAATGACTAAATGTAAATAATCATGGCCCAACTAGAGAAAGCTCCTGATTAGCAGCGCGAATTTTCGCCAAAGTTCAGATTTTTCAACTCTCAAGAATCACGCGAACTCTCAATCGCCTCATTCGCGCGGATCGCACCGCAAGTAGGTCATCGCATCTTTGCATTGACTTAACATGTAAATCACTCGCGCTTAACGCTTCATTCGCGTTCGGTGTGAACACTTAGAGGTGAACTATCCCCTGCGTACGCCCCTCCCCTTTTCCCCTTCACACACACGGCACCTCTCAGCATGCAGGGCGCCAATTTGCCGATTCCCCACACAATGAATGATAATAGAAATCTGCTTCGCGGCGGCCCTGAGTTTTCTTTTACCGCTCGTGCCGCTGCCGCCCCCCATGTGACATGAAAAAATGCCGCCCCGGGCCTATAACCGCTACTGCAAGCCCGTAGGCAGGGGAGGTTCAGGTGGTTCGAACGAACCCCCCTCACTGCCAAAGGTCCAGAATTTAAGTCGGTTTTTTTCATGTGATTATTGTCATCATTGTTTTAATCAATGCTTGTGACAAATTTCTGGGTTGCTGTTTCAAAATAATATGATTATTATTGCAGGACGCGTGTGTGTGTGCGCAGACAGACAGAGAGAGTTCTCGCAATACACTTTTCAAAGCAACGTGAAGAAGCATCGCCTCTGAATGATGCGGGGGGAGGGGTTATATATATATATATATATATATATATATATATGAATGTGGCCCGCCCACAGATTTGGACCGGCCCTCTGAACAATGACTTATAGTGTGTTCACACCAAACGCGAATGAAGCATTTACATGTTAAGTCATGGCAAAGATGCGATGACCTACTTGCGGCGCGATTCGCGCTAATGACGCGAATTGAGCGTTCGCGCGAGTTGAAAAATCTGAACTTTGGCGAAAAATTCGCGCAGCGTTAACCAATCAGGAGCTTGCTCTAGTAGGGCCGTGAGCGAGCATCAGAATATTGGCTTTCAGACCCACATTTCTCTAAGTTACTCACATAGCCTAATGATTTGTTAAATTCATAATGTACCATTGCGATAAAACTGACGCGCGAACCATCGAAAAAAAGAGACGACAAAATGGCCAAGCGGTTGGGAAAGAGAAAGGTTAATTAATATGCATAAGAAAATGTTTTGAATTTGAGTAGCACTAAACTATTAACTATTAATAAACTATTATACCATTAGGAGGCATCATAAATACATTTCAAATCAAAATTAAATCTCCACAATAAATCAAGTAGTACCTCCGGCCCATGTAATTTCCTGTTACAAACCGACCCGGCCCCCCATTAAAGACAGGGAGAATTATGTGGCCCTTGCAGAAAAAAGTTTGGGGACCCCTGGTCTACAATATAATAGCCATATAAACGTAGCGTGATTATAATAATAAAACATAGCAAAGAGGCATTGACAGAGAGTCAAGAAATTATGATGAGAATAATTATTATTAATATTTCAGTAAAGTTCATTAAATCTATTCTGTTGTTAGTGTGGTCTTTAAACTTTTGAACTGTGTATGGACTGACAAAAGTGTTACATGAGAAGTAATTTGACAACAATGCAATAAATATTTGAGGTGCATCAAAAAGCGTGCTGGTTAAGAGACCAGCAGACAAGCTAATCCAGCACAAATGAGTGCATAAAAGGTCACCAAAATGAAGTATTTGAACCTCATAATTAAATACAAAAGGAGGAGAAAAACTGCAAAAAGGTCCACTTTTTGAAAAAAAGAACCTCCCCTTTCAACTGGCTGGCTACGGACCTGTACTGTTGCCATATAATGGTTAAAATGATCAAAATTGGTATTTTGCTTAAAATTATAATCACAGTGGTTGTTGTCGTATGAGATATTAGTTTTTTTATTTCATTCTAAGTATCTTTTATGCCAGGGATCAGCGACCTGTAGCTCTCAAGCCGCATCTGGCTCTTCTCAAACTCTGAAAAGCAGTGAGACGGAGCTTCACCTCACTGCGGCAGAATCGGTTTGTTGTATCACTGCACTTGTACTTTCTTTCATATTAGTGTATTTTATTCGTAGCATACATTGTTACTTATCACTGTTGTTACTAAACTTATCCTGATATCTCAATAACCCTCTCCTGGTTATTTACTTGAAGATCTTAAACCAAAACACTCAGCGCCTGTTATGGATGTGTGGAAAAAACCCAAGCCCCGACACGCTATAAAAAACAACACAAAATAAAAAAAAAAAAAAAACCCCCGGTGGGAAAAAAAAAACAAAAAAAAGAAAGAAAACAAAAACCCCCCCCGGGGCAAAAAAAACCAGCACTGGCGGCCCCCCCGGCACGACGGGACCCCCCGGGGTTTGGGGCGGGAGAGGAGTTTACCCTTTCCTCTGCTTCTTCCTCTTTGACCGGCTCACAGGACGTGTGGCCGGCTGCAGAGTAGCGGTGGGGGACCCCACTATCTCCGTGCTGGAAGAGTCGGACGGGGAGTCCCACGACTCCCTCCGTCCACGCCTACCATGGAGGCTAGCTGGTGGTGGAGCAGAGGGTGAGGAGAGGCCCACGGCCCCGATTTGCAGGGTATGGCCCTCGGGGATGGCGGCCAGCGGGGTGGGAAAACTGGGCTGGACTGAGACACTGGGCTCCGGCCGATTCATGGCATACCTGATCAGGTCTGTGAAGTCCAGCGGTCTCAGCATCTGCATCTCCCACCCCGCTAGTGGTTGGTTTAGGCCGCCATTGAACAGGACCATCTGTTCCTGCTCACTGTGGACCATCTCCCCTGCCACCTCAAAGAAGCGGTCCGCGAACTCCAATACATCACAGTGCTCCTGGCGTAAACGGAGGAGGCGATGAGCCTCGGTCGCTCGTCTTGCCTCCATCTTGCCTGCTGGGTTCGAAGTTGGTCGGTTCATTCTGTTATGGATGTGTGGACAGAACCCAAGCGCAGGCAGACTTGATATAAATCACAAAACTTTATAAAAACAAAAGACCCTCGATGGGAAAACATGAACTAAAACAAGACAGTTAACAAAAGCTTCCCTCAAGGGGACAAAACAAACCAAGTCCTTAGAATAATAAATCAATAATCCACAAACTTTGAACAGGAACACAGGGTAATCCAGACAGACTAGGGTAAATGTGCAAAATCCAAAATGAACCGACAAGAGACAGAGGGAAACTGGGGCTTGATAAGGGGAAACACTAACAAGGACTGATGACACAGGGAGAGTGGCGGCAGGTGACATGGATGAAACACTAAGGGAAAGCTAACAGGAGGATTGCACGAGGCAGGTGAGGGGACTGAAACACTAAGGGAAAGATGGACCAGGGCTGGAGACAAGACTAACACTAATGGACTGCTAACAGGGAAACAAGGGGGTGGGGCTAAAGGATGTGACACCGGAGAGAGAGCATGGCTTCTCAAACCAAAACAATGCTCTTTCTCCACACAAAACACATGGGACTGACATGATCCTGCCACAAGACTCGAAAACCAAGACAAGGAGAGGCAGGATCATGACAGCGCCGTTAGCATAGCACAAGCGTGCTAGCGGGCTTTCTGTTTACACTGCTAAATATCATCTCGCCTTCTAGTTTTCTTGTGTGCGCTAACGGCTTCTCTCTTAAGCGTATATACTAAGAATCAGCGAGCAGCCTTGGTAAATTGGAATTACTCTTCAAACCCGGTGAGTTATGGCTTCTTCTCTTATTATTGTCACTTGCACCTCATGTCATATGTTTAGCTTAGCCTTCTCTGTCAGCGGCGAGGGCTTTACATGCGATAAATGCAGGGAAATAGCTAGGCTGACAGAGGAGATCTCAGAATTACAGTCTCGCATCCAATCTTTATCTGAGGATAGTAAGAATGTAAGGAGCTTAGAAAACACTTTGGATGCGAGCAATGTTAGCGCGCACAGTTCGGTTGATGACAGACCGACACCGTGGAATAATGAACACACTCAGGCTCTAAAGAAAGCGGCACGAAAAATGGAGCACAACTTTAAGAAAACTAAATTAGAGGTATTTTGTACTGCCTGGAAGGATAGTATTAAAAATAACAGGAAAGCCCTAAAAACGCCTAGATCTGCCTACCTTTCATCACTAATAGAAGAAAACCAGCATAACCCTAGGTTTTTATTTGATACAGTGGCTAAATTAACCAAAAATAAATCGTCAGCGACTTCTGATTCTGTATACTAGCATAGCAGTTTTTATGAACTATTTCACAAATAAAATCCAAGATATTAGAGAAAAAATAATAACTATGCAACCAGAAGTGAATCCCACTGAACAAACGACTAACTACAGCGCCTCTAAGGAGAAATTACGTTTATTTTCTACTATAGAATCATTAGATCATCTACATTTTACATTTATATTTATTCATTTGGCAGATACTTAGCGTTACAAGTAGTTTTTTACAGTTGCACATTACTGCAGAGCAATCAAGGAGTAAGGTGTCTTGCTCAAGGGCACTTCAGTCATGACCTGCTGGCACTGAGATTAGAACTGGCAACCTTCTGATCACAAGCCCAACGCTCTAACCATTAGGCCACAGCTCACAGGTACAGGTAACTACAGACCTATTTCGAGGTCTGGATTTAGAGCACATCACAGTACAGAGACGACTTTGATCAGAGTTACAAATTATCTCCTTATTGGTTCTGCTAGTTCTTAGTGCTGCATTGGACACCATTGACAACAGCATGCTCCTACATAGACTCGAAAATGATGTCGGTATTAAGGAAATAGCTTTGAAATGGCTTGTTTAGATCTTATTTATGCGACCATTTTCTATATTAAGCAATAAACAATGAGGTTTCACGCAAATCGCAAGTCCAGTACGGTGTACCACAGGGCTCAGTCTTAGGGCCTGTGCTCTTCGCATTATACATGCTACCTCTAGGAGGTATAATAAAGCGACACAGAGTAAGCTTTCACTGTTATGCTGATGATACGCAACATTATATTTCCTTGAAATGAAACACAGCAATTCCATCGAATAGTGGAATGCATAGTCAATATAAAAAAGTGGATGAGTAGCAATTTTTTATTACTGAACTCGGACAAAACTGAAGTGTTACTTATTGGACCGAAAACCTCCCTACGTAACAACCAAGAATACTGCTTAACTATTGATGGATGTTCCATAAAACCCTCATCTTCAGCTTAGAATCTTGGCTTTATATTCGATAGTACTCTTTCATTTGAGAACTAGGTTGCCAACACCTGTAAAATTGTGTTTTTCTATATATCTTAACTATGTCATATGCTGTCACCATCAGATGCAGAGAAGTTTATACATGCCTTTATGACATCAAGACTAGATTACTGTAATGCACTATTAGGTGGTTGCCCTGCAGGCCTATTACAAAAACTCCAACTGGTCCAAAAGGCGGCAGCTTGAGTTCTTACACGTACAAAAAAGTATGAGCATATTAGCCCGGTTCTGTCAACCTTGCACTGGTTACCTATAAAGCATCGCATAAACTTTAAAATCTTGCTTATTACCTATAAAGCCCTGCATGGTTTAGCTCCTCACTACTTGAGAGAACTTCTTACGTATTATAGTCCATCACGTGCACTACGCTCTCAGGTGTCAGGTCAGTTGGTAATACCTAGAATTTCAAAATCAAGTGCAGGCGGCAGATCATTTTCCTAAGTTTAGCGCCTAAACTTTGGAACAGTCTTCCCTGCACTGTCCGGGAGGCAGACACACTCTGTCAGTTTAAATCTAGACTAAAGACGCATCTTTTTAATCTTGCACACACTAGACTATCAAAATATATATATTTCAAACATCTAGTCTGCACTAGTTAGATCAACCGGAACCAGGGACACTTCCAATAACAACTGATGCATTTGTTGCATCAAAGAGTGCAGAACAGTACTCTACTCTCATTGTTCCAAGGTTACTAGAGCGGGCAGGACGCAATCCATTCCCAGACCTGACAAATACTGTGATGATAAAGCTGGACGAAGGACGTGGCGACTCTACAAAACTTCAGCCGCTATAAGATTATTAATGATGATTTTAAATCTAACTTTTGTTATTTTGCCTTGTTTGCAAAGTTGAGGCTGCAGTTTTTGCCGTATGTTAACAGTGTATCAGCATTTTTTAGTAAATAAGATTTCATAAACTGTTAATGGAGGGTTTTTTTTTTTATTGTAATTAAAATACCATTCTCTGTTCGTTCATTCATAATACTAAATGTAAAATATTAACATTAAAATAATCCAAGTTTAAGAAATTCAAAGTTCTACATTTATAAAGTATTACGCTGTTAACCAATATTATCATATTTGACCTTTATAAAATACTTACCATAAACAGCTGTATTGTCATACAGGTGACATAACACTGTTTCACGTGTTTTAGTGGAACAACAAGTTCTTCTTATTACTGGTCATTTCTAATGTTCAAATAGCACTCAGTCTTAAGGAAATAACCAAGAACCACTGTACAGTTAAGGGGTCATCCATCCCATAATCATAAAACAATTTAGAGAGACAAGTACTGTATGCATGTTTTATTTTTCTGCTCTTGTTACTGTGATGTGGACTGAATAATTGTTTATGTATACATTATATTAAAATAAACAGGTAAGGCCATGGGTATTCAGGAACATTAGAATCTCATGTGCAGTATCAGAGGTGACCCATTACAACATTGGAGAAGTTGACGATACACAGTAGATGTTAACAATCCAATAATGAATCTCAACAATAGGGCATTTTAGCACTGAAGTATTTGAATTCAAGTCACTGCAGAGGAATAAACTATGTTCACGTTACAGCAGCATCCAAGTCTAACAAGAGATATCTGGATTAAAGTGTTGTTTCGTCTTTTGTATAAATAACCCCTGTAAACCAGCAGGAATACCTTTTTCACCGTCTGTTTAATGAGGTAAGATCTTAATTTAAAAATCACATTGCAAAAGGAACGGATCCTGTCGATTTGCCTTATTCAACATAAGAAAGGTTAGACCCTACTCACTGAGCATGCGGCACAACTCCTTGTCCAGACCCTGGTCATCTTAAGGTTGAACTACTGCAATGCTCTCCTTGCTGGTCTTCCTGTAAAGGCTGTCAAACCACCTCAGATGGTTCAGAACGCAGCAGCACGCCTCATATTCCAACAGCCCAACAGTGTCAGGTACAGAAGGCAAGGACTCAAATGCAGATTCAAATAATAATGTTTTAATCAAAAGCAAGACAAGAAGCAGAGCTTCAGACAGTTCAGGGCAAAGCAGATGCAAGGTCAGGCAGGCAGGTGGTCAGTCGAGGTGCAATCAGAGTCCGAAGGGGTAATCCAAAAGAGGCAGTACAACAGGCAAGGGTCGGTCGAGGTGCAAACAGAGTCCAGAGGGAAAAAGCAAAACTTGTAATCCAAACTGGTGCAAACTAACAGAGAGAATCCAGATCTAAGCGGCAGCCCAGTCCAAGACAATAATCCAGTGCAAAAACTATAACTAGAAGAGAGCAGGGTTAGCATAAATAATCCAACAAGGCAAGAGGCTAGAGTGAGGTAGACAATACAACGCAACAGCAACGAAGGAGAGAAACAGAGGGGAATATAAAGGAAGGAAAATAATGAGAGGGATAAGAAACAGCTGTGCGCTGCTGAGCCGCTCAGGAGATTGCCAAGCTGCATCAGCTGTGCACATGGAAAGGTGAGTGAGAACGTGAAGGAAGATCAAACCCGGGACCTGACAAACAGGGCTCCTGTGACACACCTTTTCATCTCTCTCCACTGGCTACCGGTTGAAGCCCGGATCAGATTCAAGTCACTGATGGTTGACTACAGGACTATTGTGGCTTTCAAATAGGAAGCGGAAGGCGCTGCACTATGAAACCATTAATTTCAATGGCTTGCAAGGGTGGTTTGTTGCAGCGGGGCACACCGCTGTCGAGCTTGCGCGCACACCATGTTTAACATGGATAGTTGAAATTTTGCTGCCAATAGTAACAAGGCATCCAAGCGCAGAAAACTAAGTGGATGAACTGCACAACACAAAATCGCGCAAGAATAGGGACATTGTGAGAAAGTTGTGTAATGGAGACACAACGTAAAAATGTTATAATTTTCCCCCTCTCCTCCTCCACTACTTTCTAATAACGCTCTTTTGCTGTAGAAATTGTATAGAACTCCCGCCGTTTTAAAAACTCCTTATATATCCCATATATATATATATATATATATACTGCTGACTCCCAGTGAGATAACTGGGATAACTTGTGATCAGAAGGTTGCCGGTTCTAATCTCAGTGTCAGCAGGTCATGACTGAAGGGCCCTTGAGCAAGACACCTTACCCCTGATTGCTCTGCAGTAATGTGACACTGTATAAAACTGACAAATTGTAAGTCGCTTTGGATAAAAGCGTCTGCCAAATGAATAAATGTAAATGCTTCACACAGACTTTAAGGTCCAGACCAAGATCGTTAATTCCAGATTTGATTCAATGTGTTGATGAAGACATTCTGGTGCTTTATCACAAGTTTGTACATCTTCCCATAGAAGTGACTGGCTCGTAGAGAAGACGTTACACACACACACACATTATCAAGACAACTCAAACTTAGACTTATCCATCTAGAATACTTCTTATAATCATTTAAAGTTGAATATTTACAGTGCGCATGGAAGCTCTATTACATCTGTATGAAAGCAGCAGTATCCCAGAATCTTTTTTTACTTTACAGATTCAACTGGTTCAGTGTGAACTGTTCAAGCTCTTCTAGATGTAGCAAACATGACAATAATCGACCACCATCACATTTATGAATTTGTCAAAAGGTTTTATCCAAAATGATTAGGGTTAGTGTTAGGGATAGGGATAATCATGAAACGATATGGTTTGGGGAAATGTGAATATCTGTATTTTGCCTCTCGTCCTGAAGATGTCGCCATCACTTGCGCTGATATTTATGGGCCCGTTCTGAGTGTTGAAATCTGTTTAATTTACACATAATTGTGTGAGCTGTACTGTTAATGTGAATGTGTATTCCACTAATGTAGCCGAGTAGAAGCCATTCAGTTACAGGCATATATATTTAAAAATGGATTCCATGTCTGCATTTCAATCTAAGTACTGATAACTAATCGACATGAAGTCAAATCGAAACCATATTAATAAGAATCTAATCGGATCACCAGTTTGGTCGCAAAACGCAGCTCTATTACTCATGGGATTTAAACCCACGGCCTAGGTATTGTTAAGAAGAAAATATTACAAGAAAATATTGTGCCAAGTCAGTACTGTAATAACAGAAAATCACTCAAAAGAGCAAGGATTGAGATCATGATACTTTACTCTCTGCTCTTGTGTTGTGAACGAAATCACGTGTTTATGTGATGCTCTTCGGCTTTAGAGAGAGAGATGAGCGAACCCCACACGGTTATGACCTCTGTCATAGATGCTGTAAAACTGAGAGAGAAACACATCTCCCAGGATCCACATGGGTCCGGATGGAGACGCCACGTCTATGGACTGAAAGCCACTGAAGCACATCTCCTTATGGTCAAGGATCTCCTACACACAAAATCACTTTCATTCATTTGAAGCTTTCGTAAATCACAAATCAATTCTGAAAGGCAGTGTACTCACTCTTCTGACGTACTGATCTCCAGTCAGCGAATACTCCACCTGATTGATCACGAAAGACACCACAGGCAGACTGCTGATCCGGGTACAGTCCAACAGAAACTGAAAAACAACGCTGGAACGCTTAGCTCCGTCATCTTATGAATCGAGGATGTTTGAGAGCAAGCATCTCCTCACCTCTCCGATGGCAGACGGCGTGGCTCCGATGAACTGCTGAAGCATGAGGATGTCTTTGCTCGGGCCGGCGATCAGAGATGTTCCTGTGTCCGCTATTGCTTGACATCCGTGAGGAGTCCGATGGCAGAAGCTCAGAGCTCCCTGGACCTTCACACTACACACGACACGATCATTGAGGTCTTCTTGTGACACTGATGATGAAGGTGTGTGAGGTGAACTCACCCGTCTATTCTGAACTGCCAGTAGCCCTTGTGAGTGACTGGAACCCAGTTCACGGGAGGAACAAACAGCGTTTCATCCACACCGCCGAACAACACCTCTCCACCAAAACCCGACCCATTGCTCCTGTCAGTGACAAAACAGTGAGAACAACTCCATGTGTGAGCAGGTTTACATGTGTTTTCTTACTTGAGATAGAAGGAGAACACGGGCTCGTCTACGATCTTCTGTGAGATCATACTGTCAAACACAGGTGAACCCAGTTCCTCGGCCAGCTGAGGGAAAGCCAAACCCAAAACCCCGTCAAACTGCCCCATGACAAAAGCAAAACCCGGCTCATACACGGCCTCTCCAAACACCTGATCCTGAACCGTCACAGAGCCCACCTGAGTCAACACGAGAGAGACAAATGAGGAGGTTTAAACTGGACAATAATGTGAGCAGTGACTGAACTTCATGACCTTGTACACTCTTCAAAATAAAGGTGCTTGAAAGGTTCTTTACAGCGATGCCACAGAAGAACCATTTGTGGCTCCACAAACAACCATTCAGTGGAAGGTTCTTCAAAGAACAATCTCTTTCTTACCTAAAGGTAAACAGAGCACATAAAATACACCTGCTGTGAGGATGAACATGGACCTAACGCTCTAGATGACATCACCTTGAGTTGTTCTCTGGCCATGACTCCCAGCAGATGTCCAGAGCCGTAGTGAATGCCAAACACTCGTCCGTCATGTGCGTATGTGCTGGATTCAAAGGCCTTGAACTTGTGATGCATCGCTGTGCCAACAGAAGAACACAATGACCCAGTAGCACAAATAACCTCCACATCACCTCACATCATATAATCCTGCATTCATGTGTGTGTAAATACAGAAGAGAGTTATACCACACGCCTGGCTGACACAGTATGATGAAGGAACCCAAAGATCAGACGAGCCCGTGTCAAAAATCACAGTGAAATTCTGCCATGGATTCCCCAGACTGATCTCACCGAAGAACTGAGCCTTTATACACACACATCACGTCCAGCGTTATAAAACACCACTTTACACATCATGGTTTGTTTAAAGACGAGGACACTTTTGAAATATCCATAACATCAACGATAACTGATCTCACATGTCTGTAAGCTAATGACATATTTTTAAGTGAAAGCTTATTAAACTAGAAATGGGGAATGCTTCATATAATAACCTCAGAGTGAACTTCAGGAGATAAACACTGCTGTTGACGTCCCTTATGCAAAGACAATATATTCCCCTACACTGTCAATATATGAAATCCTTATGTGGAAATATAGAAAATAATACATTGTGAATATATTACAATCTCACACTATGTTGAATAAGAAATGGATGTTTTCATATATTGAAAATATAAGCACTTGGTTACAATATATATGTAAATGTATTTTTGTATATATTGCGTTATATTTTCCTGTATATTTCAATATATTTTTGGTCTGTGGTGTATGTTGTCTCTCACGTCCATGAAGTTGTAAAGTCTCTCAGTAGATTTTCCGCGCAGTTGCAGGTAGTTGTGCGCAGGCGGAAAACACTGCGCGTAGCGGCGCAAGAACGCATCCGGCTCGTGCTCGCGCATGAACTCCTGCAGCTGCTCTGTGGCGCGCAGTTTACTCCGTATCGAGGGTGCGCGACTCAAAGGTACCCTGACAGCAAAAAAACGCAACTTTACAACACTCATTCAAAGTCAGATGTGTTTGTCTTCTCTGTGTGATATGACGTCAAACATCTATTCACCAGTTACTGTATAAGTGATTCTGTGTACATCGCCTTTAAACACAAATCACATTTTCAATCTCTAAACTGGATTATGTTTCTCAAGAGTGTAAAATAAACCCTGGAAGGTTAATCGGGTCCCTCGGGCTTCATGTACTGTATGAATAATAGACTTCAAATGACATCAAGTACCTTAACAGACATTGCACAAATCCCAAACAGGTGAACAGGATCAGAGACGTCCTCATGCTGTCCGTGTCCAGTCCAGATGAAATGATCCGGTCACTGCATTTACCGCAGTAAACCACCTTATCTGAATGACCCGTGTCAGACATCAGGTCAGGTCAGGAACATCACATTCATTTTGGCCCACACTAGAAAGGCAAACAGGTCCATCAGTAAATTAAGAAAAGTATGATTTGTTTTTCATTCTGGTTGTGAATATGTAGAACTGTTTTAGAAAAGAGGATTATCTTGAACTGGACATGTTTAAGGTCAGCTTGACCCGGCCAGTTCACATGCTCTGTTGATTTAACACTTGGCATACAGGAGGATTACAGAAACACATATCTGACATTGTTACAGAATCAAATATTAACTCAAGTATTGAGACTCTTACATGTTTGATGATAGTTTAGTCGGCAGTGCTCCAATAGGAACCTGCCTTTGGTCATCCCAGCATGTTTGATCCCCGGCTCAAGACCCTTTGCTCTCTCTCTCTCTCTCTTTACCCTGTGCTTTCCTGCACTATCCTGTGCAATAAAGACATAACATGATTTATATCAGAAGTTGTTTCTGTTAATGTAACTTGTATCTGAAATGAGCATTTAGAGTTAGTTGAAGCCTGTTGAATAACAGATATGAAGCCGGCACTACATAAAGACATTAGAGATCCTCTGGGCAGTCTGAAGGGTTACACTTCTGTATCCACGCTTGCCTGCCCTGTCTTACACCGCTCAGAAGAATTTGATACTGAATACTGAACTGATACAGAAACTTCTCTAATAATGTTGAGTCTTTAATAGTACGGATGCTGAGTTGACGTTGACTGTGTTTCTGTTGCGGTCATAGCAGCACAGACCATACCTGATGCAATGGACTTCTCCCTCGACTGACTCGACTGGTATGAAGGCGTAGGGGGAGACCGGGTATGGTTGTAACACTTTTTTCTTCAGGACCTAAAACTACCTTTTTGTTTAGGCTACACATCTGAAACTTTTAGGCAAAGTACCCACAGTTGTCTACTACAAATCACAACACTTTAAATTTATTCAACTATATCACAGACTTTGTGAGATGATGACAAATACAAGGTGGTCCTTTGTTACAACCTACCCCACTACTGGGGTAGGTTGTAACACATACTGGGGTAAATTGTATCAGGTAGACAAAATGCACAAAAACTTAGGGTACTCCAAGTGATATGCCAAAACAACAGTTTTATTTTAAATGAATGGCTGCAACAATAAAATATGGGGAGTGCATGAGCATATTGTGTGTTTTTGTGCATGTACATGTGAACATTTGTGTGTGCATGTACATGTGAACATTTGTGTGTGCATGTCTGTCTGTACGTGTGTGTGTGTGTGTGTGTGTGTGTGAGAGAGAGAGAGAGAGAGAGAGAGAGAGCAAATTAACAAACATATTAACCCCCACTCCACAAAATGAACAAATGAAATGCATTCTTTTTCAGTCACAATAGTGACAAAAACAAACGAATGAAATACATTCTTTGTCAGTCACTAATGGTGACAAGAACAAACAAATGAAATGCATACTTAAGTCACAATGGTGACAAGAACAAACTAATTAAAAGCATTGTTAATCAGAGTCACAATGGTGACAAATGAAATTGGTCAGGCCTGGAGTGCATGCCTGGTGGGCCCAAAAGCTACATAAAACACACTTGACCCACACTTCTTTGGATTTTGAATTTCTGAATGGTTCCATGCAGACGACACAGAAATCTTCCTCTTCTGAAGAGCAGTAGTCAGCCTTCACCCTTTTCGCGGCAGGTTTTTTTACCTTATTGTTTTTTCTTTTCTCACTCCCCAAGATTTTTTTTCTGATGTTTTTCCCTTTTCGACGCTCCTCCTCTTCCAATGCCAGCTTCACTGGTGTATCAGTGAGGATTTCCGAGCGCCTCTTCTTTCTACCCCTACCTGTCTCTTTCCTTGGGCCTGCTTTTGGAAATGGCCTAATGAGTGATGGACTGAACAACTGACCTACGATGGACCCTGAGGTGCTCGGCATCTCATCAGAGTGCAGGTGGACAGCATGAGTGGCTGGAGAGGAGCCGGGCGGCAAGTAAGGAGGAGAGGAGCCGGGCGGCAGGTGAGCTGGAGAGGAGATGGGCGGCAAGTAAGGAGGAGAGGAGCAGGGCAGCAGGTGAGCTGGAGAGGAGTCGGGCGGCAGGTGAGCTGAAGAGGACCCGGGTGACAGGTGGGCTGAAGAGGAGCCAGGCACCGGGTAAAGAGGAGAGGAGCCGGGCGGCAGGTGAGCTGGAGAGGGGATGGGCGGCAGGTGAGCTGGAGAGGAGATGGGCGGCAAGTAAGGAGTAGAGGAGCAGGGCAGCAGGTGAGCTGGAGAGGAGTCGGGCGGCAGGTGAGCTGGAAAGGAGCCGGGCGGCAGTTGAGCTGAAGAGGAGCCGGGCAACAGGTGAGCTGGAGAGGAGCCGGGTGGCAGGTGAGATGGAAAGGAGTTCTGTTGAAGAGCCCCAGATGGATCAGGACGATCTGTGACTTGAGAAGGCGCAAAGTCACAGTCCTGAAAAATGTTACAATTGTATGGCCATATGCCTGTACACTGGAAGCCCGCCTGTATGTTTTTCTGTGTTGCGGCTGTAGGCAGGGCGACCCTCACAATGCCTGGAATGTCGTAAATACTCATAGTTTTACCTGGATTTCCCCTCATCCAGTCATCGCTCGCCGAATTCACCATCCTTTTAAATGGACCAAACACACTACGATCAAGTGGTGGGAACGTAAGTAGTACAATTCCATGGCCTTTGCAAAAATCCACAGCTCTCACAGAGATGTGGGAAGAGTGGTTATCAAGCAGGAGCAACACCTTTCTTTCTGGACTGACCTTTGTATGCTTCACAAAGTGAACGAGGAATGATAGGAAATCCTCTTCCTGCATCCAGCCTGATGAATTAGCACTTCTTGCACTCCCCAATGGCCCACTCTGAACAAAGTGATCTTTAAAATTCTTACGAGGGAACACAAAGAATGGAGGAATTGTATTCCCCAGAGCTTGCACAGCATATGCAACTGAAACAAGTGTGCCCCTCTCCCCAGACGTCATGGCACCAACCTGCTTCATACCCCGGCGTGCTACAACTCGGGATGGTGCCTGGACAGTTGTCACAACGGTTTCGTCGACATTCCATATGTCACTGCCATCAAACCCATTTTTATCAATCACCTCCCCCAGTCGACTGAAGACGAGTTCCACATTAGCACGATTAAAACTGGTGGCTCTTGAAAGGCTAGTTGCCTGTGGACTCCTCACTAAAAGTCTGGGGTTCCGCTTCATAAATGAGCTAAACCAATCAGGCGCCGCCATTTTCTTCTCATCCCAGGTTTGTGGATGCTGTATGCTGAATTCCACCGCGAGTTGATAGGCAAACTTTCTGACCTAAAAGTAATCATAACATGATGTCCGAGTAGGGACACACATTTTTTAGAAATTGTCTAAATGTATGTGTTGGTATTTATTTAACTTTTACCTGTTTTTAAATATTCTATTCATCATTCACAAAGATTAATTTGAGTTTGCATGAGAGGGCCAATACACATTAAGAGGTCTTGAATCTTGCCTTCTCTACCCTGTTCTCAAGATGCTTATCCATCATGCTCACCTCACGTGGAGTTAGACCATAGTATATATCGGCTGCCTGGCTTATGTACTGTGACAAAGTCTCCTCCTGCTCCCTGGTGAAGACCTGGTGAGGACTGTAGTATCCTACACGAGGAAGGTCCCTCGATCCCTGGTCTTTCAGTTCTCTATATTTCTGCCAATATCTGTTCAAGGTTACATGGCAGATTCCGTGGGATTTTGCCACTGCCCTAACAGACTTTCCTGTCCTAACCTCCTCTGCTGCTCTTTTTAAAAGACTGGCATCAACTCCACTATCTGTTTTTCTCACCCAAGTTCTAGGCATTCTGTAGAATTATGAAAATCACAAAAAAATCCTTAGTTGTATGTAAGGGGATGGTTGTAACACTTTCAAAACACGTGTTACAACCTACCCCGCCACTGTCACCCATTGTTTAGCTAGCTGTATTAGCATGGTGCTTTGAAATTGGCAGGTTGATACACCATTCTTTACTAGAGAAACTACAGTTTGACCTGATATAACTCATACAACATTATCTACAACAGTAGAAGTACTAAAAAAATATTATCTTTTTTTTTTTTTTACTTTCTTACCTCAGAATTAGATTTTCTGCTGTAGCTTCAGGAGAGATAACAGCACAGACTGAAAAATCTCCATGTGGGATCATAAAGGAAGCCTTATTTAACTGAAATGGTCACATGACTTCTATCGTATCCCCGATTCGTGGAATTGGTAGTGTTACAACTCTCCCCGTGTTACAACTATACCCGGTCTCCCCTAACATAACACAAACAATGATACTACCAATACATGACACTTCCTGTTGATTAAAGCAGATTACAGAAAAAGCACCGGCACCACGGTCTGACCATCACACCTCTGTCCCTATAAAAATGCAAGGAAACAGAAATGTAGATGGAAAGCTACAAAATGAGAAATATTTAGTGATGCATCATGGAAGAAGAGTGTAGACGGTCTCTGAAAACTGCATCCCTCATAATCACAATAATCCTTGCTAGAGATGCACCGATACTCCATTTCTCCTCCAATACTGATTATCTGTCGATAGCGATACTGAGTCTGAAGATTACTTGAATATTTCATTTCTGAATGTTATTCATTTATACTGATGGAGAGGTTTTCTGAGTGGATGAGATCAGGTCTGGAAATTAGTCCACAATTGAAGATTTGGCCAAAAATCCCCATTTCAAGATTGAAACTGCTTCACACAACAGGAAAAGTGTGTACGGATGGTCTCAAATGCCTGTTTGGTGCGCACGTACTTCATTTTCATGGAGTTTATTTCTAAGAATAAAATAGAATTTCAAAGCACTGAGCCTAACAGCCAATCACAGACAGCGCTTGAGCGTAATGATTCATCAGAAGTATCCATGAAAGTTTAGTCATGTATCAGACTTATCAATAGTTATCATTTCTATTTTATTTTTGCTGGTCAATGAAAAAAACCACTTTTCGACGAATGGTTTGCTTGGGACTTTTCCCAGACCATGTGTCATAACAGCACAGATAAAGATCCGCTTCAATACTCCATCACACTTTATATCAGATTTCTCATGCTTCAAAATCCATTTCATATCGTCAATTGACATTATTCAGAAAAAGTATCAATGACTTACAAATGCACACAACACGACTTAGTCTGATAACTCAAATAATTATACATTGGATTCATTTGATGACATCCTGAAGACAACAAACTTTTTCCACAGATGTTGTCATCATCACAGGAAACGGAGCAGAAAATAACTGCTATAATGCAACGCTCCTCCTCTGAATAATACTGTATTACAAACACACAGTCTGTTGTATGATACTGTATGGAATCTTACAGTAAGGAAGTGTAACCTGGGAAAGAGAAAGAAATGGTAATAATAAAGCAATCTCTGTCAATAGTTTTTTATTCAGAAAACAAAAGAGCAAGCTGTCGCTCAGACGGCGAGACACAACTGATGCATGTCAAGTGCAACTACAGCAAGACAACAAACTGAAGAGCTGACGGAGGCCAGACGTCCGGTTAATAAATACACCCACAGTGTGATGCGTGCGTTTAACAGGGATGATGGTCGGGCACACGTTTCCTGAAACACACACGACATACATCAGAAACAGCGGATGACATCACTGGAATATTTCTTCACTGAATCATCTTTACCTGGGAGCGGCTTTGATGATGTTGTCCACACGCAGGATCATCTCGGCCGCCTCGGCAGCGCTCAGCAGCACCTGTCTCTTCACCTGGAAGCTCTCGGTGATGCCCAGAGTCGCCATGTCACCGATCGTGCCCTGGGTCATGTCTGACAAACACACACACGGAGAGTTAATCACCTGTGTGTGTGTGTGTGTGTGTGTGTGTGTGGTCGTGTGTGTGTGCGTTACCCAGTCCAAACGTGCTCTTCTTGTCCTGGTGAGCGGCTCTCAGTTGAGACACCAGTTCTGCGCTGTCATATCCTGCGTTATCTGCGATGATGGTGGGCAGCTGGAATACAAAGACTCCTTTAAAACAACTTCATAAACAACACATAAAACACATTCTTATGCCAATACATGTTTGCTTGTGACACTAAATGGTAATTATTTGAAGTACTCTGACTTTGATATGACTGAAATGTGTGTGAAAAACTAAAGCAGTGTCAGTACATGTTGGCCTGATGTGATACTCACCATCCTGAGAGCTTTAGCGAATGACTCCATGGCAACCGCATCTTTACCTGCGGTTCTGTTGGCCAGATCTGATACCACTTTAGCCATCAACATCTCTGAGCAACCTGAACACATATGACATCAAAACATGCCGTATTAAAGCTCGTGTGTGCAGTTTCCTGACAGCAGGCAATAGTAAGCTACTTTAAAAAAAGGATGGAGGATTGGACGAACAATGTATGGTACCGTGACTTCTGTAAAGATGAAAACCATCGTTGTGACATCATGTTGACTATACGGTCATGGTGTAAAGAGTGGTTCAAAGTCAACTATTATGTGATAAAAGTCAAGTCGATGATGTCATTAATTTGATGGGTATGGGCAGTGAGACACTGGTGTGTGTGCAGGCTGCGGGAGGATGAGGGTATTCTCAAGAAAGCGTTTCCTGTGTGTTTTCTGCACTTGATGCTATGGTGTTGCCTGAGGATTTACATTTAATAAATCATCCCCTAATGTGTACTGACCTCCACCATAGACGGTGCGTGTCTCTTTAATAGTCTGAGCTAGAACACACAGAGCGTCGTGAAGAGAACGTTCGGCCTCGTCCAGAATCTGCTGCGTTGCTCCGCGCAGGACAATAGTGCACGCTTCACCTACACATCAAACACAACAACACTGCTTTACAGCCTTTCACATGATGTACAGTGGATTTATTTATCACAGAAATGACAATGGAACAACTTCTGTAACCAATCCGACTTCAAATGTTGAACGATAGAAAGACTTTTGGAACATTTGTAACATTGATGACACTTGCACGAGAGAAGAGGAGACATTATAGAGACGAATATCATAACTGTGTGTGTGTGCTTACCCATGTCGACTCCAGAGAAGTGGATGAGCAGATCTTCTCCGATCATCACCTCCTCGATGAGTTTACACTGACCCAGTTTGACCAGCTCCGGATGATCAAAGGTGGACGCGATCTCACCTCCTGCACCACAAAACACATTCAATGGGTCATTTATACCACACCTCTGAAACATCAGGGCCGTAATGAACATATTACACATCAGTCAGCAAGTTGTGTTCCCTTTGCACAAAGAATTACTGCAACGTAGGAGTTCACTGTTTATTTTATTGTACTTTCTGCTGAAATTTCATTTACGTGTGACTGAATACATGATATGATGTAATATAAACTCATTTTCTTCTAACTGATGAAAAAGACACAAACGTATCACTTAATAACAAGGTGCTATTTGTTAACATTAGCATTAACATTAGCCAGCAATGAACAATTTCAACTCTATTGAATATGTCCTTCATAACTAATGATTCATTATTTGTCACCGTTAGCCAGTGTTGGACAAGTTTCTTTTAGTAAATGCTGAACTGAATATGAACTGACACTTATGAACAGGGGTGTAATGATTCGATACACATCTCCATACTTAAAACAACATTCAAAGATCAAACTGAAATTCAAATAACACTTCTTTTCAAAATATTAATCATTTCAGTAACTTTTTTGTTGCACATACAACTTGATAAAGTATTTGAACATTTTAAGGCTTCACTGAAATTAGAATTAAGATCAGTGTCAATTTTAACAGCAATTTTTGATTTAGTTTAATTCAAAGTCTTTTGATCAAAGTGCAATTTAGTTTTAGTCGATGAAATCTAACTGGTTTAACTAATTGAATTGGTGCAATTAAAGATTTAAAAAAAACACTTTTTCTACTTAAAAATGACAAACTGTATTACATTTCTTCAAGCCGAGCTGGTGCAGAGTAGGGAGCATCTTTACCGCAGAACGATTCGAATTAAACATCTCATCTCTCCACAATGCGCATCTTAACATTTCTGCATCATGAAATATCTTATTTTCTGATGACTGCTTTGACATCATGGCTTCTCTTTTTGGACACGGTAATGAGATTGTCAAGGTCTTGGTGTCAGTGAGGTCATACCTGTGACCAGAGCCAGACGCTCCACTCCCACAAAGTCAGCGTGTTCGATGGCCATGACGCCGGCGGCACCAAACAGCTGCTCAGGATAGTTATAGATCAGCTGTCTGATGAGGAAACACACGCAGGTTAAACCTCACATCACCCTCAGAGGGCATCACATGACGTCAGCACGATCATGTGTGTGTGTGTGTGTGACCTGTTGATGAAGCAGTTGATGCCGTGTTTGAGGATCCTCTCCACCTTCTCCTTCATCTTCTCTTTCTCAGCCATCTCGATCTCAGCCACCTTTGCTGTGGAGTCCACGCGCACCCTGGAGCCGAAGATCTGCGGACGGACGAGGTCAAGGGTTAAACGCTGAACAAGAAAACCATCACGAGCAGAGAGATATTAACTTCACGCACCTTGATCTTATCCGTGTCCATCCCGGTGTTGGCGATGAGAATTTTAGCGTTCTCGATCCTCTTGGGTTGATTGACGCCGATCTTCTTGTCCAGCAGAAATCCTGTCACACACAATCACACATGTTATTATTTCTTTGATTTCAAATAGTGCTTCATGGTTTCACAGCGCTCGGTGAGAGCGTAAGCACCTTCGTCCAGGTACGAGTCGGTCAAACTGCCTCCGAGTTTCTTGATGACATGAATGGCCTCCAGATTGCCGGAGCCTCGGAGGCGGAGCACCGCTTCTACGGCCAGATTAGCGAAATGATCTTTATGATGAGTGACCAGTTTGGATGACAGAGTCGTGCGGGCGATGTTCATCAGATCCACCTGGAATTTAGCGTCGTCGTTCCTACAGACAGGAGAGAGAGAGTTCATCGTTTAAACACACACAGACGACAGAGTGACGTGAGACACCATACGACAGCAGACTCTTCTCATTACCCATGATCCACCGCTGCCTCTCTGAGGGCATCACGGGCGGCTTGAGTGGCCTTTCTCCATCCAGCGATGATGATCTGAGGATGAATCTTCTTAGCGATCAAGAGCTCGGCCTCCTACGGCACAGAGGACAAAACGTGAGCGATAAGATGGCAGACAGGCTGAGGCTTGATGACCTCGTGACTCTTTTCATCACGTACCCGCAGCAGCTCAGCGGCCAGCACCGTAACCGAGGTCGTCCCATCACCCACTTCATCGTCCTGAACTTTAGACATGTCTGAAACACATATGGACCGGTGAGATCTGTGACTGAGAACATCACAGACTGAAGAGACATCGGCCGTACATACCCACGAGCACTTTAGCCGCAGGGTTATCAACGCCGATGGATTTCAGGATCGTGGCTCCGTCATTGGTCACTGTGACGTCACCACTGCCGCCCAATAAGATTTTGTCCTGTGAGGTCACATGGTTAATTAACAGCGTGAGCGGTCACGTGCACATACACACAGGGTCTCTGTTCTCGTGACGGTGTTTCTCACCATTCCTTTAGGACCCAGAGTGCTCTTCACCAGATCTCCAATAGCAATGGCTCCAATGAATGAAGACTGAAACATCACCAAACAACCAGAGAAGCATTAAAAACACAGACTGGCTCAGTTTGATATTCTGAACGTGTCTGAACGTGTACGCACCAGTCGAGCGGTCTCGGCCTTCTCCTCATCAGCTCCATGTCTGAAGATGTTCATGGGGGACATTGACATAGACGCCTGGACACATCAAACACCGTCGTGAACATTATGAGCAATGAAACCACCCCATTGATATTATAGTGTCATTTCATTATTATTATCACACATATAATCATAAACAAAATCATGCGATGCAATTCACGAACGAGTCGAGGCAAATTAAACCTTCAGTGTTTTTCTCTGATGTTGCACATTGTTGTATTTTATATCAAATAACAATATTGGCGTTTTAAAAGAATAAAAATGTATAATACAAAAGTCTGTTTAAAATAAACAAACTAAGACTTTGTCTGTGCTTTTCCTAACATTTACTCCCACATTTATCAAGTTTGCAGTAAAACAAACAGCGGCCGCTGCTGTTCACAACATGAACTGTCATTCATTAAACATCCCTAATCATTCTAATATTCATAAATAAAGTCTCAGATATTTCATTTATAATACTACAAGTATATTGTTATAGTATTTAAAAACTAACTATACAAACGCCGTGTTATGACCGATCAAAAAATGTAAACATTTGTGTTCATTGAAATCGTATAAAACATTAACCACAAAACTTTACTAAAGGAAAAATGTAAATGTTGCCTCAAAATAAAACTTTAAAGCACTAATATTATAATAATATACAGAAGTAAAATAATTAATACAAATTGATTATAATATGCACAAATATCTCAAAATGTGTTTGGACCACTAAAAACATTTTTACATTTGAAATGTCGTATTTTATTCAGACCCTGTTGTTTAATTATGAATTTGTTGTCTTGTCTTAATTTGAATATATTTTAAAACGGAGATGACTTTTTAAATAATGACAATAAACAAACATTCTTCTTAATATAGAAAACGAGACATAAATCAATCTAAAGTAAATAAATAATCTAATCTAAATGATCAAGTTTTATTTCAGATAAATACTGTAAGAGTTTATAAAGTGATGCTGTGGCGCGAGACTCCTCCCTCAGAAAACACTAGAAACTCGCTCTCTCTCTCTCTTCCGCACATCCCATAATACACACACGCACGCACGCACGCACACACACCACCACCACACACACCACCGCTTTAATGAGAGATATTGTCCACACACACACACACACATCAGCAGTCACACACTATAACACACATTATTAATCAACTTTCATGTTTAAATCACAGTTCTATCCGCAGCGCATGCGCACCAGAGCCCGCTGTCTGTCACACAATAGCGCCGTTAGCCGCTCGCGCACATCCATCCCATCATACACGAGCGATGAAATCTGCGCGATCATACCGTGATAACGCGTTAAAGAGCAGCGCGTGCGTGCGTGCGAAGTATTATGGGTTATAATCTGCAGTTTCATTGTTCACGCGCATGTGACGCACACACGCATTCACTGCGACGTTAAGTTCTCTTTAAAAACACCAAACTCATAATAATGCGCTGCGCGTGACCGGCCGCACGACGCTCGAGCTCACTAACTGTAATCGCGCGATTATTAAACGATATTTCATCAATGAATCGCTCACCATGGTGACTCTGGGGTGTGCTGAAGATCCGCACGCGACAGGAAGAGCAGTACCAGTGAACACGAACCGGTTCCGGCTTTAGACCTTTCAAAATAAAAGTCTCTTAGGGCGTGTACTCGTTTACTGTTCAAGCCCTCTGGTGTGTAGTGTGATAGTGTGTGTTTTAATATGTGTGTATGTATGACTAGTGGCGTGCATGATGCTGGAGATTATAGTGTATAGTGTTTATCTAACAAACCTATACAAATGTTTTATTTCTGTTTGGAATAAATAAAGGCGCACGCAAACACAGCCCACTGTTTTCATTTAAATTGAATTGTTACCCTTTCTAGTTATGTGTTTTCATATACATATATATATATATATTACAGCATTTCTATTGAAATTTAAAACTGTCCCAAACAGGTATGCAAAGACTTACTGCAACTTCATGTGGACATGAAACATTTGATTTGACCTCTGGATGTTGACCATCGGCATGTGTTCAAACCACTGAAATGATATCCGTTTGTACAGTGTAGACATGATATAACGACTACATTACCCATAATGCAGAGGGACCCTGTTTCACCTGTTACACGGTGCTGGGAATGAGAAGCGAGAGTGTGAAGAGAGAGAGAGACGTGCAGAAGGTTCTTTAGACACCAGTGATCCTCTGATCTCAGGGATGAAGAGATCTCAGGAGACACCTGAGAGAAACATGACATCTCACTCATGGAGCCGTGCTGAAGAAAGAGCTTAACACTGAGCATCAACACTGAACCCGTGACCCATGGATCAGACGTGGAGCGGATCGGAGTCTGAAGATGCTTTTGACTTTCTCTTCAAGATCATTCTCATCGGAGATTCAAACGTGGGCAAGACGTGTGTGGTGCAGAGCTTTAAGACAGGACTTTACTCAGAGAGACAGCAGAACACCATCGGTGTGGACTTCACCGTCCGGACCCTCCACATCCACGGCAAGAGAATCAAGGTCCACTTTCTTCACATTCATTCTCTTCTTATACATTCACAATATTCCACGCTTGACTGTGGCTAACATGGTTTCAGTGCGATCAAACTGAACCAGTTTAACCAGCGTCACTTCTGCAGAACCGGTCCAGCCTGTTTATCCACGTGCAGGCATTTACACCAGTGGTGTCGTACATCAACACTCAACACAATACTGTGTTCAAACACACACGCAGCCGTTCTCTGTTTCTGAGCCTTTGATCAAAGGAACTCGTTTCTTTCTGTCGGGTGACAGATTTCATTTGACACAAGAGGAAAAACTTTACAACTTCTCCCTCGGGGTATGAAAAGCGTCAGCCAAGCCCACAGTTCCTCTTACAACCTTTGTCAATGTTTACCTGTAATTCAGATGTAGAGATAGAAGGAATAAGCCCAACGTGTGTCACACCAGATCTAAATAACTCATAATCTAAAATCAGATAAGTGATTTGATATCAGATTCATATTTAAGTTGATGCATAGAATCAGCATCAGACAGATGTCTATTACAGGTTACATTTGTATGTTCTAAATGAATCCAGTGTTATCACACAGTGATAAATGAACTGTATCTTTATTTCTTGACGATAATGGTGAAAAAGTTCACCAAGACTTTAAGATAACAGCCTAACTTGAGAGAAGGGAGGAGTAAAACGTGTGACATCTAGCCATGGTTATCCATATACAAGCAGTAAGACGTAAACATATAACATGTAGATGAGCAAACTGTGTATCGCAGTTGTAAATGCAAACGTCATTGTCGGCTGCCAGATGTACTGTAGTGTGCTATCAGTCATCATATTTTAAATTCATATCCTAGCAAATGTACGTATAGACGTCTGCTAAAGATCTGAAAAACATCTTCGAAAGAGCAGTTTTACATCCATTCTAAATCATAAATCTTCTAGACGTATATATGACAGCAGACGTCTCCGAGCCGTATTGCAGATGTGCAGACTATGTATTGCAGTTGTAAATACAAACGTCCAATAGACGGCTGCCAGATGATTGTGTGCTATCAGGGATTCAGCTTTATATTCATTGTGAGTGTTGATTTTAGTGAATGATTTGATATGGAGTGTTTTCTCACAGATGCAGGTTTGGGACACGGCGGGACAGGAGCGATTCCGCACCATCACACAGAGTTACTATCGTAGCGCACACGGGGCCATGATCGCCTATGACATCACCCGCCGGGCTACATTTGATGCTGTCCCGCGCTGGATTCATGAGGTTCAGCAGTTTGGAGCGTCAAACGTACTCATGGCTTTGATAGGTAAAACAACAGCTTATGAGTCAACAATAAAGATACAAAATTAAGTCTCAATGACATCAAAGTTGAAGTTTTATGGCAATTTGTATATGAATATGTAAGCCTTATAAACTATTACGATCCAAAACTTTGACATCATCCACAACTCTTTGACCCAATTCACAATAGTGTCAATAAAGAAATCAATGAATGTTCGTTTTATTACAAATGATCAGCCCTTTTCATTTACCATATTTTTAGCGTGTTTATGGTTTTCAAATGGCCTCTGAAGATCAAAACGCAGATTTTAAAGTGTTTTTTTTATTTGTCACAGGTAATAAGTGTGACCTGGAGGATGAGCGTGATGTTCCGTTTGACGACGCGTGTAAACTAGCAGATGACAGAGGTTTAGTGGTGGCTCTGGAGACATCAGCTAAAGATGCTCGGAGCATCGAGGAGGCCTTCGTGATGATAGCTCATGAACTTCTGCTGAGGAACGGCATGAAGATCACACAAGAGGATTCACATCAGGACTCTACACGCGTGATCCTGAGAACAGACTCGAGATCTCTCGATCATCTCACACCAGACACGACAGATAAAAAGAGCTGCGACTGCTGACATCGGATGATCTGACACAGTAAATATTCTGACTGTGATCGCTTGAAGTTTACAGTATTTTACTCATCGATTCACAGCATCTGCTAAATGAATAAATGTCACTTTTTACAGAACAAAAAATAAAGTGTGAGTGGATTTGTGTTCATTTTAGCAATCTATCCATCTATCATTGTGAGCTTGATAAATATACTTCAGTGTAAATAAGCAGAAGTGTCATTCATGAAAGGCGACAGCCGGATTCCAGCTGCAGATGTGAAGCTAAACGCCGCAGGACTCCTGATAATAAACAATACAATCCAAAATCATTGTGTGCTAGAAATGACATCTTTATTCACATATTCTACACTTGTTCAGCATAATCCATTTGAATTAAACACAATAAAACATAGAAGATTGTCAAAACAACAATGCTGCAAATGTGTTAAACATTTCATACAAAAAATGAAAACTTAAAACTTCTTTAAAACAGCATTTTAGGAACAATTTACAAAGCTTTTTAAAAGAAAAAACGTTTTCTACTTCTGTTTAGGACTGTTAGAAGTTAAGATTGTAAATAAATCTGCTGTCACACCAGTTTGAGTTTCTTCATGGTCCTCCAGCGGTCCTTCAGGTTGACGGGCGTGCGGTCTTTGAACGGGTACGCCGAGTGGATTCTCCCCCACCGGCCCTCGCCGAACAGATGGACGCCTTCCTTCAGCCAGTTCGACTCTTCCGCTGTCCACTTCTACAATAATCACACACATCACGATGAAACGCCTGCGATCACATTCAATTCATCACCTGTGACCACAACCAGATATATTCGCACCTTTCTGGTCTGTTTCTCCTTACGCGAATTACGTGACGGACCTTAAGCACGCAGAGAGAAAGAGGTTAATAAATCAGGTGAAGCAGAAGCATCAGCAATGTGAGTCGTCTGTTAAACAAAGATATTCACCTGCAGCGGCGCTGAACAACGACTCCTCATCACTCCAATCCTCATGAGTTCCAGACACGTCCAGCCATCTTCTGGCCCTGTCACAAACACGCTACAGTCATGTACGTGACACACAGAGACAAAAGAAACATGTGATGCTGATTTTCACCTCTTGTTGTGTTGTTTCTCAGTGTTTGTTTGACTGACAGATGGAAGAGGACTGCTGTGATGCGCAGGAGTTTTCCTACGAACTTCTGACTCAAAGTCAGATTCTGAATCGCTGGCTATTCTTACCCTGCTATACAAGAGGATATTGTAAAGAGAAAAATTAACATACATTTATTTACTATCACAATTTCTCCCTGTTGTTAATTCAGTGTTAAATGATGGACTGAATGCACCAGAAAATAATGGAGATCAAACCTCTTGTCCAGTTTCTTCTTGCCACTGCTGTTACGCGTCTGATGTGCTGGAGTCTCTCTCTGTTTCTCTCGGGGTGTTTGATTGACAGATGGAGAAGAAATGCTATTACGAGTCTCTATCTGAGCTTCGGTCTCCTGCTGAGAGTCTGATTCTGTATCAATGACAATTATGTGCCTAAAATACAAACACAAAGTCTCAATCACACATGAGAAACTCAGGACAGTTACAGTTAAAACTCTAGTGAAGGTAATGGAGATTTTAGTCAAACTACTGGAATCGCTGTATGCCATGGCAGTGCGCTGTAAAAACCCTGGCAGTGCGCTGTAAGAACGCTGGCATTGCGCTGTAAGAACGCTGGTACTGCTTTGTAAAAACGCTGGCAGTGCGCTGTAAGAACGTTGGCAGTGCGCTGTAAAAACGCTGGCAGTGCGCTGTAAGAACGCTGGCAGTGCGCTGTAAGAACGCTGGCAGTGCGCTGTAAGAACGCTGGCAGTGCGCTGTAAGAACGCTGGCAGTGCGCTGTAAAAACGCTGGCAGTGCGCTGTAAGAACGCTGGCAGTGCGCTGTAAGAACGCTGGCAGTGCGCTGTAAAAACGCTGGCAGTGCGCTGTAAAAACGCTGGCAGTGCGCTGTAAGAAACGCTGGCAGTGCGCTGTAAGAACGCTGGCAGTGCGCTGTAAGAACGCTGGCAGTGCGCTGTAAGAACGCTGGCAGTGCGCTGTAAGAACGCTGGCAGTGCGCTGTAAGAACGCTGGCAGTGCGCTGTAAGAACGCTGGCAGTGCGCTGTAAGAACGCTGGCAGTGCGCTGTAAGAACGCTGGCAGTGCGCTGTAAGAACGCTGGCAGTGCGCTGTAAGAACGCTGGCAGTGCGCTGTAAAGAACGCTGGCAGTGCGCTGTAAGAACGCTGGCAGTGCGCTGTAAGAACGCTGGCAGTGCGCTGTAAGAACGCTGGCAGTGCGCTGTAAGAACGCTGGCAGTGCGCTGTAAGAACGCTGGCAGTGCGCTGTAAGAACGCTGGCAGTGCGCTGTAAGAACGCTGGCAGTGCGCTGTAAGAACGCTGGCAGTGCGCTGTAAGAACGCTGGCAGTGCGCTGTAAGAACGCTGGCAGTGCGCTGTAAGAACGCTGGCAGTGCGCTGTAAGAACGCTGGCAGTGCGCTGTAAGAACGCTGGCAGTGCGCTGTAAGAACGCTGGCAGTGCGCTGTCTGCAGTGCGCTGTAAAAACGCTGGCAGTGCGCTGTAAGAACGCTGGCAGTGCGCTGTAAGAACGCTGGCAGTGCGCTGTAAGAACGCTGGCAGTGCGCTGTAAGAACGCTGGCAGTGCGCTGTAAGAACGCTGGCAGTGCGCTGTAAGAACGCTGGCAGTGCGCTGTAAGAACGCTGGCAGTGCGCTGTAAGAACGCTGGCAGTGCGCTGTAAGAACGCTGGCAGTGCGCTGTAAGAACGCTGGCAGTGCGCTGTAAGAACGCTGGCAGTGCGCTGTAAGAACGCTGGCAGTGCGCTGTAAGAACGCTGGCAGTGCGCTGTAAGAACGCTGGCAGTGCGCTGTAAGAACGCTGGCAGTGCGCTGTAAGAACGCTGGCAGTGCGCTGTAAGAACGCTGGCAGTGCGCTGTAAGAACGCTGGCAGTGCGCTGTAAGAACGCTGGCAGTGCGCTGTAAGAACACTGGCAGTGCGCTGTAAGAACGCTGGCAGTGCTAGAGTTAGAGGTTAAAGAATTCACTTTGAAAGGCAGTGACCGTAAGAATCTGTAAAGGTATAAGAGGTAAGGGTATCAGGTGATGTAAAGCCGGAGTCAGACGCACCTTTTGTGTTGTTGCTGTTTCTCTGGTGTTTGATGTGCAGGAGTTTCTGTCCTCTGATCGCAGTCAGACTCCACACCGCTGAAATACACAAACACTCTTCACATGAAACACTTCAGAGAAACCAGAATCAGTATGTGTGTGGCCTTCAGGAGCACACACTCACCTTTTGGAACATTGTTTCTCTCGTACATGAGTCTCTCTCTGTTTCTCCTGTTGGGTTTGACTGACAGATGGAGAAGAGCTGGTGTTACGCGTGTGACGTACGGGAGTTTCTTTCCGTGTTTGACTGACAGATGGAGAAGAGTTGGTGTTACGCGTGTGACGTACGGGAGTTTCTTTCTCCTGTGTTTGATTGACAGATGGAGAAGAGTTGATGTTACGCGTGTGACGTACAGGAGTTTCTTCCTGTTTCTCCTGTTGGGTTTGATTGACAGATGGAGAAAGGCTGGTGTTACGCGTGTAACGTACAGGAGTCTCTTCCTGTTTCTCCTGTTGTGTTTGACTGACAGATGGAGAAAGGCTGGTGTTACGCGTGTGACGTACAGGAGTCTTTGTCTGTTGTGTTTGACTGACAGATGGAGAAGAGCTGGTGTTACGCGTGTGACGTACAGGAGTCTCTTCCTGTTTCTCCTGTTGTGTTTGACTGACAGATGGAGAAGAGCTGGTGTTACGCGTGTGACGTACAGGAGTCTCTTCCTGTTTCTCCTGTTGTGTTTGACTGACAGATGGAGAAGAGCTGGTGTTACGCGTGTGACGTACAGGAGTCTCTTCCTGTTTCTCCTGTTGTGTTTGACTGACAGATGGAGAAGAGCTGGTGTTACGCGTGTGACGTACAGGAGTCTTTGTCTGTTGTGTTTGACTGACAGATGGAGAAAGGCTGGTGTTACGCGTGTGACGTACAGGAGTCTTTGTCTGTTGTGTTTGATTGACAGATGGAGAAGAGCTGGTGTTACGCGTGTGACGTACAGGATTTTGACTGACAGATGGAGAAAGGCTGGTCTTACTTCTACAGGATCTTCCTGTTTCTCCTGTTGTGTTTGACTGACAGATGGAGAAGAGCTGGTGTTACGCGTGTGACGTACAGGAGTCTTTGTCTGTTGTGTTTGATTGACAGATGGAGGAGGGCTGGCGTAACGTGTGTGACGTACAGGAGTCTCTCTCTGTTTGTCTCGTTGTGTTTGATGGACTGATGGTGGCGGACTGCTGTAACATGTATCTGTCTGAGTCTCTGGATCAGAGTCTGAATCACTGGCAATTCTGCGCCTGTAAAACACCAACATTTCCATTACAAGAAGTAGTAGGGTGGTTTAACCTCGCTGTACAAGTTTCAATAATTAAAATAAAGCACACTGCACTTGTAAAGCTGATTCAGACACCATAACCTATAAGAGATATAGAGGTTCACTTCACTCATTTAGAAAGTTGTTCAGTAATATGAGTCGAGTAAGACATCAAGTGGAATCTGTAAATCTGAATTACGCTACAAAATGTGACATTGTTCATGTGACTGAAGACACACCTCTTGTTTTGATGTTTCCTTGTGTGTGTTTGATTGACAGATGGAGTTGCAGGAGAGTCAGGGTCAGACTGCAGGCGGCTGGCATTTATTCGTCTGAAATACACCAACACTTCGGTTCAGAATAAATCCAGGACTGTGTGTTAGTATACTCAACAGTGTTCATGTCATACCTGTGAGAACGTGTCTGTGGATACGGTCTATTTGGTGAGATGATGTTGATCTGTGTGGACGCTTCGTCCTCACTGGCCTGACTGTCGTCCTCCAGCACCAATCGAGACACGGTCATCCCGGCGTAAAGGGATCGAACTAGACAGTGCTGTTCTCCGGAGACGTCAGTGTTCTTCTTCCCCCTATCAGAGTCCTGCTGCGTGTCGTTCTGAAGCTCTTGAACATCCGTATCCTTCATCCTGTTGGAATCATGGAGCTCTGGGTGGATGCCCGTGTCCCTTACCTGCTCCTCAGACTCTTGGTGTGAGTCGTTCTGAAGCTCCGAATGGACATCCGTGTCCCTCACCTGCTCCTCAGACTCTTGGTGTGAGTCGTTCGGAAGCTCCTGCACATCCGTCTCATTCATCCTGTTAGAATCATGGAGCTCTGCGTGGAAGCCCGTATCCCTCGCCTCATCCTGCTCCTCGGAGTCCTGCTGTGTGTCGATTCTCTCAGGCTGCGTCTCTGACAGCGCCAGATGAAGCTCAGCATCAGGTTGTGTCCTGTTCTCCATCATGGCCTCGTTCTCCACGTCCCGCTGAAGCTGTGAGAAGGGTGTGCTCACCCTGTACATCTCGCTGAGTTTATTGTAAACCAGACGCAGATTCTCCAAACTCACCTGCGCCGGGGCCGCTGGAGGAGATGCCAAACTGAAACAGCAGAAACACGTTTTAGTTTATCTCAGAAATCACGTGACGTTCATAAGGGTGATGGCAGAAGGTTTGTGGAAATTACCGTCGTGGGGACGATGTGGCACACCTGTAGTCCGCTGTACTGCGCTTCTGTGGGGATGTGCTGATCTGAGGAGATTCTTTACTCTGTCTCCGACAGTCTGGACTCATCAACATCTTCAACACAAAACCAAACGGATGTTATACGCGTGTTATAATCAATGAGCAGAATATGATGAACTTATGAAACAAAAATAATTAGCAAATGTGAATGAATCTATCATAATTCATGCGTGATTCTTTAAAATGATCATGTACAGAACGAGGAGGTTCATGTCAGACCTTGAGGAGGAACGGCTCTGGAATGCAGTAGAGGTTGTCGATGAAGTCCAGCATGTCCTGTTTAAAGTCATTGTACGAGTTCACCTGCAGCGCCGAGTGAGAGCGACGTCTGTTTCTGATCAGATTCGTGTACAGCTTCTTCTAACAAACATAACAAACATCAGCGCATCAGAAACCGGTACAAAATAAACCACAAAAAAACATGCAAACCATTGGTTGAATGAGAAACAGTGATGTACTCGTCTCTACTTGATGTTACCTTGCCAGCTGAATCCATTCCTTTAGGAAAGTGTTTATGTAACATCTGCTCGGCTCTCTCAAACTCTCCAGCCCTGATACAAACTATTATGAGCTGCCGATTAAAAACAAATCACAACACAAAGTTCAACACATTTGTTCAACTCACTTTATTGTGTTTATTTATCTTTCATACTAATTATAGATGTGAAATAAATCAAAAACTGAAACAGGAGCCGTGTTTTGAAGTCTCTCACCATCTCTCTGATGCAGTTGTGGACGCGCTGGTGGTCTCTGTGAGGGACGTTCATTTCACTGCAGATGGACTTCAGCACATTGAGAGCAGATTCCAGAGGTGTCAACGGGTCTTCAAACGTGATATCTACATCAGAACATCATTGTCGTCATCATCACAAACACACACTCACGTGAACACAAACACACACACACCGACTCACCTAAACGATCTCCAGTGTTGATCCTGGACAGAAACTGCATAAAGCGAAGTTTGATAATGATGTCACTGCGTCCATCAATGGGCCTGACCACCAAACCTGTCAATCATGAGTGACATCATGAAACATTCCTCAACACCTGACAGGGGAATTTAACTGTGAATCTCCAAATATTCTGATGTTGATGAACTTTGCTCATTTTGGGGTCTCGTGGAAGAAGCTGGTGTCCATTTATCTCACGAGTGTAATTTAACCAGACATGTTTGGATTGATATAAATTAGTTTTTGTTTAGTTCTATAAATGTAAGCTGTACATTTAACGTAAGACTTATTTTATTTTACTATGAATGCCCTTAAATGCTTTCTCATAGTTTATTTTATATGCAATCTTTTTATTCGTAAACCAAAAAGGCTTAAATCCCCTTAATATTTGCTCTTATTTCTTGCAGAAATGAAATCTTTTGTTTCGACTTTAAGACTTGTTCACAACATTTTGAAACATTGATGGTTTATTTACAAATATGACTTGGATCTATCTTTGTGCTGTTCTCTTGAGTATACGGGTATATACTTTAATGTAACGAAACTTATCTTCTTATTGTTCATGTGAAGACTTTCTTCCTGATGTAATTGGTATGTATAATGTTTGAATTAAAGGAAATGTAACTTTAGTTTAACCACGTGTTTGTAGTAAAACTTGAGTAATACAAACTCAAAACAACCTTTGGATACTAAACTTGATCTTCTAATAAAAACGTAACGTTACTTGTTTTTCATCAGGTCAACGTCGTTTCCACGGCTTCATACAACAACTTTGACCTTTGTAAAGGTGTTATTTCTGCGTTTGCGTCACTTTATTTCTTCAAACATTGATCTCTTACACTGTTATTCCTCTAGTTTCTAACTTGAGCTATATGCTAAAGCTAACACGCGCGCGCGCGCGCTCTTAACGGCCCCGTCGCTAGCGCTGCTCACTCTCGATGATGTCGGTGAACTCCGTGAAGGCGGTGAAGTCTCCGGTTCTGAACGCGTCGAGCGCCGTTAACACGTAAAAGTCGAAATTCCATCTGTTGATAATCTGCTCGCCCCCGCGCCTCACTAAATTACGTGTGCAGGCGCTCATTCTGGCGGGTCTCACGCGAACGCGCCAGTGCGCGCACCACGGAACTCTCTCGGTGAACGAGCTCAGGAAATGAACCGAAGGATGGCGTCAAAACGTGGCCTCTGATTGGTCACGCTGCGATTCAAAACGCGCACGCGGCGTTTTTGTTGTTGTTAAAATCGCACGCCATGTTAGAACAACATATTTCCGATTAAAAACGAAACTGGAAGCAATTATTTTGTAAACTTCAATTGTGCTTAAAAGAAAAGAATACTTTAGCTCCATCTACTACGCATGCGCAAACTGTACAAAGTCCCTCCCCTAAAGTGTTTAACCGTTGATGATTGGTTGTTTTTACTGGCAGGGGGTGTGTGCAGAAGGAGATCATAGCGGAGAAGAAAGACTCGTCTCTCTGCACCAGATGAGGGACATGCACATGTTCAGTGAAATCCTGCAAGAAAGTGCCTCAAATAATAGGAAGTCTATTCTGTTCTTAGTCTTCTTTATATGTGACTATAAGATTGTACCCATATTTCTGCTAGATATTTTTTTATTTGATAAAAATGTTTATTTATGCACTGGCCCTATTTGAATACACTAGCTCAAATCTTTCTATAATGTCAGGCAGATGACAAGCTCAACCGCTCAACTGCTAGATGCTTATCTGTCTGAAGTCCATTTAAGTTTACATTTTATTTTATACTGTGCATTGTTGCAATGTGCGAAATAAATATTTGCATAATTTGTAATTGATTTATTCTTTGAAACTTTAATATTAATTTATGCAATTGCAATGCCTTGATTTTAGTAAAGTTAGTACAAGGTAAGAGCCATAAATGCCATGGTGCTAATAATTGGCATAATTTATTTCGGTTTTCGACCTTGGTTTCCTCTTTTTCGGTTTCGGCCAAGAATTTTCATTTCTTTGCATTCCTACCATAAACACTATTGCCCTGCTTTGACACGAGTCAGATTTGGTAAACTGTTCCTGCAAATCTCTTCACAAAAATCCCTTTCGGACGAAACTCTGAAAGAGTGAAAGAGCAACGAGTAGAATATGTTCAGGTATGAGTTTTGATATCGTATGAAGTATTGTGTACCATCACAGTATAGCAGTTTCTGCTGCCTTGGCACTTGAACGGTGCTTCAGTGTGCTGTGATTTGATTTCTTGGCTTGTACTAATCATGGCCAAGGGGTTGTTTTAGATCTGCCTCAGAACCTTGTCCGTTAGACACGATGTGCTGGCTACAGCCTATCTGTTAATTGTTTTGATTTTGTGTAACATGTTTGGCTGCCGCCTGAGTCCGGTGGTTATC
The DNA here is from genome assembly GCA_037178815.1 of Barbatula barbatula. Taxonomy (NCBI): domain Eukaryota; kingdom Metazoa; phylum Chordata; class Actinopteri; order Cypriniformes; family Nemacheilidae; genus Barbatula; species Barbatula barbatula. The sequence continues at coordinate 31,615,258 of CM074076.1, forward strand.
TTGCTGTTGGGCTTTAATAAATCAATTGAAGACTTTTACCAACACACAGCCTGAAGTGTTCATTCCTTTGCAACTTGAGCGGGCTTATTGCCTTGATGGGTAATTAGGGTGAATGTGGACCTTATCACACAGAGAATCTTTGAGATTGAAGGCCAATGTTCCCCATGAAATGATCATTGTGGATGAGGCTGGTTTCAACCTGACCAAAAAAAGGAGAAGGGGAGGAACGTAATTGGCCATGAGGTGTATCAGGCATTCAAGATTTTACCCTCGCTGCCTGGCTAGGGACAATACAGCCTGTGATGTGGACGAGATTCTCTGGCCTGACCCAGAACAAAGACGGATGCTGAGGTGGAATAAGTTTTAATTCTATTTTTTACAGTTGTGATGTGTAGCACATGAATGAATAAAAATATGCCAATGTATACATTGGTTGAGTCTTTTGTGTTCATGTGAAAAGGTTTTTGAGGGGATAACCACAAGCAACATAATTGACCAGTTTTGGAAATATTGTTTTGAATTCAGTGTGTATCAGAGTGACAGAGTGTTAGCGGCTGTGCGTGAGCGCACGTAAAAGAGTGTAAAACGAAAGACTGAGCGAGGATTGGACCAGAGTCCTGACAGATGTTCTAATAATAACTGATTCTATAGTATATGCAGTTGTATAATAAGAAGCTACTTTATATATATTCAAATAAATCAGGCAGCCAGTTGTTTTGGCAGAAATAATCCCCCTTCAGCTCGATCAGGACGTGAAGCGGAAGGTCTTGATCTCACTGAATTTTCAATATTTTATTAGCTTGATTTTTCCAAATGCAGACCTTCTGTGAGGAAAAGACGTTTACATACTACGTTCAAATGTCACAAACTGGCAATTTTGTTTAACCATTTGTAAATATGAACATTTAGTCATTTAGCACACGCTTTTATCCAAAGCAACTTATAAAGAGTTCAGGGCGCAATAAGCGATATGGCATGAAACAGATGCATCATTTCCACATTTATCAACAGAGAATTTATTCTAAATGAGTTGATATCCCTTCCTGGTCTTCCTGGTGGGCGTTCTGAGTCAGCTTTTTTTTTTTTTTTTATTTATATAGCGCTTTTTACAATTGTCATTGTTGCAAAGCAGCTGTACAAGAAAAAATGACTATAAGTAAAACATAAAAGGTTATGGAATTCAAAACACAGGTCAAATATCAGACACACAATAAATTCCTATATGAGTCCTTCTTCTGTTGTCTGAAAAGAAAATACAGCAGTAAAACCGAGCAATTTGTCATAATTTAGAATGTAAATGGATATTGTGTAATGACGATGATGATGATGATGATGATGAAGACTCACCAGCTCTTCCTGCACAGATGATCTGGAGAAGAATGACAGTAGGAGCAGCAAACACTGACACCTCAACAATCACTAGAATCACTAGAACACACAATTGAGAGAAAACATGAAGATGAAACTTTCAGTGACAAGTGTTGAGTGCATTGCTCAATGTTGTACTGTAAGAACACTTCATACCTCTTGTTATTATTGTTGTTGACGTAACGGATTCTATAAGTATATAGTATAGTTTAGATGAGTCAACAGCAACATCTGATGTTATGACTGATAGTGTTCTGAAATGATGCCTTACCTGTAAATCTGACAGTATATGTGACGGAGGTCTTGATGTCCTTCTTGTGTTTGAACACACATCTCAACTCTGTGTTGTCATCTTCATTCACGAGTGTTGTAGTCAGAGAGATGAGACAGAGACCATCTGATCTAATCTGATATCTGGAGTCTGTCTGTAGATCAACATCATTCTGATTCATCCACACCAGCTGAAATCCCTCAACACGGCGCAAATAACCACATGACTCATATGAAAACAGCCGACAGGAGAGAGAGACAGGTGTGTTTGCTCTTATCTCAGTCTGTGATGATGATGATGATGATGATGATGATGAAGACACTGAAACACAAATCACACAACACACTCTCAGTACTCATGAGTTTCAGTGAAAACACAAGAGATAAAGAGAACTGTGATCTTAAGTTAAACATGTTTTCATATAAATGAAGAGAATCACTGACCATGAAGAACATGTAGATAAACCTGTACATCAGCTCCATACTGATCTCCATTCACATATCGTCTGCAGGTGTAAAGTCCAGCATCATGTTGTGTTGTTTTATAGATGTTGAGAGAGCAGTCAGATGTCAGACTCAGTCTCTCAGATCTCTCTGTGTCATTCTTCTTTACTCCTAAAGCAAACACTTCTACTGAAGATGATGTTCTTTCAATATTGTAGATCCATGAAGTTGAGGAGCATTGATGAAGAACATCAGGACAGGACAGAGACACACTTTCACCAGAACTGATGAACACATCAGGTTCAGCAGTCATTCCTGAAACACAGTAGATGTAGTCATTCACATTAGATGAAAAAACAGGGTTACGATTTGGAGAAACCGGGCAGATGAAGGCAGATCCAAATGCAGTTAAAAGTAATAACATCTAACAAAGACAGTAACAGGGAACCAGGTAATCCAAGCAACAACTGATGAATGGGATGACTAAAAACACCTGAAACTAATGGGTAACTGTCACAACAAACAAGGACTAAACCACATGGCTCAACAGGGGGAGGGCCAGGGCTGTGGAGAGGCAGAGGGCCCGGAGACCAGGGTGACCCTTGAGGACCATCACAGGGCAGGTTTGTGTTTATGAAATCGGGGAGGTTAATGGTGTTTGAAATGTCCAAAAATGCCTAGATGTGGTCCTTGAAGGAGCGAGATACCGGCCGCAAATGGACGAGACTGCTGGATCCATATAGACGGTATGCATTGACAACACTTCCACGTGAACATGTCAGGCCACGCCCCTTTGAGTGACAAAACAATGGCTACTTTAATAGGAGAAACAAATTAGTCCTTTAATAGGACTAATAAACAATTGTTTGCTGAAATAAAAAGCAGTTGGAATTGGTGATCCCTATGACTTACAAAGGAACCAGGTGTCATTGGACACTGATGTGTTGTACAGACTTGCGTTTCCTGATATTGCAAGCAGCCATTTTAATGAGTTTCTTTTGCCACTCAAGGGGGCGTGTTTACATGGGAAAGTAGCGACACATAAAAATCCTCATGGGCAAAAGTGGCTCCAGTTTAAAGTTTTAATAATAAAACAAAGTAACAATAGAACATACAAAGAGTGTACCAGGTAATCCAAGCAACAACTGACAAACTACACAGGAAACGAGGGCTATATATACACAGGCTAACAGAAGCGATGACCAGAAACACCTGAAACGGAAAAGTACTTAAGCACGTGGCAAAAAACAGCAACCTTAACGATCTAAGTATGGTCTAAAGCGCAAGGCGAATCCACTTTTGCTAGTTTAACCACTAATATGGTCGGCGCACCCAGCACATGGTCTAAAATGGTTAGGTCTATTTTCTTAATGAGTCGTGGGTGTGTTTTGGGAAAACCGTGCTGTAAACCAGAGTCTAATTCCCATTCCCTTTAAGAGACAGTTGTGCTTGCGCCATGGCATATTCACCATTTAAACAACAGAATTTCCAAAAGTAAAGACTGAATCACATCTGCTTGTGCATGAGGTTAATATGCCCGAACAAACCATCTACAGGACAAGCCGGATCTTTTTATCCTATGTGCACAATAAAGATCTTGTAACATTGTAGTCCTTTTGTTTGAAATATTTGGCTTGTTTGTGTGCTGTTGCTTATCCCTCTGTGTGTAATGAGCAGAGTGTACGCACAATCTGAAAAAGATAACTGCACTGGACTAAGACTAGCAAAAACACTTGCACTGCGCCTGCCGCCACATTGTGCCGTGAGATTGATAAAGCCCTGAATGATAACACAGATAAAATATTGTTAAATATAGGATTACTCACAATGTCTGTGAGAGAAATGAAATAAATGTGTTTACCTGTGAATAGTGAAGAGAGAAGGATCAGTCCCAGCAGACATATATCACTCTTCTCAGTCATGTTGTGCTTCTCTTACTGATTCTTATCTACTTCAGAACTTTTGTAGCTCTTCCTGTGGTTTCTGATTTCCTCTTTTATTGTGAAGTGACACTTAAATCCTGATACATGAATAGACTAACACTACATGTAGGAACCTTGTATCATATTTGTAGATGACAGCAGACAAATACCACAGATTGCATCATGACTTGTGGTTCATGACTTTCCAACCCAATACACTGAATCAAGGGTTTTAGTCTGGCTGATACTGGACCACCACTGCCATATAAACTTATGAGGATGGCACAAAACAATTACAACTGAACTAAAGCACATTTGGTTAGTTTTCACTGTGGTGGTAAAGCGATAAAGGCGTTTCTCAAATGCTAGCACCAGGGCTGGTCCAGGACAAAAAAAGGACCCTGGCATTTTTCCTCAGACCGGCCCACCACAATCGGTCGGACACAACCAACCAGTACACCATCCTTGCGGTCCCTGTAGATATGCATATCTACTGTTCCATTCCCCAAAAAACCTACAAAGCTGAGAACTAAGTGCCATGGACCAGTGTACCAGTGCAAGTGGACCAGTGTACTCACTCCTGTCTGACTCCCTGGTGATAGACATACATCTACTTGCGGTGCGATTCACGCAAATTGAGCGTTAGAAGCCAAACAATCCAAAAGTGGGACGAGACAGCGGGGTATTACAGCGCTCGCGCCGCGCTGACATGTCATCTGCTCGATTCAATTTCCTAACGCCAACCAATCCGCTGCGCTGACCAATTAAAACATATACAAGTTGATTTGGCGCCACTCAAAATGGTTAGGCGCAAAACGTACTACTATAATAAAATAAATTACCTGAACGTGTAAACTGTCCGATATAATTACCAGGAGGTTGGCATGCTCCTCAAGACTACGATATTGGATGTCATTGAAGTTTCTGCTTTGTACAGGTCTTTCCGTAGCCTCTATAGTATATAGTCTATACATATGTGCAGTTCTTCAAAGTATCGATGCACAACACTACCGTTTACTTGTACACTATTAAAGATAATAATAAACAAAGATTATGCATTTCATCCTGGTTTCCTTTGTCTTCTGTAGGGAAAAAAACTGATAGACTTCAGCAGAGAACCAATGGAAATGTTTTTTATTGTACATTTGAGTGTACGGTTTGCTCAGTTTAAATGGGTCGGCGCAGCGCTGGTGGTGGCACTAGGAAACACGTCCGTGTGCGCTGGCTGCGCAGCTCGGTCCATTGAATCTGCGCGGCTCTGTAATACCCCGCTGTCTCTTCCCATGCCAGATTACCAGTCCAGCTCTGGCTAGCACAAACGCTAAAGACAAACATTTAGATTTTTACTGTTAAGTTTTAAAAACATTAGTTTGTGTTTTTCAAAATGAAAGTTAAAGCAATCACAAACATGTGGCTGTTTTCCTGAAGGGTGGGGAAGCATTTGAGGACGGTTAACAGGAAGTATTTCTGGACACACGTCTGTCTTTAAGCATCTTCATTTCATCCTGTATCTGTTCACACTTCCTCTGATGTGAGCGAGTAATTCACACACCACTTCTCTGTGAGGGTTATGAGCATCTTGAGTCCTCAACGCCGCAAAGCATCAGCCCAGATCCTTTAGCCGCGGGCCGGTGAAGAACATGTTCTGTCCCGGTGTTTATGCAACGATTTGGAATAACATTATGACCACATTGCTAACATTGTGTCGGACCCCAAACAGCCCTGAGCTGTGGAGACATGGACTCCACGAGACCCCTGAAGGTGTGCTGTGGTATCTGTCACCAGCAGATCCTGCAAGACCTGTAATCTTAGAGGCCAGACTTGTTTATTCAGCAATAATGAAGCATGTTAAAGTGAATTTAAGTCCAGTTGAAGTTCTGTTAATAAATGTTTGATTGACTCATCTCATGGAAATGATGGGATTGAGTTTCTGCTGTTGTTTACGGAACTGATACACGATCACGCTTTTATGATCATATGAAAGATGCTCGTGCACGCTGAGGCTCCGAGCACTGCCACGTCGGACATGGGTGGGACGCACGAGGGGCGTGGCCAATGACGTAAACACACCCAAACCGCTTTACTGTTACATTCAATTTAACGAAGTTTATCGCGTCCGGTGACCTGATGATTTACACACGACACGAGCCTTTATTACATTGATCTTTAAAGTCTGAAGTCTTAAAAAGACACACTTCATTTATGTGTGAAAGCATTGGCAGATTGTTTTAAGCTCTTTACAGGAGGTTTTCATACTTTCCCTAAGGAACGCGCGGCTCTCCGTGACGTCACCGCGCGTCCGGCGCTTTAAAGATCCCCGAGCGTCCAGACTGACCGGACAGAACGACACGATGACGGCGAAAAACAGAAGTAAGATGAGTTCTCACGCAAACGACAAGACCCCCGCGGTGGTCCAGCAAGATGACGCGGTGAAGAAGAGCCCGAAGAACGCGCCGGGGGCCGCGGGTCCGAGCGCGCTCATGAACTGCATCTCTGCGCTGTTTTATCTGACGCTCGCGGGAGGCGCGGCGCTCGCGGCGCTTTATTTCCAACAAGTGTTATCTGAGGTCAAAGTGATGACCCTGAAACACGAAGAATCGATGGAGAGATATACAGAGGTGGCGCGAGACGTGCAGCGCGCGCTTCAACAGGTCTGTTATATACATGATGTTTCATCTCAGTTGAGTTGATGTGATTGACTGACACACTGACACTTACACATTGACACTGAGACATTGACACTGACACTAAAACATTGACACTGACACATTGACACTGACACACTGACACTGGCGTGTAACTTTAATAACTTTAGTCTGACACTGAGCTTCTGCATCATCACTTATTTTACACATTTGACCCCATGAATGGACTTTAAATGTAAATATGCAGAGTTGTGAACAACATCATGAAAAGTTGCTGTGTTTTGTGCAGCAGATGTGGTGAGCTGTGATTGGCTGCTCAGATCAGGGGGGGGGGGTCTGAGGTTTCCCATCATCATCAGCTGCACTTCACTGCATTTTACTGTCAACAAAAGCGGCAAAAATCTGTGAATGTTGATAATAGTGACACTGAGAAGGAAAGTTAAGTTAACATTTTGTTTCAAGACTAAGCAGGTCTTCATACGTTTACTAGTTATTTTTTGTGAGATTGAGTGCATTCAAAGTGAGCAGGCAAAACATGCTGCATTAGATCAAGATTAGAGCTGCATTAGATCAACAGACGCTCACGCATTAACATTTGTTAAAAAAACAAGACGCAAGAATATACCTGCACAAACCACTGAAGATGAGGGAGAGAAACAACAGCACAATACGTCACTTTCCCCGTAACACATTAAACATAAACTGTCACATCATCACAACAGAATTATTACATCATCACTCAAATATCCCTCACCAGACATATCTGAGACACAAAGCAAACGTTTCTATTGGCTTTCTATTCAGTTTCATTGACGTCTAATGGAAACAATAAAGAGATCATCTGTGATTCTCTGTCTGTTCTCAGATCAGTTCAGTGCAGGAATCTCTGGAGGGTTTGGAGTCGGCAGTGGCCGGCGTTACAGATGATCTACAGAGCTCGAGTCGTGCGGTGCAGAGAGGAGAAGCCGACAACCGTCGACTGGAAGAAACCTTTCAGAACCTCCAGAATAAAATCCTCAGAGATCTGACAGACAGCATTCAGGAGGTGAAGGACGCTCGGGAGAGGGACGTCTCGTCTTTGGAGCGAACCCTCGACGGACGTCTGGCCCAGCTGAGCGGCTCCATCACAGAGTTCTCCGGAGAACAGAGCCGGTACAAGAATGAACTTCAGGAGCTAAAATCCCACCTGGAGGAGCATCAGAAGCCGGCGCTCCTCATACAGGAGCTGACGTCCATCAGCAGCGCCGTGGCCAACCTCAACACCGCCAATGAGGTGTCCGAGGGTAACATGGAGGTCCTGAGGGAGCAGATCGCCGGGGTGAGAGACGAACTCCAGACCAGAAACCGTGAGGTAGCGTCTGTGTCGGAGGAGATCGAGTCTGTGCGCTCGCTGATGAGGAGCACCGTGGGAGCGATACGGGAGGAGGTGTCTGCGGCTCGGAGTGGCACGCAGGCCGCGTCAGACCGGGTTCGGGCCCTGAGCGACGGGTTGGAGCGCTCTGACGAGGCACTTCAGACCCTGGAGACGCAGCTGAGGGAGACACTGCTGAAGGCAGAGAGACGAGGAGAAGACATCGAGGCGAGACTGAAGGCGAGGGAGGAGAGCGAGGACCTCTCCTTGACGGAGCAGACGAACAAACTGGACGCTCTAACAGCGAAGTACCAATCTCAGCAGAGCTCGCTGCAGGGCTACAGAACAGCGGCGGAGACGCTGAGAGACGATGTGGAGGAGATGAAGAGGAGTCTGAGTGAGGCTCAGGTGAGATTACAGGAAGTGGAACTAAAACTCCATGGACTCGCCGAGGTTGAGGGTTCGGAGGAAGCACGAGATCTTGAGATCACAAGAGAAGAGACGGATGAATCTGAAATGAAGACAAACTGAACTGCTGACGTCTACAAATATTGTAGTTTTTAGCGCTTCCGTTTTTAAAAGTGGAATCAGGATTGTAGTTGTTTTCCAATAAAAATCTTTATAAAACTTTAAGAAGTATCGTGTGATTCTCATTACATCCGATGTGGAAACACATTTTCTGAATATATTTCTGTCAATTAGATAAAATGACATTTCAATTAAGTTTGACGTAGTTGTAGACTGTGTGATTTCGGGAATGTATTTAAAGGAACAGTTCACCTCAAAAACATGAATTCTGTCATTATTCACTCAACCTCAATCATTCAAAAACCTGTATGTGATTCTTTCTTCAGTGGAACAAAACCGAAGATATTTAGAGAAATGTCTCAGTGGTTTTGTGTTCATAAAATGAAAGTCAATGGAGTTCAAGTGTCGTTGGATTGTCAAAATTCTTTAAAATATCTTCTGATGAAAATAACTTACATGATTTTCATTTTTGGCCAAACTGAAGCTTCAAAGACAATCTTTTAATTCGACTCGGTACATGTGCTGCCTAGAGAAAACTTCAAATCCAACATACGCAACGCATTCTCTCAAAATATAAACATTTGTTTGAAGTTTTCTTTATTTTCAATTGTACATGAACAGATAGCTCCATACATGAAACATCTTTTATTTGGACCCTTATTTGATTAATGTGTTCGTGATGAAATGAATCAAGTTATGTGAAATGTTTCATTCACACGAGACCTGCTGTAGTTTGTGAAGAACAGTGTTGTATGAGGAGTGTCTCTAATGACATCATCTGATGGATGGAGTCTGACATCACATCCTCCTCGGATCACAGTAGGCCATTAAAAAACATACGTCAATTTATCAAATACATTTATTTTTAAGATTTGAAAGCATTGGAAATGAAATGTGGTGACATTATTAATAATACTTTAAAGATGCCAAATAATAGTAATGATGGCAATATTTCATCAGCTCATGTAGAGGCAATAAACCCAGATAATAAATAATTGATATTCCAAAACAAAAGCTCATTCCTATGATCTAATAACATAGCACGAAACCTCAGTTTGTATATTTTCGTTTTCTCAGGGTGAAACCTCATATTTTATAAAACTGCTCATTTTAATACAAGTTTCCATGTGACATTGCGTTCATCAAAAGTTGTTTGCTCAAGAAATGTTGCAATAAATTACCTTATGTAGAAAGATCAGGTTATAAAAGGCACTGTTGATCTAAACATGAGTTTGACGTGTCACAGTGTGTGTTTCTGCTCCAGTGTGTCAGATGATGTCATGTGACTCTTCAGACGTATGGTTGGTTGGTTGATCTCTTCTTCATCTCTGTCAGTTGTTCTCCTCTCATGACGTCTTCAGCGATCAGTCCGATCCTCAGCGTCAGTTCTGAAAGTTTGGACTCAATAACGTTGAAGTCCTGTCTGATGGTGAACACTTTGGGCTTCAGGTCAGCGGCGAATGTGCTCATCTTCAACATCTTGGCTTGAGCGCTCTCCAGGCCCAGGATGCGCCCAGAGAGCTCAGTGTTCGCTGTGGAAAGATCCTGAATGAGTTTGGCCATGTGATCGAGTCTCTGAGTGTTCCTCTCCGTCGAGCTCTTCAGAGCAGAAACACGATCGATGCTGCCAGCTAGCAGATCGGCGATTCTTTTGATCATCAGTTTTTCAGCTTGAGCGACCTTCTCCTCGAGGGTGTTTGTCTGACTGAGGAGATCCTCCACTTCACCCTCCAGTCCAGACATACGCCTGACGTCTGTACGAATGGAGGCCACCTTTGACATCGCATCACTAGAGATCGCCAGAGTTCGGTTCTCCAGGTTCCGCACGGCCAGAACCAGACCACTCAAGTTCTCCTGGAGTGTCTGCCGTTGTCTGGTAAGGTTTGAGAACTTCTCCTTCAGATGAGACACCTCCACATCCAAGCTCTCCAGAAGTGACACAGCCGGCGGTCTGTTTAGACTGGACATCAGTGACTGAACATGATCACACTAGACAAATACACACAACACATAGGTTAACATCTTATACGTATTCACACAGCACAACAAAACATGTAGAATAACGCTCTCTGGCCTGTTATGGATCTTGGTTATCGTCAAAACTCCCACAGACCTACAATGAAACAATGTTTAAATGAGGCATCTCGCTCTGAGAAGATAAAAACTTGTTAGCATCATGCTAGATTGACCTAAAACAAGTTAGCTAGGTTGACCATACGATGTTTAAATGATGCGGTGGACAAATGCGTACCCCAAAGGACGCACCTAAAATCCTGGCCAGGACATCTCCCGGAAAATGGCACATCACCCTAGCGTTAGCATCGTGTTAGATCGACCTAAAACATGTTAGCTTCCTGCTAGATTGATCTAAAACAATGATAGCTTCATGAAACAGGTTAGCTTCATGCTAGATTTACCTAAAACAGGTTAGCCTCATGTTAGATTGACCTTAAATGTGCTAGCATCATGCTTAGACATGTTAATATCATGTTAAAATAAGCAAGCACCATGCTTAACCTTGCTGCCATCTCAATTTTAATCATGTTTTGCATACTAAATCATGCTAAACTGTCAAGATGTAAAGATTGCTAATTGCCTAAACTAAGGCTTTCAAACTCAAATTTCAGGCAAGGCTAAATCAAGCTAATAGTTTATCTGCAAACTTTACGATCTAGCTTCATGTATACATTGCATAATGTCAAGACACATGAGTTTAAGATTTAATCTATTGTCTGATTTTATTTAAATCATTAAAACAACATCTAGATTACAAATCCAACAGACATAATCCACACAGACACACACTATCTAGAAATGATATCTTTGAAACAAAACTACTTTTTATAAGTACATGTACTGTGAATGCACAGACTAGATATTATTAAATGCCTTTAAAACATTAGTTACGACCTCTGGCCCTGTGGGAAGAAGTAATACAGTATTTTACACGCAGATATTGTCATTTTAGCAGATTAAGAATGACATCATGTGAAATGCAGGAATATTGAAATGAGGTTTGTGTTCTGATCATGTATAACATCTATGACCAATTTCATCTCCTGCTTTATTCTCAAGATGCTTTACATAAATGAACCCTTTTTTTATTCTTTTTGTCTCTGGAAGCTCTCATATATATTTGTGTTAAACATGTTGGGTCTTGTGATACCAGTGATGTCATTGAGTTTTATATTGCAGGTAAACAACATATGAACGTTACAGTAGATCGTGTGATTTATCAACCGTTACGAGCTGTGATTACGGTCACGTCACTCTTCTCATGGTCCAGCGTCTCAGACAGTTGCTCTGGATCAGTCGGATCGCTCGACGGTGTTCTGTGTGTTGAGATGTTGTCGTCTGTCCTCTGCACCTGCAGCGTCAGCTCCGTCAATCTCCTCTCCGTGTCGCTCAGCTGAGCTCGGACTCTGAGCATCGAGCGGACCGACTCCTCTACATCCGGCCTCCGGCTCTCCCACTGCTGGACGCGTGGAATCGTCTTCTCCAGCCTCTTCTGAAGCTCGTCCCGCAGTATGCTGATAAGTCGCAATTGCTCCTGGAGTTTAGAGAAGCGTCTGGAGTTCCAGTCCAGCAGCTCCTGGACTTTCTGAGTGTCCTCCTCCTCGGTCCGATCTAACACACGAGTGTTTCTCTTGATGCCGTCCTCCAGCTCCTGCAGACGCTCGCTCAGAACACGCACACGTCCGTCCACAGAGTTGACGTGATCAGTTACTCGCCCGTGTGCGGAGCGTGAATCTGTCTTCAGCGAGCTGAGGTCGCCGGTCACGGCCGTCATTGTGTTCTGCCACGTCTCTGTGACGTTCTGGAAGCGTTTGTTTAACGTTTGATATTGAAGTGAAGACGTCTCCTGGTGCTCCTGTAGCGCTGTAGACGTTTCGTGGATGGAGGTGATGTCATGTCTCAGTTTAGTCATCAGTGTCGTGGAGGACAGAATCTCGTCGTACTCGTCGATGGAGGCCTGCAGCTGCATCCACAAAACATGAAATGATGATGATGATGTGTTCAGCGCACAGCGTCTGTCTGACCACCATTGACCAACAGTGCGGACAGAATATGATCATGTTTTCTTTCAGATTCCATTAATGGTTTCCAATTGACTGGACATGACCATGCAACATCAGATTTTATATTCTTTTTTGAAAGACATTGATGTCATAACATCAAATGATGTGGATTTGTATACACGTATGTGATGCCCATGAGTGTGTTATGTCCATGTTTCTAGTTCTAATATATTAACCAACCAAAATGTGTTTTAGACATTCAAAATGCTTTTTGCATAAATAATTATTTTTATTTTACAGTCTATAAAGTTTGTGACTTAAGCATACACAGTGAGGTCCAAACATCTCAAACATTCAACTTGAATGTAAAGGAAATGTTTTCATACAGTCTATATAAACTGTTATTACATGAAATATGATTTATTAGGGCTGCACGATAAATCGCAACTTTCTCAAAATACAAAGCGACCTTTCTAATGCGTTAATGATATCGCAACGGTGTTGATGATGTGTTCATGCTCATACATCCAATATTTTCAAAAATCATGTGTTTTATTATGGTAGTTTGCTGTATTCTTTATTTTATGGCTTAAATCAAAACAAACCAACTGCAGTTTGATTGATATGAATTGGACTATAAAGTAAAAAAACACGATATTTGAAAATGTTTCAAAACGGAGTACTCCCAAACTCTTCACATGTTAATGTATTATTGAATATACTGCATTATATGTTTCTCTAGGAAATATCTAAACAAAAAAAACATTGTTTTAAAATGTAGGTCAATATAAAGAAATGTGTGATGATGATCGAGTATGATTGATGAAGATCCCGCTGGAGCAGACGGACCTTCAGGTTTACAGTCAAATTCAATATATAATAGATATAATATAATTGTTAGTAATGAGAAAAGAGACTTTTGGACCTCGAGTGAATGACGTCATGCGTTAGTATGAATATACACTGACTTGATCTGAGACTGACGTCATCTGCGACTGAAGCTCCAGGACACTCCGAGTCTTCTCATATAGATCATCATATTGATGTTTAATGTCCGTGAACCTCGAGTTCTGCTGATGAAGAATCCTGTGAGATGAACACAAGGTGAGACCAAATGAACCCGATGCGGGTTATTACGCGTTATTACAGTGTGACCTCACCACATCATGATCGCAGAAACAGCCAGTGACGTCACACTCAACATCAGCTTCACGTCACAGCTCTTTTTACTCTCGTCTGTTTCTTCTTCTTCATCTTTCTCTTCTGTTCTTCTCTTCTCTCCGTCTGACGTCTTTTTGCGTCGTTTTATGTCGCTGCTCTGCATGTTTGAACTAGCAGAATAAAAGTCTTTTAAACTTTAAAAGCCCCTTCAGAGTGCGCAGATATAAACGTAGCTGTGCGAAAATCGAGCGATATTTTGAAAAACGAAGATCATTATCTGTTCTACGAGCGTAAATTAGCTTTTAAATCACTTCAGATGCTGAACTCGCCACGCACGCACAGAAAAAACAGCTCGAGCCCGTGCGTCTCCTGACAGCCAATGGACTGAAGGCGTTCTGAGGAGGGCGGGGCTTAGCGGCCCGGAAGTTGCTTTTAAAAGGTCAGATAAGACGAGTCAATAATAATAAATCATAATTCGATATTTTAATAAAAAGTTAAACGCGTAATAATTGTTATTCTTCCGGTTCATGAGGCCGCTGCTGAAGTGTCACGCAGCGATGGGCGTGTGATGTTGATGGAATCCATTTTATTAAAAGTTTAATGTAATTGTTTGAAATATGTTTCTGTTCATATGGAAATTATTCATGAGAAATAACATATAGAAACAAAGTGAATAGTATATTAAAATCTAAAATAGCAGAGCTGTGCGCCCCCTGCAGGACTCACTGTGAATCATCATCTGTCATGAAGAGTCAAGACACAGAAATGTGATTAAAGTGTTTAATTCATATATTTACTGTCATGTCTATATAGTGATTGTACTGCAGTAACCATCAAATGTCATCGACAGCACATCTGTCCACAATTAAAGAAAACAAGTTTAATAGCGTAGCAAGCGCTTTCTTCATCATCAAATTATGGATTCAATAAATCCATGGACATAAAACATGAAGAACATTAGATTTTGACCTTTTACTCTTCGTAAGATTTATGTTAAAGGTTTAAAGGCCACTTATAAAGCTCTTTAAACAAACAAGCATTAAATAAGTCTCAGATCTGGCTGTGAACATCTTCATTGACTATCGGAATGATCTGCTCAATGTGCTGTTTTATTACTAATGCACTTCATAACATTACTGACTCTTGATGCTGTAGGTGAAATAGTGCACTTTGAGAATAGACAAACAGTAAACGAGTGCGAACACTTCTCTTCGAAACTAAGAGATGTTTTGGTCCTCAAGAAAAAATACCTCATGAACGTGTTCTTCTGACGGTAATATAGTACACAAGTATGAAAAATGCAGCACAACCACACCGAATGTTGCCAAAGTAAAAAATCCCAATATATACAGTCACCTAAATCTCCAAACGGACTAAAAGTGCCGAAATGCCAAAAGCAATCAATGAAAACAGAAAAGCAAAGAGTTGAAGGATGATTCTCCAGCTGCTTTATGAAGATGATAATGCACTTGTGGAACTACATTCATCACTCTTTAGTGTCTGTGATGTCCGGCGAGACTTCATGTATTGTAGCGGTCCTGCAGTGAAAGACGGGACAATGAGGAATCACAGTCACACGCTGTTTACATGGAGTGAAACTACAGGACACACCCTGTATGGTGGACATCACGTCACTGGCCATGCCGGAAAGTTTTCCCGCCACCGAGCGAACGCCGCTCTTAAACTGAGTCATGTCGGGCACGGCGTTACTCAGTTTGTACGAGCTGCTCGGGCCTGAGACAAACAGACAACATACGGTACAAATAAACACTCCAACTCTATAAACACCAGGCCAATTCCAGCGTTACGGATGGGACATAAAAGTGCTCGGAGAATGTATTAGTTACCAATTTACTGAAGTTCATTTACATTTACGCATTTGATCCAATGTGACTTACATTGCATTATCCTAAACATTTATACACAGGTATCTGCAATCCCCTGAGATCCAACACACAACACTGACATACAGTGGTACAACTATTTGTTTATATGAGAATAAACATCAGAAAAATGTAGGTCTATGTGCAAGTTTTCTATTTTAAAAAGGGAAATAAACGTGACAATAAACTTTATCGAATTTCTGTGAATTAAAACGCACAAACCCAAATCAATAATACCCAATGAATAGAGAAGGGATGCCTGTTCACAGAACATCATTTATGAGGAATATGTGCCGTTATGGATGTGACAATCCTGAAAATGACTCTTACCTGACTATGAAAAATAAAACAAATACGAGACCTTCAATGGTGTTTGAACCACCAAATGTTGAGATTGTGCTGCTAGTAGAGTCAAATCCCTTTTGGTTGACATTTCAAGTTTGGAGTTGAAATATTGATGAGGTCGTCGGTCTGGAATATTCTTATGATGTCGTTCAAACTAATGGTTGATGTTAAAACTCACCAGATGATTTCTTCTGTTCATCAAACAGATCCGCTGAGCTGATGGAAGAATTGCCCGAGAGATTCTCCAGTCGAGCACGAACCTCATACTGCACATGAGAGACAGAACAGAGAGTCCACAATCTCAAATAATTCACATATCAGTTGGGCCAAAAATTCATTTCTTTTTGTACAAAACAAGTATATCTATATAAAGGTTATAATATAGTTATTTGGGGGCGTTATTACATAACAATGTTTAAGTTAATGGAAATTAAAAACGTTCAGTATTTCAATGATACTTAGTTTGTCTGTATGTGTGTGTTTTTAATTACAAAACATTTATATAGATAATTAAACAAAAACAGTTCATGAAGTAAAAGAAGGTGACATGATACTTGAATCTTAAAAACTACTAATACTAATAAAATGAGTTCCAGTACTATAGTGAACACAAAAGCACACTGGAAGGTAAACGATGACATCACCTCGGTGTGGTCCTGCTTGCCGAAGTACATGTCAGAAGAAATCGCCTTGACGTCTCCAAACTTCCTCTGAGCATCATCAGAGGCCGACTGCGCTTCGGCTTTCTTCCTGGCTGAGGCCCTGTGATCACATGACATCATTCTGATTGGTTGAATCTCTGCAGTGTCTTTATTCAGGCGGGATCTGAAGAACGCTCACCTCTGGTCCGCTGAGGGTCTCTTAGTGTCCAGATAGAAGTCAGACTCTGGTTTTGTTTGCTTTTTGCCTCCTGCCCACTGAGAGAAGAACAGATCGGACGAGCCAGGAGTATCATCCACAAACCTACGGTGTACAAAACATAAATGAATGGTCAGCATCACTGTTTGTAAGGGTCTTTGGGGGTATACAGGTGCATTTGTGCCCGGGGATCTGGTCTAACTGTGGACTTATGTGAATGGGTCCTACATCGGTATGAGTTAGTAAACATCTCTTCTACATTTTAACATCGCATATCAGATTGTACAGTCAGTTTTTTCAACAAAATATAGAAAACATTTGAAGGTGTATGGTGGGTTAAGTGGGTAGTAGGTTGGTCTTTATTGTCGCAATGAGTTGGCGCCATATAATAATTTAAATAAATATAATAATTTAGACTATTATTGTTGTGTAATGTATAATGTACTTTGTGTACCTTGATGTGGATCGGATTCAATTTATTGTCATTACACACATACAAGTACAGTGCAACGAAATGTATGAACTTTAATGAATCTAGACGTCAATGTCAATTTTATTGAGGTGGCCAATCAAATGAAAGGCGGCGGGATTTGCTATTGACAGACAAAGAAGTTGAAGGAGTGAAAGAGCAAGCGCGATGTAAGTAACTAGATGTGCAACGCGGTCCCGCCGGACGGATGAGGCCCAGTAAAAAGGATATCCATCGTATGGATCCAGACCCGACTTGCTACGCCACTGTCATGGTGGACATTTGATGACTGGACCGAGCCTTACCTGGAGGAGAAGCGTTGCTCTTCTACATCCTCATCGTCCTTCTCGTATGTTCTGTTCTTGGAGGAGACGGCAGCTGGAGACTCCTGCTGAATGATCTTCATGTCCTCACGCACAGAGTGAGAGAGCCCGCTGACCAACACAACATTCAGATGAAATCACACAAACACAGAGAGAGAGAGAGAGAGAGAGACGAGAGGATGTGAGTGCTGACCTGCGGCCACCGAAGCCCATGCCCAGACGCTCGACCTGATCCTTCTTCTTCCCGTCAAGACACTTGAGTTTCTCCAGCTCTCTCTTCCTCTGGACCTCCAGACTCTCATAGCCCAGACTGAGAGACGAAACTCTACACACATCATCAAACAACACAGACTCAACTGACCAACCGTGTGAACATCAGACGTCTGATCTTATTGAACCGTTAAAAAAATGCAAAGAGATGTTGAGAAGGCTCACGTCAGATCGTCTGCTTGACTCTTCTTGCTGAAGTTGATTTGTTCCTGTAGTTTCTCTTCAGCTTGAGCTCTTTTATGTTGTGCTGAGAAACTCTCACAGCTGACCTTCTGAGCGCCCAGACCAGCTTTCCTGGAGGCCGCCTGAGTCACACGTGAAACACACACACACACGTTCATATGACTGAGTGAGTGTTCTCCACGTCAGATTCACAGGACTGCACACTGAACTCACTGCTTTCTTGGCCGCGCTTGGTTTTTTCTTGAGAAGTGATGACGGCTCTGTCAGGGTTTCTGTATAAAAGGAATCATTCTGCTTAGTTTCCTGCTGTCATTACACATCAGATACAGTGGGATTCACAGCGTGTGCTACCTGAAGCGGCGTGCAGGGAGACGCTCGGTCCTTCTGAAGCCTCAGCTGTTGATAAAAGCAGCGGTCAGACTCGTACAGTAGCGTACAGTACACTGTGTGCTTGATCCTACCGTTATTATTCTTATCCTCAACTCTTGAGTCCTGCAGCTGCTGGTTGACGTTCAGCGGAAAAGATGATGGTTCACTCAGGACGATCTAGCACACAAAAACACTTATGATCAATCTAAAGGCCTGTCCACACTGGGATGTTGCCAGCGCAATGTCACTCCCTGACATAGATGGCGCTTCATGAAAAACAGAAATCCCCGGTCCACAACTTTATGCTTCTGACACAGAAGAATAATTCATCTTGCTTCCTCTTCGTCAAGGTGTGCTTGAACGCCACAAAGTCGTGTTCTACAGTAATTTCAGCAGCTCCAGGCATGTGAACAAAAGCACCAATCTCATTGGTCGGACAGTTTTAACCAGTTTAGTGTCAAACCAAAAAAAACTAGCCTGAGAGTTTTCTTAGCCGTTGTTCATGTTCGAATCCCCAAAACAAACACACCCCTCCCCTATCAGTGTCTTTCGTCAGAGCTCGGCTCATGTCCGTCCTGTGCACCTCACTGCTGATGGTCTGACTTTGTCTTACCAAGCGTTATTCAGACATCAGACACCCCTCCTTTAAACGGCAATGATAAACGCGCGCGATTATAGTCTCGGTGTGGACGAGCCGTAAGAGATGATGTGACTTTACACGTGACCATTGGGGATCATTCATGGATGAAGTGACCATTTATAGTTTCAAACAGCCGTTTAGTTTCAACCCTCTTAGTTTTACTAACCCTAACCTTCAGTATTAGAGGTACAGTTCTGTTCTGAGATGCTCAGCAATACAACACAACTAGCATATAGACCGTTTCATCACACCCGCGCACACCAGGACTGCAGTTTACTCCCACTGTGTGTTTGGCTAGAGTCAAATAATAGAACTATTTATATTTTATTTCATTTATATTATCATTTTATTGTAAAATCACTGTATTAAATAAATGATTTGTTGAGTTTTGTTGTACAATTTGATTGATGGGTCTTGTAGTTTTGTGGCATTTAAAGAAACCGTATGGTACAGTGAGTTTGGTATTGCAGTCTAAATTCATAATGTTGAAGAGACTGATATCAGAAATAATGTACAGGCGCTCTATTGTTGGTGATTGTTCACCGGATGTTAAGTGCAGTGCATGCAGACTGTAATATCAATCTAACGGGAGCACAACTGTCAAACACACACACAGAGTTGGTGACGTGTCTTGTGAGGGAGGGACTGAGTGTTACCTGAGTGTGTTGAGTGAAGAAATCCTGCTGTTTGTCCACAGGTGATGTGGGGGAGAGAGGAGCTTGACTGTCCAACCATAGCTGAACAAACACCATCATAACAACATCAGTTTGATCATGACGGTATAATACAGTGCGCTTCAGTAAGTTAGGACACAGATGAGTACAGCGCAGTACACACAATGTGTCAATAATATGGTACGGTATCATATAGGTGTGTGTGTGTGTGTGTGTGTGACCTCAGTGCCATGCTGTCTGGTGGCCTGTGTGGACAGATTCTTGATTTTCTCTCTATAAAGTGCAGCCGCTCTGCTGTTGTATTTGGCGTTGGCTGCGCTGGCGTTACACCCGTGTTGACTGAAAAAGGTGCTCTGTGAGAAAGACCAACAACGAGGAGTCAGCACAGGAGAATACATCTGATCAGTGACGCACTTTACGTTCTGTCTATAAAAAACACGTTTCCCTGACGTTAGTATTTGGTTTCAGGCTTGGTTATTTTTGCGGATCAAAAACAACGTTGTAGAAACGTTCTCTTTAGGTTGTGGAAACGTTCTTCTGTTACCACGTTTAAAACAGCGTGAAATGAAGGGTGATTGATAAGAAACACTCACGGCACTCGCGTTACCACCCACTTGCATGCAGCGCAACTGAAACCACGACCAGTTTGAGTCCAGTTCAGTCGACCTGCAATAAACACAGAACAGCCTTAAAAACAAATCATTCATTCACAACTATGTTCCGTGCAGGAGTCGTAACATTGAAACAAACACATCTCTTCAACACAGACACAAGAGTTTTACATAACAACACAAATGGATCACATTTCTCTAAACCATGTGAATTATTTTGTAATAGATTTTTTTATTTATCATGTTTGTACCTGATGAAGGACAGATGAACTCCGAGCGAGCGGTGAGTCCCCGAGCAGTCAATACACAGAAACACGCCGTACGTGATGCTCGCCCAGCTCGGGTTCTTCAACGCACAGTCGAAACACACCTGATAAAACATAACATCTCATCATCACATCTCATCTCATCTCATCATCACATCTCATCATCACACCATCACATCTCATCATCACATCTGATCTCATCTCATCATCACATCTGATCTCATCTCATCGTCTCATCATCAAACCATCACATCTCATCATCATTACACCATCACATCTCATCATCACATCATCACACCATCACATCTGATCTCATCTCATCATCTCAACATCACACAATCATCACACCATCTCATCATCATCACATCTCATCATCATCACACCATCACATCTCATCATCATCACACTCCAACTCGCTACATAGCATCACATCACTCCTCTAATGTCCAGATGAATGAAAGTCAAGTAATGGATTATTCTGCACTTTCAGGATATTGACGTGTGATGTTATGATTGTTTGAATCATTAGATAAGAGCAATGAATGAGTTCATGTTTTCATTTCTATATGTACTGAAGAGTATGATGCATCACATGTCATTTATAATTCACGTTATTCTGCCTTTTCTTGTAGAAATGTCCCTTCACATGTTCTTGTCATATGATGACACGTGTTTTCATGTGTTGTGTTACTGTAACACTATTGCGGTGTGTTTAGTCGCTGTTATTGTTCATCTGATCACATGTTTCTGTTAGGATGATTTCATAAAGCATTGCGTCATCGCATGATCATCGATCTTAACGAGTGAAGGTTGATTTATCGTGTAGATTATGACCTGTTCGCCATGTTACTCTGGTTTTACTACGGTAAACTGTAACTTATTTGAGTTTGAACCACTGAAGTCACCGAACTTGACCCCTGATATCTGTGGTAAAGATGTTTAATCGATGATCTCATAATAAACTCAAGTGAATCAGCCGCCATATGTTTGATATCAAACCTGCAACGTGTCCAAACTTCCTGCTGTCTCGCGCAGCGTCGCGTCGCGCGCCGTGTCGACACGTCTCAAACTCACCTTATTCGTCGGGACGGATCTGAGACGCTTGAAGATCGCAGTAATGTCGCTTTTCGACGGATCGGTCATGTTTACATCTGCTGTATATATTCACCTCACTGAAGTTCTTACAACGTCACTAATCACTCAATGCCATAGATATAAACGACTAGATGCCGCATTCAGCGCTCCTCACACGTAGACGTTTCCGCCATCTTGGAACGGCCCACTGACGTCACTCACGGTTTGCTATTATAGCGCAACACTGCGCAGCCAACAATTATGTTTTCCCTCCAATATGAAAGCACAAAGGACTTGTAAAATTTGCTCTGGTTATAAGCTTTTCAACCTATTTAATTTGTAATTGTATTATTTTTTATTATTTGTGTAACTCCCTCTCATGTATTTGTTGTTGATTTGTTTTATTATTATACTTTATTTTTTGTCCTGTCTTGTCTGTTTTGAGCCATGGCAATGTTTTATTTTCTCTCTCTTTTCGTTAATCTAAGTCTTTCTTTATGTTCAGTTTCTGTTGTAACATTGTTTATAAAAAATACCTTGCGCAGCCATGGCTGTGAGAACCACTGGATTAGAATTTCAGAAAAATGTGAATTCAATTCAATTAAATTTTATTTATATAGCGTGTTTCACAATTTGCATTGTTCCAAAGCAGCTTTACAGGAGAAAAACGAAAAACCCAAGAAAGGGTAAAACACACTACATGGTGTGTTATATAATAAATCCAATTATTTTAGTAAATAATATCTAATGTCAGCATCTCCTGGTGGTTTATTTAGCATATTTGCATTAATTGAATGTTTGTTTGTAAAGATGTGTCTTTAATCTAGATTTAAATTGGGCGAGTGTGTCTGATCCTGGAATAATATCAGGAAGGTTATTCCAGAGTTTAGGTGCTACGTATGAGAAAGCTCGACCCCCTCTGGTGGATTTAGTTATTCTAGGTGTTATCAAAAGAGTTTTGAGATCTTAGAGAGCGTGATGGGTTGTAGTGTGATAGAAGCTCTGTTAGGTAGGTAGGGGCTAAACCCTTTAAGGCTTTATAAGTGATTTAAAAGAACTTTAAAGTCAATATGATACTTAATGTGTATCCAGTGAAGGGTTGATAACATTGGGCTTATGTGATGGTATTTTCTGAACTAACTGTAGTTTGTTTATTGATGATGCAGGACAAACACTGAGTAGCGCATTACAGTAGACAAGTCTTGAGGTCATAAATGCATGAATAAGCTTCTCCGCGTCAGCAACCTTTCGTTGTTATCAAGTGTTAGTTAAGCAGATATAATATTCGAGTTTACGCAACAATAGATATGTTTTCATAATCATACACAAGTCAGCTTGAGGTTGAATGGAAATGGGCCGGTTCGCTCCGTTCCAATATGGCGGACGAACTGCGGAACAGATGCCAATGCAGCATCTAGTTATTTATATATCTACGCTTAAGACCGCTGCACTTCCTGACGCCGTTGCGTCACAGCCCTGCGTCACGAGCTGCGCACTCTTTATAGGAAATCAACACTTGTTTACAAACTGTGTTCACGTGTACTTTATCATTGTGTTGTCACATGACAGCAGTCTGAAGTTATAGCTGCACTCAGGTACATTAAGCCATTATCATTGCTAATAACATTCATCTGTTCTCTGATAGCCATCACTTAAGACCGACAAATGAAATGTCTAAACAGATCTATTCTTCATAAACATTTACTCTGAAGCTTTTCATCAAAGTCAGCGAGTGCAGCTGTGACACGTCAGAGGAGATCTGGTCCTCCCGGCTGAGTGTGGTTTATTTCTTCATCATCAGAGTTTGGGTTCATCGCCACAGGGCCGTGTCGGCTTGCTCACCGGGAGACTGTGGACATTAGATATTAGTATTGACTAGAATGATCTTGCTTGTCCTAGAAACACCACGCACTGTGCTGGGTTTGACCTTTTTGTGTTTTTCTTATTCTTTAATGCTCTGGAAAAATGCACATCGTGAAAAGCGCTTTATAAACAAATTGAATTTTTATTAATGCACGGGTCCAAACGTCTTAAATCACCTGTGGAAAAACATATTCCTTCTTTTTGTACAAATCATGTCAAACTTAAGAACTTTAATGAGACGTCAAGTAAAATAAAGAAGAATTTAGTATTTGTTGTCTGCACTTGAAACTATGAAGAACCTTAAACGTTTACATATTGTGTTTGATGTTTTTTTGTTATTTAAGTGTCCAGCACTAGGAACTTTGCAGTATACGAGTTTATTTGGCTGTACATCTTATGTTTGTTGTAAAGTGACACACACACAATTGATCCAATGTAACATTCATTTATTCGTTGCCAGCATGACACTATTCACAAGGAAATGAACTGCAGTTTCCTAGTTTTTCGATATGATGTAACAAACCAAACACATTACCTGTACGTCCATCTTCAATTCATTCATTCATATTGCATTTCTGTCTCTATACAGCGCTGCCCAGAACATGACGTGAACACTGAACAGCTTCCCAAACAACAGACATCACCTCACTTTATGAACCACCTGAGATGCTGGATGGGGTGGGGATGTCAAATCTTATATATACAAATATAAAACAATGAATTTTTAACATTCAATCAATATACATTCTTATTGTGAATCACAGCATTTTGTGCACTGGAATATACGTCAAAGCACTTGTGGCTTATACAAAAAAAAAAAGAGTCTTTCATATTAAAACTAGAATTCATTTGATCCCATGAAGGCGTTGGATCTTTTGCATGTGTAAGTTAGTGCTATAAACACGCTGAACTGCTTTCTCTGTGAACTATCTGAATACATGTGCCCCTTTCCCAAACATTTATCATGTGATCTGACAATAAACTACAGCAAGTTGTTCAGTGCAGACGAAGAGCTGAAACGTGAGAAACTTTGTTCCTAAACAAAGCGACAACAACCAAGAACAAGTGAAAATAAACAGTGAATGTCAGATCATCAGAACACGTCATTAAAACAGAGGAAGGTTTCTGAATTAAAAGGCAAGCGGGAGAAATATGTTTGGCGTTGTATAAAAGTGTGGATCAGCTTTGATTCAGTCTTACAGCATATGAAATCAATTCGTTTGATACGGTCTTCAAATATCTAAAACCCATTTTCTAAAAACCCATTTAAAAAGATCCAGCCATAAATATTTCACAGAGCAGCGAGTCGCCCTCTGATCCGAGAATTTTAGAAAATGTATAATGACATATTATCATGAACTGGCAGTTTTACATGTGTTTGTAAGATGCTTCAATCGTAACATAAGAGTTACATTATGTGAATAAAGTGGCTGATTAACCGCAGCTAAATGACTTTGTGAAGGATTTACGACAGCTACTAATGCCTGTAGGTTCTCTGTGGCCTGTAACAGAGCGCGTGCGAGGTCAACCGATCCCGGATGAGCACAGTTTATCAGTCAGATGAGCTTAAGGTTGGCAAATAGTAACAACTACAAACGTCCTCTCGCTGGCTAAATGTCCACCATGTAATTGGCAGGATAGAGTCCGACGGTTCCGTCTGTCAGGCGTCCTTTACACCAGCCCTGCTCGTCCTCCAAACCGATCTTGATGAATTCATCTCCTGTGAACAACATGGATACGTGACGCATTCACCCCTGACAATACAATAGATGATTCTCAGATTACGTAGAGCATCACACCTGCTTTAAAGCTCAGCTCGTCCTGCTCCTGTCCGTCATAATCATACAGCGCCCGGACGGGGACGGACACCTCGCCAGGAGGGGACGGCTCATCGTCAAACGGGTTGCCGTTTGCATTCGTGCTGGCGAACGGATTCCCGGTTTCCTCATCCGAACAGTCAGGAGTCTTCTCTACAGAGAAGGTGCTGGAAGGACATGAAGAGAGATGAAACGAATGACCATCTTACAAAGCCCACCCATGATCCACATGATGTCTGTCGCTTCTTAAAAACTGAGAGAGATCATAAAAACATCAATCATCGTTTTACACAAATGTTGTCAGTACTCTGTACGATGTTTATGATTTAGAACGGATGTAAATCTGCTCTTTCTAGGATGTGTAGAAGACGTGTTTACACAGCAGATGTTTTCCAGACCTCTTAAAGACGTGCCTGTGCTATATGGGTAGTGCGTTTTGTGATACGAGTTTCCCAGCATGCTTTGCACAGTCAAGTTCTTGGGTTTTGTAAGTGTTGTGGAATAAACATCTCTACGATCTCTCTCATGGTTTAATGTTAAACATCAAAGGGATTCTGAAGTCAACTGTACATGCTTGACACCCTTAAACCAAACCCTGCTAATGCAGAACAGACCAAACAACCGCGACAAACAAACAGAAACAGCTCTGTAAACAAACATCAGTCGAGTATGTGTGTGCGTAATTCTGGTGTGATTTGAGTGTATGAGGCACATTCAAGCAGAAAACAGGAAGTTTGACTGGATGCAGTTCATCACATGACCACCAGATGGCCAACAGTAACACGACAGAAACATGCAGATGTCATGTGACACACGGTCTCTCATGGTCTCAGACATCTCACACGGCTGAACGGGTCAATGTCTCTGAGACACACATGAAGAGAGAGCGAGAGGGTGTGTGTGAACGTTGACAGGCCATGCAGAACAACAAACAGCCACCTGAGGAGCCACAGAGAGAGAGAGAGAGAGAGAGAGAGAGAACAGGAGCTTTGGGCTTCACCAACGTTTTGGCATGGACTTGGTCTTTTATGTCATTGAGCGGGCTGCTCTTGAGCTGCTGAACTGCTGCTTCTTCTTCCTCGTCATCATCATCATCATCATCATCATCATCAAACGGGTTTGAACACTGCGGCTCTGTGCTACTGGGCACAATCAAACTAACAACACAGAGACACACATCAGCCCGGACGATCAAGAGCGATCACACGTGTCGG
Organism: Barbatula barbatula; assembly: GCA_037178815.1. Classification (NCBI taxonomy): domain Eukaryota; kingdom Metazoa; phylum Chordata; class Actinopteri; order Cypriniformes; family Nemacheilidae; genus Barbatula; species Barbatula barbatula. Next base: position 31,641,825 of record CM074076.1, read on the forward strand.
CCATTAGAAACATCTGTAAACACATATGCACAACACACACACACATGCGCGCGCGATCTAACAGGTTTAATGCATCATGGGAAGCATTTTACTTCACTTCTACCGCGTACAAATGAGATGAAAAATGTGTTCGACAGGCGTCTCCATGGGCAAATAAAAACATATTGAAGCTGTCGTCTGTTTAGGTAAAAAACTGCACAGGAACCAAAACATGTCTAGCGCTCTTCAAAGCGTTTCACTTGTTTTGAAATAACCCACAGATGAACGGTTCTAGGCCGGCGAGTCCACCTGCTTACAGTCATAGAACATCACATGCACAACACAATCCAAACAAAAGTGTGTTCTTTTGTTTTGTTATTCTTCTGCAGGTTAATGAAAGTTTTGATAAGAAGCATTACACATGTTATTAGGGATGTAAGAATATTATCTTCTTTTTATCCAATACAAATTTGACACCTGAAAATGATAGGTCTTCTGGGCATTAACATAGAGAATGATTGACAAAATAACAGATGTTCCCTCTGTCAAGGTCCATGTAATGCAATGATTTGATAAAAGGGATTTTGAAGTCACGTGACCCGTCTCACACTATAACTCTAAACAACACTTTTGGTTGGACAGGGGATGCTTACGGCATGTTTCCAAGTCATCATTTGTCAAATACAGCAATAAATCCGGTACGGTGGACATTATACCGAGGGATCACCGCACAGTAAATTACACACAAAAATTTAATTTTAGCTTTAACAAATGACTGACAATTACCTGTCAAAAGTAGAAAAATAACAGAATTATTAGTTCAACAGAATTTTCTCATGTCATTTCATTGTTCTGAACACACAGAAAGATATATGGAAGAATGTTCTTCATTTTCAGTTCTGCTACATCATCCACTGCCATAGTAGCAACAAATAAATGCTAGTCAATCCCTCAGTTCTTCAAAATATCTCATTTTGTGTTCAACAGAACAAAAGAATATTATTTTTCTTGATGATGTCACACAATCTTACAGATATCTTTCCTTGTGTTCTTCAGAATACAGAGATACAGGCTTGAAACAGTAAATGACGACAGATTTTCATGTTTTCACTAAACATAACTGATTTGTGTAATCCAAACATTCGTCTCATCTATGTTAATATTTAATCTGCACATGTTGTCCAGAAAACCCACCCGAGAGACATTAGGGCTCTTAAACAGTCATGGCGCTTTGCAATATTCAGAGGTGTTGGCAAATATAATTGAGCATGTGAAACCACGTTGATATTTTTACCTGCTGCTGGTTTTGGAGACGTGATCAGCCGCTTGAGTGATTCCTGTCAACATCACTTCATCAGTCGGTTTTCTCTTCGTTTCACGTCGACTGAGTGTCCGATTTAAATCCATGGACCATTCCTACAACACATCAGTTCCAGATCAAGATCGTCCAGAAGAAATTCAGTCAATTTGACTTATGAACAGCTTTAGCAATGATGCCTGATGCAGATACACATCCTCACATCTAAACAAACCTGACTGCACATCTGCAATACGTCTTTGAGACACTGAAATATGTTTATAAAACTGCCTTTTCTAAGACGTTGTGCAGATGTTTTGACACGGCAGATCTTTAGCAGACCTCTTACAGATGTACCTGTGCTATCTGGGTTAAGGAACATGAGATTCATCACTTGAAAATAAATGGTGCCGAACCTCAAACTGAGGCCAGTTCATGCTCATATCTGGACCACGATTCGTGCGGAACCATTTGAGGTCCTCCTGAACGTCAGCGCCCTGGATGGTGTCTTCTAGTGTGTAATAAACAGTCTTATACCTGAGGGGACAGGGGGTTGTGAATGTGTTAGCGCCTGTGAATCTGACACCTGAAGATTTGCATGAGTGCACTCAGACTCTCATTTAAATGTATGGCCTGCGATGGCACAACTGCTGCTCAGCCACACGTACATGCAAACTCGGTGCAAACACATGGTCTTGCCAGAGCACAGCTGAAAGAAACTGAGATGTGTTGCTCTCACTTGTGATTGTTGGAGAGGTCGAGGTGTTGTTTGACGCCGAGCAGCAGCTCTTTGAAGAAGGACAGTCTGTTGTCTTCAAACTGCTGCCACTGTTCAAACACCTGCTCCATGTTCTCCATGTACTGAGGAGTGACCTTATCCAGCTCCTCCAGAGACTTTTCGTAACGCTCTTTAGTCTGAAACACAGTCATACGGATACTGTCACCAATCATAACAGAGCACATTCACATGCCTTGACGGTACAGTAGCGGCAGAAAGCGGTCATGTGAAACTAACTTCACACACACACACGCACCTTGTGAACTTCCTGCTGGCACTTCTCCACCTTCTCCTGCAGTTTCCTCTGAGCCTCCGGGTTGTTATTGTCAAGTTTACTTGAATTCTCTCGGCTGGTGGCGGTTTTCTCCTCCTTGCAGGCATTGTGAAAGGCTTTCTTAAATCCATCCATCTGCCGACATGACCACAGCATTCTCTGAGCTTGAAAACTGGACATACCTCCTCTACATACTTCTATTCGGCACACACATATGCAATGCGCCACAAAGGTGAAACACTGTGTCAAGAGATAAATCTCACTGACCTCTAAATTCAGATTATAACACCACAAATAATCTTAAACGTGCCACAAAGACATAAAACATAATAACCTTGTGCATTTCTTTATCTTAAACAAACCAACACAAGCATTGCAACAGTACCTCACTCATCAATGTTTACCTGGAGAACAGTGCACAGGTAGTTACATTAGACAGAGGGGAGAAACTGATGCTAGCTGCTAAATATAAGCACAATTTCATAAGCACATATTTGTTGAGTTAGTGTGTACCTCTTTGAGTTTTTTGGCCCAGGGTTTCTGGGCTTTGCGAAACCCATCTTCCGCCTCTTTGGTCTCCTTGAAGCCGCCTATCATCTGCTTATGGTAGGCGTCCTTCTGCCAGTTCTTCACTTTCTCAAAGTCCTCGCCCATCAGAGCAGCTTTGACTTCTACATGCAGGTCGCTAACTTTCTCTGCTTCAGTCATGAGGGCGCACCACGCCCGCTCCACCGTCCCGTACTGAGGCCCTACAGTAGCCAGGGCAAGAAAGATTATCAACTGGATGAAATTAGAGAAATGATTCTGATTTGTAATACCCTTAAACACCAGGTGGTGAAGGCAGCCAGCCAATCGCCACCAAACCATCATTGAACACAGGAAACCCCCAGAGTTCTGTCCTGAGCCCACTGGGGTTCTCATGGGTTCTGCACAGCTCCAATCCTATCAACCTTCATGATGGCCTGAGCTCAGATATGAAGTTTGACCGTAACTGAGAATACCAGCCACATAAAAAAATACTACTAAAGCTCCAGCAGAAGGAACATTTACACGTTTGAATTTTGGAATTTTTCGCAGATAAAAACTACAAGCGACAATTGCAGCTGTTGATCCATGGACAGCAAAAGTCACGTAGGAGACTATAAAATAAAAAAAGACTAAGCGACACCTTAGCATTTGCTAAAAGTCTACTATGAAACGTTAATTAATTCTAACACAGAAACTGTGTTTCACAACATTGGATGACTAATAAGGTCTGGTGGTTATTGGATTGTCCCAGCGTAACATCATATTTACCAGGGAAGAACAATGACCAACCACATAATCTTTATTCAAGAATGTTACAAAACTCACCAAGATAACACCACAACAACAGACAGCATTCCTGAAATCTCTGAACTGACAGTACGAAATACATTCAGTCAGTGGCTGATAAACAGAGACCTTTGCAAAACCTTTCTAAACTTCAATGTACCCCTCAAGGGAAAATCCATTCTGACTGAATCATCTAAAAATGCATACAGGTTTATTTCTACATCACCACGGTGCACATCATTCCACACGTATTTCATATCAAACTACAATGTGTATGACATTGTCCTCAGGTTTAATTTCCTTGTGAAACTCAATCCTGTTCCAACAGCATGTGTGACAAGCCAGACTGAGGATGGAGTGTGTCTAACAGGAAGTGAGGTCATGCTCTAACTGTGTGTGGTAACTTACCATAACACACCTAGTTGGAAGGAAAGGAAGTGTGGCTGCGAATAGAAATGTTAAAATGACTCGGCTATTTGGACAAACCGATCTTCACTCATGCGAGCGTTCAAAGTGTGTACACAAAACAAGATCTTGCATTTCCTGTGCTCTGAAGAATTCACACTGAAGCACCGATGTTTACTAGTTAATAAACCTGGAGTTGGTCTGTCTTTATATATACACAACACCTCATCAAGACCTGTCGTCGAGTCAGGACATTCGTTCATTTAAACATGTTGAATGAAAGCGGTGTTTGTGTGCTAAGCTGAAGCATGTTGTACCTTTCTCGATGAGTTGTCTCCAGCGTTTAGCCCATTCGGTGAGCTGCTGAGCGTAAGCTTTCTCGATTCGCGCTCGCTCGTGAATGCAGTTCATCAGGTCATTGCACAGCCTGTTCCCATCGTCCACTCGCTTCACTGTGCGCTTGTAGTTTCCCACCTGAGACGAGACGTGACGATTAAAAACACAGCGAGCGAGTGAGCGGAGAAATGCGGTGCGTGTTACATCACGTACCTCCCAGAAGCTGTCGCTGGACACGTCAGTAGAAGAGTCCGTGAAGTCCGACATGGCTGAAAGAAAACATCATCAGCATTTCACTTCCTGTAGATGTGGTCAAGAATACAATCCTTAAAATTAGGATGTCCTCCGATATTAAAGGGCCAGATTCAAGTTGAACTCCTTTCAACCAAACCTGAGCTAGCTTAGCAAGATGTTGAGCATGAACTCAAAATGACCCATTTGTGAAATGAACCATGTTTCCATTAGTGTATGATTATACACACGCAGGATTCAAGTTTGGCAGCTTGAACATCTTTTACTACAGATATCATGGATAAACTTTGGTTACTGTAGAAGGCTCATCTTGCTTAATGTTCATAGATTCATTAAAGCAGAAGTTGTATAGTTTCATAACACTTAGTAACACTGTAAACAGATGAGAGATCCACCAGCACGTATGCAAGCAAGAAACAAGCTCAATAATGTGGAACATGCTGAGGATGTGATGAGAATTCCTGTCATTCTTCCAGGAGCGTTTGACCTCTGTGACCTCTGTAAGCCGCTTTATCTCCAAAACACACGTCGCTACCAAACACACACACACACGGCGCTCTGGAGGAAGCTCATACTTTCCATGATCTAACAACTCAAACAACATTACATAAACTGATTTAGCAAGGTGAAAGAGGAACAGGGAAACACAGAAAAGACTCTTAAAGGAACAGGACACCCAAAAACAACACCGTTTCCTCATTCTCCAGTCACAACGGCTGAAGTGGGTTCTTCACAATCTCTCACATGACATCGAAACGCTTGACATACAGCGCAAGTGATATTTATAATGACACATTGCGTCATTTTGATTATTAAACACACGGTAGATTCAATTAAAACTTGACATTTCATCCATTCTAGAAGCAGTTTTCTATACGACAGGAAACGAGGGCTGTTTTTGGGTGCGGCTGTTGGGAAATGCATATTATTTATTTCAATATATTTGGAAGAGAAATATAGATCTGATTTAAATACTGTTTTAAATATGATATCTGAAATAAATGAGGATGAAACGTCCGTCCATATTCATCAGTGAAACGGCACACAGCCGTAACATTTAAATGCCTCTGACATTTGATCTTATGTATGTAAAGCAGCTATATATCCCATCGCTTCTGTGAAAACTTGACAGACAAATGAGAGGAAAAAACACTAACACTCTCTCTTCTCTCAACAGGTGTTGTTCTGGCTTTTGTTGAAACTAGTAACTTCGTACTATTGCTCTTTTATCGCTTAGCGCTGCCTGAACTCTCTGTAAGTCACTTTGGATAAAGCGTCTGCTAAATAACACAAAGGTGGGTGAATGGTTATTTTGAGTAAACGGTTTCTTTCAACAGCTACCGACGTGAACGTTTATGCTTTACACGGACACAGGGACATACACACACAGCGTACGTCCAGTGCAACAGCTGTGAGCTCTATAAAGCCCAGAAACTGTTCTTCACAACGGATCACAAACCCAAAGATAATTCTCAAAGGTCTACCGCAGATCCTGAAAGAAATCCTGAATGCTTAGGTACCCTTCACATGAAGCGTCGAGATGATAGTGAGACTATCAGCGCTCACAAATATGAGCCGAAACTAGAGCTGGACGATATATGGGAAATAAAGCGCACAGAATGTGGATCACAGTGATGATGTTTGATGGAATAAGCGTCTCAAACTCGCACAGCATTTCCTCACGATCACAGAGCCGTGCCTTATGGACAAACTGCGCATGAAACATAAGACTTCCTGACATCACAATCGTTCTAGACGGATTTACATGATATTTAGTGTTAATGGATTTAGCCCTAACCGAGTCCAGCAGTTCTTCCGTGGACACGCCTGATGGAGTGACGGGATGTTCAGAAGAACTGTCACTCAAACACTTAAAGTCGGCATAAAACATTAGTAGCGACGGTCTTATTTCCGTATTGTGATGTATACACGAGACAAATGTAGGGCAGGACTTGATTTCATCCAACTGATTGGATCGTTCAAAGATGAAAGTGGCAGTTTGAAATCTGTCAGTCATTGCAGCCCCGCCCTCGCGCCAATGCTAGAGAATTCTTTCTTCTAAATATCTTCTTCTGTGTTCTGTAGAAGAAAGAAAGTCATACAGGTGTGAAATGACAAGAGGGCGAGTAAATGATGACAGAATTTTCTATTTGAAGGTGAACTACTCTGTAAAGATCTCAGAATCAAATGAATCAATTATAACATTTTATAATTTTAGCTCTTGAATAAATCCCAGTTAAATTTGTGTTAGTCCACAGTTTGATGTTGTTCTATAATGTGGACAGATATGAATACGTGACCAAGTAAAGTTGTGAATGGTAGTGTTACAGAGAGGACAGTTCTTCTTTTTATGTGATCAGATAGAGAAAAAAGTCCAGATGTGACTGGAACACCAGACACATCTGTCTCATCTCCAAACACCATGAAAGACACCAGCATGCGGAAACGTCCATTATGAGGGTCTCATATTGACCAGAAGAAGAACAAAAGTCACCACCAGTGACCTGATCATCACAAAATACATCACGTGAGCTTTCAGTACAAAACACAAGAATAATTACGACCTCTGCAAATCTCATTCCAGAATATAACGCAAGTGAACGAGGACTGGAGCTGTGCGTGAAAAAACACCATTCACAGTCATTCAACGGCTCTGTGTGAGAAACACACGGAATATACATCAGTTTTACACTCCAGTGAGCTTTTCACTGATGTGATCAGATCACTGAACCAGTGAGTCGTTTAGTCAGATGAGACAACTCCACCCTCAAACTCACTCACGCCATCATCAGCTGTGTAACACACTCCGTACGTCCCACCCTCGGCTGAGTAACACGCTCCTTACGTCCCACCCTCAGCTGAGTAACACGCTCCTTACGTCCCACCCTCGGCTGAGTAACACGCTCCGTACGTCCCACCCTCGGCTGAGTAACACGCTCCTTACGTCCCACCCTCGGCTGAGTAACACGCTCCGTACGTCCCACCCTCGGCTGAGTAACACGCTCCTTAGGTCCCACCCTCGGCTGAGTAACACGCTCCTTACGTCCCACCCTCGGCTGAGTAACACGCTCCGTACGTCCCACCCTCGGCTGAGTAACACGCTCCTTAGGTCCCACCCTCGGCTGAGTAACACGCTCCTTACGTCCCACCCTCGGCTGAGTAACACGCTCCTTAGGTCCCACCCTCGGCTGAGTAACACGCTCCTTACGTCCCACCCTCGGCTGAGTAACACGCTCCTTACGTCCCACCCTCGGCTGAGTAACACGCTCCTTACGTCCCACCCTCGGCTGAGTAACACGCTCCTTAGGTCCCACCCTCGGCTGAGTAACACGCTCCTTAGGTCCCACCCTCGGCTGAGTAACACGCTCCGTACTCACCCTCGCTGAGTAACACGCTCCTTACGTCCCACCCTCGGCTGAGTAACACGCTCCTTACGTCCCACCCTCGGCTGAGTAACACGCTCCTTACGTCCCACCCTCGGCTGAGTAACACGCTCCTTACGTCCCACCCTCGGCTGAGTAACACGCTCCTTACGTCCCACCCTCGGCTGAGTAACACGCTCCTCGTGGTCCCACCCTCGGCTGAGTAACACGCTCCTTACGTCCCACCCTCGGCTGAGTAACACGCTCCTTACGTCCCACCTTCGGCTGAGTAACACGCTCCTTACGTCCCACCCTCGGCTGAGTAACACGCTCCTTAGGTCCCACCCTCGGCTGAGTAACACGCTCCGTACGTCCCACCTTCGGCTGAGTAACACGCTCCGTACGTCCCACCCTCGGCTGAGTAACACGCTCCTTAGCGTCCCACCCTCGGCTGAGTAACACGCTCCTTACGTCCCACCCTCGGCTGAGTAACACGCTCCGTACGTCCCACCCTCGGCTGAGTAACACGCTCCTTAGGTCCCACCCTCGGCTGAGTAACACGCTCCTTACGTCCCACCCTCGGCTGAGTAACACGCTCCTTACGTCCCACCCTCGGCTGAGTAACACGCTCCTTAGTCCCACCCTCGGCTGAGTAACACGCTCCTTACGTCCCACCCTCGGCTGAGTAACACGCTCCTTAGGTCCCACCCTCGGCTGAGTAACACGCTCCTTACGTCCCACCCTCGGCTGAGTAACACGCTCCTTACGTCCCACCCTCGGCTGAGTAACACGCTCCTTACGTCCCACCCTCGGCTGAGTAACACGCTCCTTAGGTCCCACCCTCGGCTGAGTAACACGCTCCTTACGGTCCCACCCTCGGCTGAGTAACACGCTCCGTCCCACCCTCGGCTGAGTAACACGCTCCTTACGTCCACCCTTCGGCTGAGTAACACGCTCCTTACGTCCCACCCTCGGCTGAGTAACACGCTCCTTACGTCCCACCCTCGGCTGAGTAACACGCTCCTTACGTCCCACCCTCGGCTGAGTAACACGCTCCTTAGGTCCCACCCTCGGCTGAGTAACACGCTCCTTACGTCCCACCCTCGGCTGAGTAACACGCTCCTTACGTCCCACCCTCGGCTGAGTAACACGCTCCTTACGTCCCACCCTCGGCTGAGTAACACGCTCCTTACGTCCCACCCTCGGCTGAGTAACACGCTCCTTACGTCCCACCCTCGGCTGAGTAACACGCTCCTTACGTCCCACCCTCGGCTGAGTAACACGCTCCTTACGTCCCACCCTCGGCTGAGTAACACGCTCCTTACGTCCCACCCTCGGCTGAGTAACACGCTCCTTACGTCCCACCCTCGGCTGAGTAACACGCTCCTTACGTCCCACCCTCGGCTGAGTAACACGCTCCTTAGGTCCCACCCTCGGCTGAGTAACACGCTCCTTAGTCCCACCCTCGGCTGGTAACACGCTCCTTAGGTCCCACCCTCGGCTGAGTAACACGCTCCGTACGTCCCACCCTCGGCTGAGTAACACGCTCCTTACGTCCCACCCTCGGCTGAGTAACACGCTCCTTACGTCCCACCCTCGGCTGAGTAACACGCTCCTTACGTCCCACCCTCGGCTGAGTAACACGCTCCTTACGTCCCACCCTCGGCTGAGTAACACGCTCCTTACGTCCCACCCTCGGCTGAGTAACACGCTCCTTACGTCCCACCCTCGGCTGAGTAACACGCTCCTTACGGTCCCACCCTCGGCTGAGTAACACGCTCCTTACGTCCCACCCTCGGCTGAGTAACACGCTCCTACGTACGTCCCACCCTCGGCTGAGTAACACGCTCCTTAGGTCCCACCCTCGGCTGAGTAACACGCTCCTTACGTCCCACCCTCGGCTGAGTAACACGCTCCTTAGGTCCCACCCTCGGCTGAGTAACACGCTCCTTACGTCCCACCCTCGGCTGAGTAACACGCTCCGTACGTCCCACCTTCGGCTGAGTAACACGCTCCTTACGTCCCACCCTCGGCTGAGTAACACGCTCCTTACGTCCCACCCTCGGCTGAGTAACACGCTCCTTACGTCCCACCCTCGGCTGTCCGCTCCGTACGTCCCACCCTTCGGCTGAGTAACACGCTCCTTACGTCCCACCCTCGGCTGAGTAACACGCTCCTTAGGTCCCACCCTCGGCTGAGTAACACGCTCCTTAGGTCCCACCCCCCTCGGCTGAGTAACACGCTCCGTACGTCCCACCCTCGGCTGAGTAACACGCTCCTTACGTCCCACCCTCGGCTGAGTAACACGCTCCTTACGTCCCACCCTCGGCTGAGTAACACGCTCCTTACGTCCCACCCTCGGCTGAGTAACACGCTCCTTACGTCCCACCCTCGGCTGAGTAACACGCTCCTTACGTCCCACCCTCGGCTGAGTAACACGCTCCTTACGTCCCACCCTCGGCTGAGTAACACGCTCCTTACGTCCCACCCTCGGCTGAGTAACACGCTCCTTACGTCCCACCCTCGGCTGAGTAACACGCTCCTTACGTCCCACCCTCGGCTGAGTAACACGCTCCTTACGTCCCACCCTCGGCTGAGTAACACGCTCCTTACGTCCCACCCTCGGCTGAGTAACACGCTCCTTACGTCCCACCCTCGGCTGAGTAACACGCTCCTTACGTCCCACCCTCGGCTGAGTAACACGCTCCTTACGTCCCACCCTCGGCTGAGTAACACGCTCCTTACGTCCCACCCTCGGCTGAGTAACACGCTCCTTACGTCCCACCCTCGGCTGAGTAACACGCTCCTTACGTCCCACCCTCGGCTGAGTAACACGCTCCTTACGTCCCACCCTCGGCTGAGTAACACGCTCCTTACGTCCCACCCTCGGCTGAGTAACACGCTCCTTACGTCCCACCCTCGGCTGAGTAACACGCTCCTTACCTGGTCCCACCCTCGGCTGAGTAACACGCTCCTTACGTCCCACCCTCGGCTGAGTAACACGCTCCTTACGTCCCACCCTCGGCTGAGTAACACGCTCCTTACGTCCCACCCTCGGCTGAGTAACACGCTCCTTACGTCCCACCCTCGGCTGAGTAACACGCTCCTTACGTCCCACCCTCGGCTGAGTAACACGCTCCTTACGTCCCACCCTCGGCTGAGTAACACGCTCCTTACGTCCCACCCTCGGCTGAGTAACACGCTCCTTAGGTCCCACCCTCGGCTGAGTAACACGCTCCTTACGGTCCCACCCTCGGCTGAGTAACACGCTCCTTACGTCCCACCCTCGGCTGAGTAACACGCTCCTTACGTCCCACCCTCGGCTGAGTAACACGCTCCTTACGTCCCACCCTCGGCTGAGTAACACGCTCCTTACGTCCCACCCTCGGCTGAGTAACACGCTCCTTACGTCCCACCCTCGGCTGAGTAACACGCTCCTTACGTCCCACCCTCGGCTGAGTAACACGCTCCTTACGTCCCACCTTCGGCTGAGTAACACGCACCGTACGTCCCACCCTCGGCTGAGTAACACGCTCCTTACGTCCCACCCTCGGCTGAGTAACACGCACCGTACGTCCCACCCTCGGCTGAGTAACACGCTCCTTACGTCCCACCCTCGGCTGAGTAACACGCTCCCTTACGTCCCACCTTCGGCTGAGTAACACGCTCCTTACGTCCCACCCTCGGCTGAGTAACACGCTCCTTAGGTCCCACCCTCGGCTGAGTAACACGCTCCGTACGTCCCACCCTCGGCTGAGTAACACGCTCCGTACGTCCCACCCTCGGCTGAGTAACACGCTCCGTACGTCCCACCCTCGGCTGTGTAACACGTTCTTTACGTCCCACCCTCGGCTGTATGTATTTGATTGTTTTTCTGCTGAAATCATCATTACTGTAACACATCCTGATATGTCTGAGTGCATTAGCTGTTGTCATTTAAACAGAGTGAAATTAAAATAGCATGAAAAACACTTGGATGTTCTGCTAGATATTATCAATGAAGAATAACAGACAGAATGTTCATGTATAATAATAAGCATGAAGACGTGTCCATGTCTGATATTCTCATACTCCTTAACACTTTTAAAAACACACAAAGATATTTACATTTAATTTGTTTGAGGTGAAGAAACACACCTACTACTACTAATTCAGATTCAGATGACTATTTCTTTGTTCTACGCCGTGCACAATCTTTTCTATTCTCCTGACCGATACATGTCCTTTTCCACATATTAATGGATTATAAATGACAACTCGCCTTTATTTAGTAAACATGCTGTGGGATTGACAGTTTTAAAGGGTAATGACCATTTCAAGGCCTTCTGAGAAAGTCAGAACACAGGTCGTGAGGTCAGTCGAGTTGTGCTTCCGGTCACTCACCTCTTCATCGAGTCACTGACGACCGGTGAATAAACTCATCACGTGTCAAAATGATGTTCCTACATCACAGCTGTATGACTCCAGAGGTTCTTACACAAACACATCAACAAGTGTTTACACAACAAACCAGAGCCGGTCATCCTCAAAGAAATAAGAACGTGAATGACTTAAAGTCGATCTGAGTGTGTTGCGTGTCCAGTAGCTCAACGTGAAGGTCATGGGTTCGAGTCCGTGGAAACACGTGCTGATAAATGTCTATATCTGTCAAAAGAGTGAGGCTTAAGACACAGTGACGTCACGACACGCGGCTCGCGTGCAGCTCTTCGGGCATTAATGACGTGTTCTAACCAACAAGACCACATTAACCGACTTAGACACAAATAGAAGAAGAAGAAGAAGAAGAAGCGAGGAAGACATTATGAGGTAAACACAGAAAGCGCCCCGCCCTGTTGCTGCTGCCGCACGCGCACGCACACGAGCTTTAAACTGTCATGTGTCACTCTTTACACACACACACACACACGCACACACAGACACACACACACACACACACACACACACACACACACGCACAGACAGACACAAGTGTATAAATGAATCGCCATCATTGATGAAGACGAGCCGAGTGTCAGGGGCTCTAGAGATCAGATCTGACAGAACTGAAGACATGTCAGTGTTCACTGATCGATCAAACTCTCCACACACACGACACAAACTCGTCACGTCACACACAATCTCTCCATCATCGCGTGAAATCCTCACCTGTGTGTGTTAAAGTCGCTCCTGCGTCGACCGAACTTTGACTTTCTGCGATTTTCAACGGACAAGCGAGCGGAGGCGCGCCTCTCTGACGTCACTTCCACCAGGGCATCCCCTCTCGTGTCACTTCCGATCGGTCGTAATAAAAGTCGCATTTCTATTTGATATATTTTGTAGTTGCAAGTCCGTTTCCTCTTTCATACATATTATATTGAAAAGAGTAATTAAATTTCCAATTAGACAAATGTGATTGTTTCAAACAACTGTTGCTTAAAATGGAAATATAATGAATTTTTATTAATATAAATGTACTTTTTTCTAGATTATACGTTTATTTATTTATTTTATTCTCATTACTCTGTATGTACCACACTGCAGTCCTTCAGTCTCAAAAATACTATTCTAAATCTATCATGATTACGTACCTTTCAAACATTTGAGCTTCTGGTGCTTCTTGTATATGATTAATGTATATGATGCACATTGTTTACATGTGTCTTTGTGATTCTACAGTATATGTGCACTGCCAAGGAGACTCACTGGAGATCTGACACAGCAGATGCATTACTCTTGGGAGTTGTGTGAATGGACCTGGTGATATTTTACAACCTAAAGTAATATAAAAATACACTTTCCTGTAGACATTCAGCACATTTCAATCAAACGGTCTACATCAGACACAAGAACACTGCGCTTGATATTTTGTCTTTTTCATTCATTGCCATTGTGATATTTGACACACAACTTTAGATCGCTGAAAGAAAACACAATCTTAACACAGATATCAATAGCGTATTTTATACAGTATTCTCTCGACACACATTTGTGTGCTGTAACAAATAAATAAATAAGAAATGAAGAACAACATACATATAAAAATTTAAAATACCTTAAAATAACACTTAAAGGGCAAGTTCACTCAAAAATGAAAATGATGTGACCCTTTACTCGCCCTCAGGTTGTTTTAAACCTATATACATCTATATACATGTATTTTGTTGTTCTGTTGAACACAAAGTGAGATGTTTTGAAGCATTTAGGAACACGATCACTTCTGGGGCAGCTTTCACTACCATTTCATGTTTCCTGCTATGGCAGTCAATGATGCCACAGAATTGAAAATGGCTAACATTCTTCCAAATATAATAGTTTATACAGGTATGAAATGACACGAGGCTGAGTGAATGCTTTTTGAGTGAACTGTACCTTTAAGCCAAATCATGTGGTCCGGTGTGTTGCTTTCATATTTCACCGTATTTCAACTGTAAACCTTTTCTTCAGACGTTGAACATGTTAGAATTGCCTGTAAAGGCACGTTGGTATCATGCGGACAGGGTTTGTGCGGCACACACGCTCAAATATCTTTCAGTCAGATCATGCAGGGTCCGCACCCCAGATCGAAGGGCCGTGGTCAGCTGACATCACTTCCAGGTGGCTGGGAAAGGGCGGACGCTGCTCGATCTCGTGCCCTTTGACCCCGATGACTGGCCCGATCGGCCCCGGAGGTCACGCTCGTTGCTCTCGCTCATGGCCTGCTCCTCGTCGTATCTGTAAAACAGACCGTTTTAGATCTGTAAACTCTGGGATTGCCTGGTTTTTGAAATTCACATGTCACTCACAGCACTTCATAGTGTCCCAGAGCCTCTCTGGGTAGGCTGCGGTTCCAGCGGCACTCTTGGATTTCACCGTTGGGCGTGACGATGTTCAGCGTGTCGTTGATGAGGTTGTACTTCAGGATCCGGTCGTTGGCTGTGCTGGAGGTCAGAGAAGGAGACGCGTTCACCTGAAACAGACAGACGGACAGTTAACGCTCGCTGACTTTGACGTGCGCGTCGTGAAATAAATGAGGCTCACCTCGATCAGCCACGGTTTGAGTTTATCGTCGATGATGATGTCATAACCGTAACACTCGAAGCAGTGCTTGTCATTGTTCATGACGGGCTACAGAGAGAACGCAGGCAGATCAGACCCTGAATATGCAGTCTATATCGAAACATTTGCTCTTTTCTGAGGTTCTCACAACATATTCACAGTGAGACTTACAGCCACTGCTTTCAGTGATTGGACGATGATCCAGTGGATCTGATCGAACAGGTGATTGGTGACGTCGTGTCCTCTGGTGCTCTCCAGATACAGACGCAGGTTACTGACCGTCCACTTTCCTCCGTGAACGTGATTATAGTCGCCCTGCAATAACACGAGAGTCAAACATTCATCATTCATGCTACACAAACACCGAACACGAGAGGTGAGCGATATGACTGCCAGTGACCATATGAATTAAACTACACTTATTTTGATGTTCAAGCCCAAACATTATAAATGAAAAGCAAAAGAAACTGAATCAAACAGAAGCAAATGACTCACTCCGTGCTTCTGGATGGCGACGTTGGTGAGGTGGACGAACATGTTGTCCAGTTCACTGGTGCTGGGCGTGTATTTCACCGTACAGAAGCGACAGAAGCCCAGTTTATACCTGACGAACACAAACGCTTCACATCAGCGGATGCTTCCGGCTCGACGCGACTGAGACGGACACGGTCAACTTACATGTAACATTTGAGAGGTCGATAGCTGGTGACCAACACATACAGACGCAAGTCAAACTTCTTCCCTCCAATCAACAGAGGATTGTCGATGTATAGTGAGATGACATACGCTTCCTTTCCACTGTTTGCTGCCACGAACCTGCAAAACAACATTGCGTTTAAAAATCATTTCGGTTCATACATTACAAACCTTACCTTAAGAAAACTACATTTATCTTCGTCATCAGCGTATTAAGTGCTTAACATTTTGTTACATATGTGTATATATATATATATATATATATATATATATATATATATATATATATATATATATATATATATATATATATATATATATATATATATATATATAAAATGTAAACATAATATAATAACTTATTAAATTAAAACATATTATGTCATTAATTATAGCACAATTTTGTGAGTTTGGTCAATTTTATGATTATTTATTTTATTTATGCAAGAATTACACATTTTATTATTTTTTGTTAATGCATCATGTCAGGTTAGAGGGCAGAGAATGCCTTGAAAATCAAATTTTTGACATTTTAGTGCCATCTAGTGGAAGCAAAAGATAAAACATGCGCAGTGCTGAACCATTAGATGCTCTCTCTGTATAGACCTGGATTTCCTAATTGTTTTTAGACTAAATTTATCATTCTTATGATACATTTTTTATTTATTTACAAAAACTGTGAATATTTTTTAGGTTTGACAGTTTACAGTTATAATTAAATTCAATTTTATTTATATAGCGCTTTTCATAATTTGCATTGTTCCAAAGCAGCTTTACAGGGGAAAATATGAAAAACACAAAAAAGCTAAAACACAGTACACTACATGGTGTTTATAGAACAAGTTCAATGATTCAGGATCTCCTGGTGGTTTATTTTGCATGAAGTGAATGTTTGGCTGTAAAGATGTGTTTTATATCTAGATTTAAATTGGGCGAGTGTGTCTGATCCTGGAATAATATCAGGAAGGTTATTCCAGAGTTTAGGTGCCACGTATGAGAAAGCTCGACTCCCTTTGGTGGATTTAGTTATTCTAGGTGTTATCAAAAGTCGTGAGTTTTGAGATCTTAGAGAGCGTGATGGGTTGTAGTGTGATAGAAGCTCTGTTAGGTGGGTAGGGGCTAAACCCTTTAAGGCTTTATAAGTGATTAAAAGAACATCTGTCCCGTACTGCGTGTCTTCTAAAGGATGATGTTTCCGACTTACGTGGACGTGCGACTGTCTCGAGACCATTTCTTGATCTGGGAAAGTTTGTTGATGAGGAAGATGCCTTTCCCCTGAGCTTTTCCACATGGCTTCATGATCCACGTGCTGGACGGACTCTTCCTGAACTCCTCCACGAACAGATTGTAGTCCGACGGCAACATGAACGTCACCGGCACGAAATCTGTCAAAGTGCACGTGAGAAGAGACGGTCTGATGTGTAGAAGTATCAAGACCCAACGCAACAGTGAAATGTGAAGACGTACCCAGGTGGATGTGTTTTCCACCCTCATCTTTCTCTGCGAGTGGACTGCACTCTTTCTCCAGCTCTTTCCTGTAGCGCTTGATGTTTTTGATCATCAGATCTTTTCGGGTCAGCTCGTAGTGGTTGGGGAAGTGATTGACCATCTGATCATCTGACAGCCGGTAGCCGGTGTCCACGCTGAAGACGTTCCTGATGGTCTGGATGCTCATCCTGTGCACGGTACAACATCTAATGAACTTCTGCCTGTAAGGACTTCTCGAAATCAGACCGCGGGCCCGACTGAAGCATCCCGGTTGTCACGGCAACAAATGGACGGGACCAAAAGTGAGATTTATAAGTGTCTTACCAGTAGAAATTCCAGTCATCGCTGTCGGTCACTTGGATCCAGCCTCTCTTCTCAAAGTTATTGATAAGCACAGATTTCTCAATATCCGTCACCCACTTCACCTTACCAGCCATCACACACACACACACACACACACACACACACACACACTCCACCTGCCTGAAACACACACACACATTTGTTCAAGTGAATCCTTATAGAGTTTTACAAATAATCATATTTGTTTTAAAAAACTAACTTTAAAATACGAATAATACAAATTATAGAACAATTCAGCAAACGAACATCCATGACACAGATATTTGGCGACCGACAGACAGGCGTAAGAATGAAACCGAAGATGATTTTCTCTATATGTGTGTGTGTATGTATGTTTTCTCTACATGTGTACTTACAGTGCGAGCTCAGGATGTGATCAGTGATCAGTTCATCTCGACTAACTCTCTATTTGTTTGCTTGTTTATTTCTTTCTTCTGTCGCCGATCACACAGCACCAGAACACCCATAGCAACGGAGCGACGTCACTTCCGGAACGAACATGACATCTTTGGCCTTGATCTCTGCGACACTGAAGAGTTTACATTAGCGGAGAGAATCTCTCTCATTGTTTGTTGTGTAATGTCGCACAATAGTGAATAAATGTCTAGTGAATGTTGTCTGTGTGTTTATAAAGCGTCTCGTCACGTGATCGCTGTTGAGGCCAATCACCAACGGGACAGTTTCTCATGGGAATAAATGGCCAGAGTCTTTGAAACAAATCATGTTTCGTGTTTTTATGTTTTTCTCAAATGTAGCAAATGTATCACGTGTGATAATGTAACAACACATGTTTAAAATGACATTGTTTCATTAAAGTCTCTTTTTTTAATCATCCGCCAACGTTTGTACATCTGTGTTGACCATATTCCGTGTTGTGCGGGGTAAGTCCCGTATTTTATCTCGCTATCATCCCGTTTGAATATTTTCTCGTATTTTTAATATTTCTATAAATAAAAACACTGGACACAAAACGGTTAAGCGGAAATCCCGCCCTGCAGCTAATTTCATTGGTTAGGTTTATAATGACGGGTTGGTTTAGGGATCAGTGATTGGTGTAGGCAAGCAGTACTGTGTTTCACATGACCAATAAGATCTTTCGAATCGGTTGCAGGAGATCAGCAGCATCCAGAGGATGGACGAACACATCCAGAAATGATGTAAATGGAAAAATACAAATCCTTCTTCAGTGGTGTTTAAAGTTGAATTGAGGGATATCTTTGCTTCTCTGAAACTCCTGAAAGATTCCAGTGATAATATTTACTCTCTTTGTGAAGATCTATTCAAATATTTATCATTATAGTTTGTTAAGCGTCCATGTAACTTTATTTTAAGAATACTTGAAGACTGATGACAATATATGAATGTGAACAACTTTGACATACCTCAAGGACTGTAATGCCTTCGCTTCATTTATTTTATATTATTTGTATTTACTTTCTTTATTGTATTTGTTCTACTTAACTGTGTTTAACTATGTTCTGCACTTAAGTCTCACAACGAGAGATTTTGTAAATTGTGTTTTGTAAAGAATTGTGTCATAATAAAATACATAAAAGAAAATGAGAGACTGGTGTTGGTTATAAAATGTCCCTTATTTTCAAATCTCAATGTTGACAGGTATGGTGTTGACATGTTTATCTTAAGTTTATTTTTATAAACAAGCACTTTCTGTTATTATGTTTCATGTCAGTGGTGAGTTAGTAAATGTAAATAAGAAGCTATAATAAGCCTCGGGTGGGCAGATCCTGGTGATGTCATCTGATCGATGTTTTGGTGGTCCTCCTCCAGGTTTCATCACAGATCACATGGTGTGATGCTCTACTGTCGGAGTCACTGATTAACTCCAGGATTAAACATTAAACATAAGGTACGTATGGAGAGCTCACATGGATGGGAATGTCACTATTTTGTAAGAATAGATGCGTTGAAGTTGTTAAAGATGTTACACAACAATACAGTGTATCATCAGATTGGACCGTTACAACTGTTTAGTTTCTGAAAATGGAAAGTATGAGAGCTCGCATGCAGTGGCAGGGCGTGACGTAAGCAGGTCAAAATAGAAGCGTGTTGGGTTTAATGCTGTTCATTTGTTTTCTGTGCGATCAAAGACAGGGGAGTTATAATGCATGTCACTTTATATTTACATTTACATTTACATTTATTCATTTGGCAGACGCTTTTATCCAAAGCGACTTACAAGTAGTTTTATACAGTGACACATTACTGCAGAGCAATCAGGGGTAAGGTGCCTTGCTCAAGGGCACTTCAGTCATGACCTGCTGGTACTGAGATTTGAACCAGCAACCTTCTGATCACAAGCCCAACACTCTAACCCCCCAGGCCACAACTTATATCAGTGTCATAGTTTCGGATGGAAGCACTGGGGCTGTGAACAGCATGACACTGTGAAGTGCAAAGCCCATAAAGAGCAAAAAGGCTGGACGTGGGTTTGGTGAGGTGCCTGGTTGGTTAACACAAAGGTTCAGACCTCACTATATTCAGCCGAAATGGAGACCATTATCTTGCTGATATGGATGGCTGCTTTTACATCATTAAGGGTGAAACGTACCGCAGAGTCACAGATCTGTCAACAGATGCCGATGCTGTAGTTGAAGAACTTGATCCTGACTTCCGAGGTGGAGAACACTACGTAGGCATCGATAAGTTCTTTGTTATTATATTCAAAGGAAGGGGAAGTTTCAGAATAACATCTGCCCTGGGTAGCGTCTCCACTGATGTAATACAAAATCTGAACCCTGAATCAAGCAAGGGTCTCTATTACTGGGGCCTGTCAGATTGCTGTTGTTTCCTGAAGCCAGTCTCAAAGTGGGAAGCCGAATACTGCAAAGGCGCTGACCTTGAGAAAGATGATAGTCTCTTTGTTATTCTGTTCACCCTGATGTTGTGAACTTTCTTCCTGGCGGTCTGTCCATAACTCAAGGTCCAGCCTTTGGCCGCTGGGAGAATATAAAATCTATACAAATGAACAGTGACACAAAAGGGACATGGCGAAATAAAATCACTAAAAAGGTGGGATACAACAAGGAGAAGATGACACAGATCACGCACAACTGGAAGATATGCCCATCATCCTTGATCCAATCTGGAGATCTCGCAGGATTAATCGCCAAATAGTCATGTTGCGTTTGAGTTCAGTTACACAGGAAAAGCTAATGAAAGTGAATAATGAAATGATGATTTTACATTGATGAACATTTGCTGCTAACAAGCAGAATCACTGAAGAAAAGATGAAGAAAACTGAAAAGACCACAACAACTACAACTGACGTACAGTAACAGTCTCAGATGAACATCAAGTGTGTATAACAGATGAACACAATAAATGTGTCAAGATCTCACCAGAGGAGAATTAAACACAAACATCATTAACATCTTCACTTATGACAGACACCACTTTCACTTTATTCCTGTCATCTGTGTGACATCTTATTGAGAACTAACAGAGATTTAGCTCCAGTATACTATAGTGTTTTATGATGTTTTAAGTCACCATAATGATGATCAGTGTTTGCTTTAGTTTGACTATATTGTGGCTTGTTAACTGTACTACTTTGCACCCAGCATGCATTGCAGCATAAAGAAGTTCAGTTTATTGTCACCGTTGATGATTTGTATATTGTGAGAGCACTTTTGGAAATTACAATACTATACATTTTTATACTGGTTCACTTGTACATGACAATTGTCCCTCCATATGGTCACTTTTGAGCATAATGTCCTTTTGTAAAACAACATGTATAGAGCATACAGTTAGGAATAATTCATTTAAAAATATGTGAGCCAACAGGCCAAGTAAAAGAAACACTGATCTTGATATGAGCTCATAAGAGCTTGTGTAGATATATGACAGTAACTAGCTGGCAACAGTGTTGACATTATATAGAAATACTGTAGAAATCACAGGTAAGGACTAACAGTTTGGGTTCTGACGGCCTACAACCTGTTCTTTAATGGTTTTGGAGTGACACTTGGAAGATCTTGTCAAAAAGAGAAAATTAAAGGAATGAAGAAAAGGACAAAAACAATATGCAGGTTTCTCTTTTGAAATGAATTGTTAATAATGCATTCCACCAATTGCCAATATTTTATATTTTTGTATGTTAACCACAACCTATGAACACAGTTTCAAAGCCACACGGTTTATTAGGTTTTAGTGACTTATACCTGTCAACACTCCCGTTCAGTTATTTGACCCCGGACTGTCAGGTCTCTTCATCTGTCATCTTATATACATGTTTTCTAAGGCACCTGCCACTATTATTAATTACCATAGGAAGAGAGAAGAGGGGTTTATTATCTTAAAATTCAATTTGGTCGTAAGCACATGTCGGAACCAGAGGCCTTTTCTTTTTCAGCCTGATTTAATTTTAAACATATAAGGGATTCTTTTTGGGTGTAAAATCATCTAATTGACATATTGATGTAATCTGTGACAGAGTTCATTAATGTCTGTGTCTGCTGCATGATGGGTAATCTGCTGATCTGTGGTTTGGAAGAAGTGTGAAGATGACCTCACTCATGTTCTGCTTTTGTGTGCGTGCAGATAGAAGAAGAACGGAGGTGTGATCAGCTTTAATGAAGGATGGGCGTCTGATCTGCTCGGGAAAGTGATGTTGAATGAATCTGAGGAGAATCTTCATCAGCTGTTAAAGTCTCTGACAACAAAAGTAATAACTGATCACTGTGTCCAAATACCACATATGTCATTTATAAACATCACCACTAAACTCCAGAATGTGTTAAAGTCTGTTCTAGTATCATGACTCAGTCGATGAGAAAAGAGGAAATGAGAAACCACAGGAAGAGACACAATATGTTGTCCAGAAGTAGATGATGAGAAGAGAATCAGTAAGAGAAGCACAACATGACTGAGAAGAGTGATATATGTCTGCTGGGACTGGTCCTTCTCTCTTCACTATTCACAGGTAAACACATTTATTTCATTTCATTCCTCTCACAGACATGTTCACTTTCATCTCATGTCACATTTATCATAGAGTTCATGCGTCTGATTCTCACATTCATCACGAGTCAATGATGGAGGAACTAGATCACATTATTTACTGTCAAATCTTCTGATTCATGTGATGTTCAAATAATAAACTCTATCTGTCATTGAGAGATTCATATTGAACTGTGTGGATATATTGTGATGTATTAATATGAATGATGTCATCTGCTGTTTCAGGTGTGAGTGGAGCAGAAGATCTTCATGTGTTCATCAGTTCTGGTGAAAGTGTGTCTCTGTCCTGTCCTGATGCTCTTCATCAATGCTCCTCAACTACATGGATCTACAATAATGAAAGAACACCATCTGCAGAGAGTGTTTACTTTAGGAGTAAAGAAGATTAACACAGAGAGATCTGAGAGACTGAGTCTGACATCTGACTGCTCTCTCAACATCTCTAAAACAACACAACATGATGCTGGACTTTACACCTGCAGACAATTTGTGAATGGAGATCATTATGGAGCTGATGTACCGGTTTATCTACATGTTCTTCATGGTCAGTGATTCTCTTCATTTATATGAAAACATGTTTAACTTAAGATCACAGTTCTCTTTATCTCTTGTGTTTTCACTGAAACTCATGAGTGCTGAGAGTGTGTGTGTGTGTGTGTGTGTGTGTAGTGTGTGTGTGTGTGTGTGTGTGTGTGTGTGTGTGTGTGTGTGTGTGTGTGTGTGTGTGTGTGTGTGTGTGTGTGTGTGTGTGTGTGTGTGTGTGTGTGTGTGTGTGTGTGTGTGTGTGTGTGTGTGTGTGTGTGTGTGTGTGTGTGTGTGTGTGTGTGTGTGTGTGTGTGTGTGTGTGTGTGTGTGTGTGTGTGTGTGTGTGTGTGTGTGTGTGTGTGTGTGTGTGTGTGTGTGTGTGTGTGTGTGTGTGTGTGTGTGTGTGTGTGTGTGTGTGTGTGTGTGTGTGTGTGTGTGTGTGTGTGTGTGTGTGTGTGTGTGTGTTCTGATGATGATGAAATGACATTTACAGGAAATATGATTGTGAGATTTGACACTATTATCTGAACGTTCATCATCTTCTACAGATTCAGTGTGTGTGTGTGTGTGTGTGTGTGTGTGTGTGTGTGTGTGTGTGTGTGTGTGTGTGTGTGTGTGTGTGTGTGTGTGTGTGTGTGTGTGTGTGTGTGTGTGTGTGTGTGTGTGTGTGTGTGTGTGTGTGTGTGTGTGTGTGTGTGTGTGTGTGTGTGTGTGTGTGTGTGTGTGTGTGTGTGTGTGTGTGTGTGTGTGTGTGTGTGTGTGTGTGTGTGTGTGTGTGTGTGTGTGTGTGTGTTCTGATGATGATGAAATGACATTTACAGGAAATATGATTGTGAGATTTGACACTATTATCTGAACGTTCATCATCTTCTACAGATTCAGTGTGTGTGTGTGTGTGTGTGTGTGTGTGTGTGTGTGTGTGTGTGTGTGTGTGTGTGTGTGTGTGTGTGTGTGTGTGTGTGTGTGTGTGTGTGTGTGTGTGTGTGTGTGTGTGTGTGTGTGTGTGTGTGTGTGTGTGTGTGTGTGTGTGTGTGTGTGTGTGTGTGTGTGTGTGTGTGTGTGTGTGTGTGTGTGTGTGTGTGTGTGTGTGTGTGTGTGTGTGTGTGTGTGTGGTGGGGGGGGGGGGGTGGGTGTGTGTTCTGATGATGAAGAAATGACATTTACAGGAAATATGATTGTGAGATTTGACACTATTATCTGAACGTTCATCATCTTCTACAGATTCAGTGTGTGTGTGTGTGTGTGTGTGTGTGTGTGTGTGTGTGTGTGTGTGTGTGTGTGTGTGTGTGTGTGTGTGTGTGTGTGTGTGTGTGTGTGTGTGTGTGTTCTGATGATGATGAAATGACATTTACAGGAAATATGATTGTGTGATTTGACACTATTATCTGA